>CATKUP010000312.1:0-362000 GCA_949786385.1 Onychomys leucogaster | reverse complement strand
GTAGGAAACTCCGTTCTTTTGTTCTCAGCACACTCACGTTTCCTGCTGTCTTAGAGAATTGAAAGCAAGAGCGTGCTTCTCGCTCTAAGCAGAGTGTCATCCATGGATGAGAACTATGCTGTGTGTTTCCCTTTAGAAAAGGAGTTAAATCCCAGGCTCTGTGTCTTCCTACAAGCAAGACTTCTTTTCAGGTAAGGGCAGTCACTTTTCAGCTCAAACGAACTACATCGTTCACAGGGCTCACACGTTTCTCATCTTAACAGACAAGCATTGGATGTTAGAGGACCAGTGCTTTGTATCAGTTTCAGAAGCAGAGTTGGACTAGATATGGTCCGTATGTGTAGGAAACTCCGTTCTTTTGTTCTCAGCACACTCACGTTTCCTGCTGTCTTAGAGACTCTAGAAAGCAAGAGCGTGCTTCTTGTTCTAAACAGAGTGTGATCAATGGATGAGAACTATGCTGTGTGTTTCACTTCAGAAATGGGGTTAAATCCCAGGCTCTGAGTCTTCCTACAAGCAAGACTTCGTTTCAGGTAAGGGCAGTCACTTTTTAGCTTAAACAAAATACACGGTTCACTGAGCTCACACGTTTCTCATCTTAACAGACAAGCATTGGATGTTAGAGAACCAGTGCTTTGTTTCAGTTCAGAAGCTGAGTTGGACTAGATGTGGTCCATATGTGTAGGAAACATCGTTCTTTTTTTCTCAGCACACTCACGTTTCCTGCTGTCTTAGAGAATTTAGAAAGCAAGAGCGTGCTTCTCGCTCTAAAGCAGAGTGTGATCCATGGATGAGAACTATGCTGTGTGTTTCCCTTCAGAAAAGGAGTTAAATCCAGGCTCTGTGTCTTCCTACATGCAAGACTTCATTTCAGGTAAGGGCTGTCACTTTTCAGCTCAAACGAACTACATTGTTCACGGAGCTCACACGTTTCTCATCTTAACAGACAAGCATTGGATGTTAGAGGACCAGTGCTTTGTATCAGTTTCAGAAGCAGAGTTGGACTAGATATGGTCCGTATGTGTAGGAAACACCGTTCTTTTGTTATCAGCAAACTCACGTTTCCTGCTGTCTTAGAGACTCTAGAAAGCAAGAGCTTGCTTCTTGTTCTAAAGCAGAGTGTGATCAATGGATGAGACAATGCTGTGTGTTTCACTTCAGAAATGGAGTTAAATCCCATGCTCTGAGTCTCCCTACAAGCAAGACTTCGTTTCAGGTAAGGGCAGTCACTTTTCTGCTCAAACGATCTACATCATTCACGAAGCTGACACGTTTCTCATCTTAACAGACAAGCATTCGATGTTAGAGGACCAGTGCTTTGTATCAGTTTAAGAAGCAGAGTTTGGACTAGATATGGTCTGTATGTGTAGGAAACACCGTTCTTTTGTTCTGGGCACACTCAGATTTCCTGCTGTATTAGAGAATCTAGAAAGCAAGAGCGTGCTTCTTGCTCTAAGCAGAGTGTGATCCATGGATGATAACTACGCTGTGTGTTTCACTTCAGAAATGGACTTAAATCCCAGGCTCTGTGTCTTCCTACAAGCAAGACTTCTTTTCAGGTAAGGGCAGTCACTTTTCAGTTCAAAGGAACTACATCATTCACAAAGCTCAAACGTTTCTCATCTTAACTGACAAGCATTGGATGTTAGAGGACCAGTGCTTTGTATCAGTTCAGAAGCAGAGTTGGACTAGATATGGTCCGTATGGTGTAGGAAACTCCGTTCTTTTGTTCTCAGCACACTCACGTTTCCTGCTGTCTTAGAGAATTTGAAAGCAAGAGCGTGCTTCTCGCTCTAAAGCAGAGTGTCATCCATGGATGAGAACTATGCTGTGTGTTTCCCTTTAGAAAAGGAGTTAAATCCCAGGCTCTGTGTCTTCCTACAAGCAAGACTTCTTTTCAGGTAAGGGCAGTCACTTTTCAGCTCAAACGAACTACATCGTTCACAGGGCTCACACGTTTCTCATCTTAACAGACAAGCATTGAATTTTAGAGGACCAGTGCTTTGTATCAGTTTCAGAGCAGAGTTGGACTATATAATGTCCGTATGTGTAGCATACACCGTTCTTTTGTTCTCAGCACACTCACGTTTCCTGCTGTCTTAGAGACTCTAGAAAGCAAGAGCGTGCTTCTTGTTCTAAAGCAGAGTGTGATCAATGGATGAGAACACTGCTGTGTGTTTCACTTCAGAAATGGAGTTAAATCCCATGCTCTGAGTCTCCCTACAAGCAAGACTTCGTTTCAGGTAAGGCAGTCACTTTTCTGCTCAAACGAACTACAAGGATCACGAAGCTGACACGTTTCTCATCTTAACAGACAAGCATTGAATGTTAGAGGACTAGTCCTCTGTATCAGTTTAAGAAGCAGAGTTGGACTAGATATGGTCCGTATGTGTAGGAAACACCGTTCTTTTGTTCTCAACACACTCACATTTCGTGCTGTCTTAGAGACTTTAGAAAGCAAGAGCGTGCTTCTCGCTGTAAAGCAGAGTGTTATCCAGGGATGAGAACTATGCTGTGTGTTTCCCTTCAGAAATGGACTTAAATCCCAGGCTCTGTGTCTTCCTACAAGCAAGACTTCTTTTCATGTAAGGGCAGTCTCTTTTCAGTTCAAAGGAACTACATCATTCACAAAGCTCACACGTTTCTCATCTTAATTGACAAGCATTGGATGTTAGAGTACCCAGTGCTTTGTATCAGTTTAAGAAGCAGAGTTGGACTAGATTTGGTCTGTATGTGTAGGAAACAACGTTCTTTTGTTCTGGGCACACTCAGATTTCCTGCTGTATTAGAGAGTCTAGAAAGCAAGAGCGTTCTTCTTGCTCTAAAGCAGAGTGTGATCCATGGATGAGAACTATGCTGTGTGTTTCCCTTCAGAAATGGAGTTAAATCCCAGGCTCTGTGTCTTCCTACAAGCAAGACTTCGTTTCAGGTAAGGGCAGTCACTTTTCAGCTCAAATGAACTACATCGTTCACGAAGCTCACACGTTTCTCATCTTAAACAGACAAGCATTGGATTTTAGAGGACCAGTGCTTTGTATCAGTTTCAGAAACAGAGTTGGACTATATAATGTCCGTATGTGTAGGATACACCGTTCTTTTGTTCTTAGCACACTCACGTTTCTGCTGTCTTAGAGACTCTAGAAAGCAAGAGCATGCGTCTTGTTCTAAAGCAGAGGGTGTTCAATGGATGAGACAATGCTGTGTGGTTCACTTCAGATATGGAGTTAAATACCATGCTCTGAGTCTCCCTACAAGCAAGACTTCGTTTCAGATAAGGGCAGTCACTTTTCTGCTCAAAGGAACTACATCGTAAACGAAGCTCACATGTTTCTCATCTTACTGACAAGCATTGGATGTTAGAGGACCAGTGCATTCTATCAGTTTCAGAATAAGATTTGGATTATATATAGTCCTTATGTGTAGGAAACACGGTTCTTTTTTTCTGGGCACACTCGGATTTCCTGCTGTATTAGAGAATCTAGAAAGCAAGAGCGTGCTTCTTGCTCTAAAGCAGAGTGTGATCCATGGATGAGAACTATGCTGTGTGTTTCACTTCAGAAATGGGGTTAAATCCCAGGCTCTGAGTCTTCCTACAAGCAAGACTTCGTTTCAGGTAAGGGCAGTCACTTTTCAGCTCAAACGAACTACATTGTTCACGGACCTCACACGTTTCTCATCTTAACAGACAAGCATTGGATGATAGAGGACCAGTGCTTTGTATCAGTTTCAGAAGCAGAGTTGGACTAGATATGGTCGTATATGTAGGAAACACCGTTCTTTTGTTCTCAGCAAACTCACGTTTCTGCTGTCTTAGAGAATCTAGAAAGCAAGAGCGTGCTTCATGTTCTAAAGCAGAGTGTGATCAATGGATGAGACAATGCTGTGTGTTTCACTTCAGAAATGGAGTTAAATCCCATGCTCTGTATCTCCCTCCAAGCAAGACTTCGTTTAAGGTAAGGGCAGTCACTTTCTGCTCAAACGAACTACATTGTTCACAGGGCTCACACGTTTCTCATCTTAACTGACAAGCATTGGATTTTAGAGGACCAGTGCATTGTATCAGTTTCAGAAGAAGATTTGGACTACATATAGTCAGTATGTGTAGGAAACACCGTTCTTTTGTTCTGGGCACACTCAGATTTCCTGCTGTATTAGAGACTCTAGAAAGCAAGAGCGTTCTTCTTGCTCTAAAGCAGAGTGTGATCCATGGATGAGAACTATGCTGTGTGTTTCCTTCAGAAATGGAGTTAAATCCCAGACTCTGTGTCTTCCTACAAGCAAGACTTCGTTTCAGGTAAGGGCAGTCACTTTTCAGCTCAAATGAACTACATCGTTCACGAAGCTCACACGTTTCTCATCTTAACAGACAAGCATTGGATTTTAGAGGACCAGTGCTTTGTATCAGTTTCAGAAGCAGAGTTGGACTATATAATGTCCGTATGTGTAGGATACACCGTTCTTTTGTTCTCAGCACACTCAAGTTTCCTGCTGTCTTACAGACTCTAGAAAGCAAGAGCGTGCTTCTTGTTCTAAAGCAGAGTGTGATCAATGGATGAGACAATGCTGTGTATTTCACTTCAGAAATGGAGTTAAATCCCATTTTCTGAGTCTCCCTACAAGCAAGACTTCATTTAAGGTAAGGGCAGTCACTTATCTGCTCAAAGGAACTACATCGTTCACGAATCTCACACGTTTCTCATCTTAACTGACAACCATTGGATATTAGAGGACCAGTGCATTGTATCAGTTTCAGAAGAAGATTTGGAATACATATAGTCCGTATGTGTAGGAAACACCGTTCTTTTGTTCTGGGCACACTCAGATTTCCTGCTGTATTAGAGAATCTAGAAAGCAAGAGCGTGCTTCTTGCTCTAAAGCAGAGTGTGATCCATGGATGAGAACTATGCTGTGTGTTTCCCTTCAGAAATGGAGTTAAATCCCAGACTCTGTGTCTTCCTACAGGCCAAGACTTCGTTTCAGGTAAGGGCAGTCACTTTTCAGCTCAAAGGAACTACATCGTTCACGAAGCTCACACGTTTCTCATCTTAACAGACAAGCATTGGATGTTAGAGGACCAGTGCTTTGTATCAGTTTAAGAAGCAGAGTTGGACTAGATATGGTCCATATGTGTAGGAAACAACGTTCTTTTGTTCTTAGCACACTCACGTTTCCTGCTGTCTTAGAGACTCTAGAAATCAAGAGCATGCGTCTTGTTCTAAAGCAGAGGGTGTTCAATGGATGAGACAATGCTGTGTGGTTCACTTCAGATATGGAGTTAAATCCCATGCTCTGAGTCTCCCTACAAGCAATACTTCGTTTCAGGTAAGGGCAGTCACTTTTCTGCTCAAAGGAACTACATCGTAAACGAAGCTCACATGTTTCTCATCTTAACTGACAAGCATTGGATGTTAGAGGACCAGTGCATTCTATCAGTTTCAGAATAAGATTTGGATTATATATAGTCCTTATGTGTAGGAAACACGTTCTTTTGTTCTGGGCACACTCGGATTTCCTGCTGTATTAGAGAATCTAGAAAGCAAGAGCGTGCTTCTTGCTCTAAAGCAGAGTGTGATCCATGGATGAGAACTATGCTGTGTGTTTCACTTCAGAAATGGGGTTAAATCCCAGGCTCTGAGTCTTCCTACAAGCAAGACTTCGTTTCAGGTAAGGGCAGTCACTTTTCAGCTTAAACAAAATACACCTTTCACTGAGCTCACACGTTTCTCATCTTAACAGACAAGCATTCGATGTTAGAGGACCAGTGCTTTGTTTCAGTTTCAGAAGCAGAGTTGGACTAGATGTGGTCCGTATGTGTAGGAAACACCGTTCTTTTGTTCTCAGCACACTCACGTTTCCTGCTGTCTTAGAGAATTTAGAAAACAAGAGCGTGCTTCTCGCTCTAAAGCAGAGTGTGATCCATGGATGAGAACTATGCTGTGTGTTTCCCTTCAGAAAAGGAGTTAAATCCCAGGCTCTGTGTCTTCCTACAAGCAAGACTTCATTTCAGGTAAGGGCAGTCACTTTTCAGCTCAAACGAACTACATTGTTCACGGACCTCACACGTTTCTCATCTTAACAGACAAGCATTGGATGTTAGAGGACCAGTGCTTTGTATCAGTTTCAGAAGCAGAGTTGGACTAGATATGGTCCGTATATGTAGGAAACACCGTTCTTTTGTTCTCAGCAAACTCACGTTTCCTGCTGTCTTAGAGACTCTAGAAAGCAAGAGCGTGCTTCTTGTTCTAAAGCAGAGTGTGATCAATGGATGAGACAATGCTGTGTGTTTCACTTCAGAAATGGAGTTAAATCCCATGCTCTGAGTCTCCCTACAAGCAAGACTTCGTTTCAGGTAAGGGCAGTCACTTTTCTGCTCAAAGGAACTACATCATTCACAAAGCTCAAACGTTTCTCATCTTAACTGACAAGCATTGGATGTTAGAGGACCAGTGCATTGTATCAGTTTCAGAAGAAGATTTGGACTACATATAGTCAGTATGTGTAGGAAACACCGTTCTTTTGTTCTGGGCACACTCAGATTTCCTGCTGTATTAGAGAATCTAGAAAGCAAGAGCTTGCTTCTTGTTCTAAAGCAGAGTGTGATCCATGGATGAGAACTACGCTGTGTGTTTCACTTCAGAAATGGAGTTAAATCCCAGACTCTGTGTCTTCCTACAAGCAAGACTTCGTCAGGTAAGGGCAGTCCCTTTTCAGCTCAAATGAACTACATCGTTCACGAAGCTCACACGTTTCTCATCTTAACAGACAAGCATTGGATTTTAGAGGACCAGTGCTTTGTATCAGTTTCAGAAGCAGAGTTGGACTATATAATGTCCGTATGTGTAGGATACACCGTTCTTTTGTTCTCAGCACACTCACGTTTCCTGCTGTCTTAGAGACTCTAGAAAGCAAGAGCTTGCTTCTTGTTCTAAAGCAGAGTGTGATCAATGGATGAGACAATGCTGTGTGTTTCACTTCAGAAATGGAGTTAAATCCCATGCTCTGAGTCTCCCTACAAGCAAGACTTCGTTTCAGATAAGGGCAGTCACTTTTCTGCTCAAACGAACTACATCATTCACGAAGCTGACACGTTTCTCATCTTAAAAGACAAGCATTGGATGTTAGAGGACCAGTGCTTTGTATCAGTTTAAGAAGCAGAGTTGGACTAGATATGGTCTGTATGTGTAGGAAACACCGTTCTTTTGTTCTGGTCACACTCAGATTTCCTGCTGTATTAGAGAATCTAGAAAGCAAGAGCGTGCTTCTTGCTCTAAAGCAGAGTGTGATCCATGGATGAGAACTACGCTGTGTGTTTCACTTCAGAAATGGACTTAAATCCCAGGCTCTGTGTCTTCCTACAAGCAAGACTTCTTTTCAGGTAAGGGCAGTCAATTTTCAGTTCAAAGGAACTATATCATTCACAAAGCTCAAACGTTTCTCATCTTAACTGACAAGCATTGGATGTTAGAGGACCAGTGCTTTGTATCAGTTTCAGAAGCAGAGTTGGACTAGATATGGTCCGTATGTGTAGGAAACTCCGTTCTTTTGTTCTCAGCACACTCACGTTTCCTGCTGTCTTAGAGAATTTAGAAAGCAAGAGCGTGCTTCTCGCTCTAAAGCAGAGTGTCATCCATGGATGAGAACTATGCTGTGTTTTTCCCTTTAGAAAAGGAGTTAAATCCCAGGCTCTGTGTCTTCCTACAAGCAAGACTTCTTTTCAGGCAAGGGCAGTCACTTTTCAGCTCAAACGAACTACATCGTTCACAGGGCTCACACGTTTCTCATCTTAACAGACAAGCATTGAATTTTAGAGGACCAGTGCTTTGTATCAGTTTCAGAAGCAGAGTTGGACTATATAATGTCCGTATGTGTAGGATACACCGTTCCTTTATTCTCAGCACACTCACGTTTCCTGCTGTATTAGAGACTCTAGAAAGCAAGAGCGTGCTTCTTGTTCTAAAGCAGAGTGTGATCAATGGATGAGACAATGCTGTGTGTTTCACTTCAGAAATGGAGTTAAATCCCATGCTCTGAGTCTCCCTACAAGCAAGACTTCGTTTCAGGTAAGGGCAGTCACTTTTCTGCTCAAACGAACTACATCGTTCACGAAGCTGACACGTTTCTCATCTTAACAGACAAGCATTGGATGTTAGAGGACCATTGCTTTGTATCAGTTTAAGAAGCCCAGTTGGACTAGATATGGTCCGTATGTGTAGGAAACACCGTTCTTTTGTTCTGGGCACACTCAGATTTCCTGCTGTATTAGAGAATCTAGAAAGCAAGAGCGTGCTTCTTGCTCTAAAGCAGAGTGTGATCCATGGATGAGAACTACGCTGTGTGTTTCACTTCAGAAATGGACTTAAATCCCAGGCTCTGTGTCTTCCTACAAGCAAGACTTCTTTTCAGGTAAGGGCAGTCACTTTTCAGTTCAAAGGAACTACATCATTCACAAAGCTCAAACGTTTCTCATCTTAACTGGCCAGCATTGGATGTTAGAGGACCAGTGCTTTGTATCAGTTTCAGAAGCAGAGTTGGACTAGATATGGTCCGTATGTGTAGGAAACTCCGTTCTTTTGTTCTCAGCACACTCACGTTTCCTGCTGTCTTAGAGACTCTAGAAAGCAAGAGCGTGCTTCTTGTTCTAAAACAGAGTGTGATCAATGGATGAGAACTATGCTGTGTGTTTCACTTCAGAAATGGGGTTAAATCCCAGGCTCTGAGTCTTCCTACAAGCAAGACTTCGTTTCAGGTAAGGGCAGTCACTTTTTAGCTTAAACAAAATACACGGTTCACTGAGCTCACACGTTTCTCATCTTAACAGACAAGCATTGGATGTTAGAGAACCAGTGCTTTGTTTCAGTTTCAGAAGCAGAGTTGGACTAGATGTGGTCCATATGTGTAGGAAACATCGTTCTTTTTTTCTCAGCACACTCACGTTTCCTGCTGTCTTAGAGAATTTAGAAAGCAAGAGCGTGCTTCTCGCTCTAAAGCAGAGTGTGATCCATGGATGAGAACTATGCTGTGTGTTTCCCTTCAGAAAAGGAGTTAAATCCCAGGCTCTGTGTCTTCCTACATGCAAGACTTCATTTCAGGTAAGGGCTGTCACTTTTCAGCTCAAACGAACTACATTGTTCACGGAGCTCACACGTTTCTCATCTTAACAGACAAGCATTGGATGTTAGAGGACCAGTGCTTTGTATCAGTTTCAGAAGCAGAGTTGGACTAGATATGGTCCGTATGTGTAGGAAACACCGTTCTTTTGTTATCAGCAAACTCACGTTTCCTGCTGTCTTAGAGACTCTAGAAAGCAAGAGCTTGCTTCTTGTTCTAAAGCAGAGTGTGATCAATGGATGAGACAATGCTGTGTGTTTCACTTCAGAAATGGAGTTAAATCCCATGCTCTGAGTCTCCCTACAAGCAAGACTTCGTTTCAGGTAAGGGCAGTCACTTTTCTGCTCAAACGATCTACATCATTCACGAAGCTGACACGTTTCTCATCTTAACAGACAAGCATTCGATGTTAGAGGACCAGTGCTTTGTATCAGTTTAAGAAGCAGAGTTGGACTAGATATGGTCTGTATGTGTAGGAAACACCGTTCTTTTGTTCTGGGCACACTCAGATTTCCTGCTGTATTAGAGAATCTAGAAAGCAAGAGCGTGCTTCTTGCTCTAAAGCAGAGTGTGATCCATGGATGAGAACTACGCTGTGTGTTTCACTTCAGAAATGGACTTAAATCCCAGGCTCTGTGTCTTCCTACAAGCAAGACTTCTTTTCAGGTAAGGGCAGTCACTTTTCAGTTCAAAGGAACTACATCATTCACAAAGCTCAAACGTTTCTCATCTTAACTGACAAGCATTGGATGTTAGAGGACCAGTGCTTTGTATCAGTTTCAGAAGCAGAGTTGGACTAGATATGGTCCGTATGTGTAGGAAACTCCGTTCTTTTGTTCTCAGCACACTCACGTTTCCTGCTGTCTTAGAGAATTTGAAAGCAAGAGCGTGCTTCTCGCTCTAAAGCAGAGTGTCATCCATGGATGAGAACTATGCTGTGTGTTTCCCTTTAGAAAAGGAGTTAAATCCCAGGCTCTGTGTCTTCCTACAAGCAAGACTTCTTTTCAGGTAAGGGCAGTCACTTTTCAGCTCAAACGAACTACATCGTTCACAGGGCTCACACGTTTCTCATCTTAACAGACAAGCATTGGATGTTAGAGGACCAGTGCTTTGTATCAGTTTCAGAAGCAGAGTTGGACTAGATATGGTCCGTATGTGTAGGAAACTCCGTTCTTTTGTTCTCAGCACACTCACGTTTCCTGCTGTCTTAGAGACTCTAGAAAGCAAGAGCGTGCTTCTTGTTCTAAAACAGAGTGTGATCAATGGATGAGAACTATGCTGTGTGTTTCACTTCAGAAATGGGGTTAAATCCCAGGCTCTGAGTCTTCCTACAAGCAAGACTTCGTTTCAGGTAAGGGCAGTCACTTTTTAGCTTAAACAAAATACACGGTTCACTGAGCTCACACGTTTCTCATCTTAACAGACAAGCATTGGATGTTAGAGAACCAGTGCTTTGTTTCAGTTTCAGAAGCTGAGTTGGACTAGATGTGGTCCATATGTGTAGGAAACATCGTTCTTTTTTTCTCAGCACACTCACGTTTCCTGCTGTCTTAGAGAATTTAGAAAGCAAGAGCGTGCTTCTCGCTCTAAAGCAGAGTGTGATCCATGGATGAGAACTATGCTGTGTGTTTCCCTTCAGAAAAGGAGTTAAATCCCAGGCTCTGTGTCTTCCTACATGCAAGACTTCATTTCAGGTAAGGGCTGTCACTTTTCAGCTCAAACGAACTACATTGTTCACGGAGCTCACACGTTTCTCATCTTAACAGACAAGCATTGGATGTTAGAGGACCAGTGCTTTGTATCAGTTTCAGAAGCAGAGTTGGACTAGATATGGTCCGTATGTGTAGGAAACACCGTTCTTTTGTTATCAGCAAACTCACGTTTCCTGCTGTCTTAGAGACTCTAGAAAGCAAGAGCTTGCTTCTTGTTCTAAAGCAGAGTGTGATCAATGGATGAGACAATGCTGTGTGTTTCACTTCAGAAATGGAGTTAAATCCCATGCTCTGAGTCTCCCTACAAGCAAGACTTCGTTTCAGGTAAGGGCAGTCACTTTTCTGCTCAAACGATCTACATCATTCACGAAGCTGACACGTTTCTCATCTTAACAGACAAGCATTCGATGTTAGAGGACCAGTGCTTTGTATCAGTTTAAGAAGCAGAGTTGGACTAGATATGGTCTGTATGTGTAGGAAACACCGTTCTTTTGTTCTGGGCACACTCAGATTTCCTGCTGTATTAGAGAATCTAGAAAGCAAGAGCGTGCTTCTTGCTCTAAAGCAGAGTGTGATCCATGGATGATAACTACGCTGTGTGTTTCACTTCAGAAATGGACTTAAATCCCAGGCTCTGTGTCTTCCTACAAGCAAGACTTCTTTTCAGGTAAGGGCAGTCACTTTTCAGTTCAAAGGAACTACATCATTCACAAAGCTCAAACGTTTCTCATCTTAACTGACAAGCATTGGATGTTAGAGGACCAGTGCTTTGTATCAGTTTCAGAAGCAGAGTTGGACTAGATATGGTCCGTATGTGTAGGAAACTCCGTTCTTTTGTTCTCAGCACACTCACGTTTCCTGCTGTCTTAGAGAATTTGAAAGCAAGAGCGTGCTTCTCGCTCTAAAGCAGAGTGTCATCCATGGATGAGAACTATGCTGTGTGTTTCCCTTTAGAAAAGGAGTTAAATCCCAGGCTCTGTGTCTTCCTACAAGCAAGACTTCTTTTCAGGTAAGGGCAGTCACTTTTCAGCTCAAACGAACTACATCGTTCACAGGGCTCACACGTTTCTCATCTTAACAGACAAGCATTGAATTTTAGAGGACCAGTGCTTTGTATCAGTTTCAGAAGCAGAGTTGGACTATATAATGTCCGTATGTGTAGCATACACCGTTCTTTTGTTCTCAGCACACTCACGTTTCCTGCTGTCTTAGAGACTCTAGAAAGCAAGAGCGTGCTTCTTGTTCTAAAGCAGAGTGTGATCAATGGATGAGAACACTGCTGTGTGTTTCACTTCAGAAATGGAGTTAAATCCCATGCTCTGAGTCTCCCTACAAGCAAGACTTCGTTTCAGGTAAGGGCAGTCACTTTTCTGCTCAAACGAACTACAAGGATCACGAAGCTGACACGTTTCTCATCTTAACAGACAAGCATTGAATGTTAGAGGACTAGTCCTCTGTATCAGTTTAAGAAGCAGAGTTGGACTAGATATGGTCCGTATGTGTAGGAAACACCGTTCTTTTGTTCTCAACACACTCACATTTCGTGCTGTCTTAGAGACTTTAGAAAGCAAGAGCGTGCTTCTCGCTGTAAAGCAGAGTGTTATCCATGGATGAGAACTATGCTGTGTGTTTCCCTTCAGAAATGGACTTAAATCCCAGGCTCTGTGTCTTCCTACAAGCAAGACTTCTTTTCAGGTAAGGGCAGTCTCTTTTCAGTTCAAAGGAACTACATCATTCACAAAGCTCACACGTTTCTCATCTTAATTGACAAGCATTGGATGTTAGAGTACCAGTGCTTTGTATCAGTTTAAGAAGCAGAGTTGGACTAGATTTGGTCTGTATGTGTAGGAAACAACGTTCTTTTGTTCTGGGCACACTCAGATTTCCTGCTGTATTAGAGAGTCTAGAAAGCAAGAGCGTTCTTCTTGCTCTAAAGCAGAGTGTGATCCATGGATGAGAACTATGCTGTGTGTTTCCCTTCAGAAATGGAGTTAAATCCCAGGCTCTGTGTCTTCCTACAAGCAAGACTTAGTTTCAGGTAAGGGCAGTCACTTTTCAGCTCAAATGAACTACATCGTTCACGAAGCTCACACGTTTCTCATCTTAACAGACAAGCATTGGATTTTAGAGGACCAGTGCTTTGTATCAGTTTCAGAAGCAGAGTTGGACTATATAATGTCCGTATGTGTAGGATACACCGTTCTTTTGTTCTTAGCACACTCACGTTTCCTGCTGTCTTAGAGACTCTAGAAAGCAAGAGCATGCGTCTTGTTCTAAAGCAGAGGGTGTTCAATGGATGAGACAATGCTGTGTGGTTCACTTCAGATATGGAGTTAAATACCATGCTCTGAGTCTCCCTACAAGCAAGACTTCGTTTCAGGTAAGGGCAGTCACTTTTCTGCTCAAAGGAACTACATCGTAAACGAAGCTCACATGTTTCTCATCTTAACTGACAAGCATTGGATGTTAGAGGACCAGTGCATTCTATCAGTTTCAGAATAAGATTTGGATTATATATAGTCCTTATGTGTAGGAAACACGGTTCTTTTGTTCTGGGC
This sequence comes from Onychomys leucogaster, assembly GCA_949786385.1. Lineage (NCBI taxonomy): Eukaryota > Metazoa > Chordata > Mammalia > Rodentia > Cricetidae > Onychomys > Onychomys leucogaster. Next base: position 348,622 of record CATKUP010000312.1, on the reverse strand, counting down.
ACACTCGGATTTCCTGCTGTATTAGAGAATCTAGAAAGCAAGAGCGTGCTTCTTGCTCTAAAGCAGAGTGTGATCCATGGATGAGAACTATGCTGTGTGTTTCACTTCAGAAATGGGGTTAAATCCCAGGCTCTGAGTCTTCCTACAAGCAAGACTTCGTTTCAGGTAAGGGCAGTCACTTTTCAGCTCAAACGAACTACATTGTTCACGGACCTCACACGTTTCTCATCTTAACAGACAAGCATTGGATGATAGAGGACCAGTGCTTTGTATCAGTTTCAGAAGCAGAGTTGGACTAGATATGGTCCGTATATGTAGGAAACACCGTTCTTTTGTTCTCAGCAAACTCACGTTTCCTGCTGTCTTAGAGAATCTAGAAAGCAAGAGCGTGCTTCATGTTCTAAAGCAGAGTGTGATCAATGGATGAGACAATGCTGTGTGTTTCACTTCAGAAATGGAGTTAAATCCCATGCTCTGTATCTCCCTCCAAGCAAGACTTCGTTTAAGGTAAGGGCAGTCACTTTTCTGCTCAAACGAACTACATTGTTCACAGGGCTCACACGTTTCTCATCTTAACTGACAAGCATTGGATTTTAGAGGACCAGTGCATTGTATCAGTTTCAGAAGAAGATTTGGACTACATATAGTCAGTATGTGTAGGAAACACCGTTCTTTTGTTCTGGGCACACTCAGATTTCCTGCTGTATTAGAGACTCTAGAAAGCAAGAGCGTTCTTCTTGCTCTAAAGCAGAGTGTGATCCATGGATGAGAACTATGCTGTGTGTTTCCCTTCAGAAATGGAGTTAAATCCCAGACTCTGTGTCTTCCTACAAGCAAGACTTCGTTTCAGGTAAGGGCAGTCACTTTTCAGCTCAAATGAACTACATCGTTCACGAAGCTCACACGTTTCTCATCTTAACAGACAAGCATTGGATTTTAGAGGACCAGTGCTTTGTTTCAGTTTCAGAAGCAGAGTTGGACTAGATGTGGTCCGTATGTGTAGGAAACACCGTTCTTTTGTTCTCAGCACACTCACGTTTCCTGCTGTCTTAGAGAATTTAGAAAACAAGAGCGTGCTTCTCGCTCTAAAGCAGAGTGTGATCCATGGATGAGAACTATGCTGTGTGTTTCCCTTCAGAAAAGGAGTTAAATCCCAGGCTCTGTGTCTTCCTACAAGCAAGACTTCATTTCAGGTAAGGGCAGTCACTTTTCAGCTCAAACGAACTACATTGTTCACGGACCTCACACGTTTCTCATCTTAACAGACAAGCATTGGATGTTAGAGGACCAGTGCTTTGTATCAGTTTCAGAAGCAGAGTTGGACTAGATATGGTCCGTATATGTAGGAAACACCGTTCTTTTGTTCTCAGCAAACTCACGTTTCCTGCTGTCTTAGAGACTCTAGAAAGCAAGAGCGTGCTTCTTGTTCTAAAGCAGAGTGTGATCAATGGATGAGACAATGCTGTGTGTTTCACTTCAGAAATGGAGTTAAATCCCATGCTCTGTATCTCCCTCCAAGCAAGACTTCGTTTAAGGTAAGGGCAGTCACTTTTCTGCTCAAAGGAACTACATCGTTTACAGGGCTCACACGTTTCTCATCTTAACTGACAAGCATTGGATGTTAGAGGACCAGTGCATTGTATCAGTTTCAGAAGAAGATTTGGACTACATATAGTCAGTATGTGTAGGAAACACCGTTCTTTTGTTCTGGGCACACTCAGATTTCCTGCTGTATTAGAGACTCTAGAAAGCAAGAGCGTGCTTCTTGCTCTAAAGCAGAGTGTGATCCATGGATGAGAACTATGCTGTATGTTTCCCTTCAGAAATGGAGTTAAATCCCAGACTCTGTGTCTTCCTACAAGCAAGACTTCGTTTCAGGTAAGGGCAGTCACTTTTCAGCTCAAATGAACTACATCGTTCACGAAGCTCACACGTTTCTCATCTTAACAGTCAAGCATTGGATTTTAGAGGACCAGTGCTTTGTATCAGTTTCAGAAGCAGAGTTGGACTATATAATGTCCGTATGCGTAGGATACACCGTTCTTTTGTTCTCAGCACACTCACGTTTCCTGCTGTCTTAGAGACTCTAGAAAGCAAGAGCTTGCTTCTTGTTCTAAAGCAGAGTGTGATCAATGGATGAGACAATGCTGTGTGTTTCACTTCAGAAATGGAGTTAAATCCCATGCTCTGAGTCTCCCTACAAGCAAGACTTCGTTTCAGGTAAGGGCAGTCACTTTTCTGCTCAAACGAACTACATCGTTCACGAAGCTGACACGTTTCTCATCTTAACAGACAAGCATTGGATGTTAGAGGACCAGTGCTTTGTATCAGTTTCAGAAGCAGAGTTGGACTAGATATGGTCCGTATGTGTAGGAAACACCGTTCTTTTGTTCTGGGCACACTCAGATTTCCTGCTGTATTAGAGAATCTAGAAAGCAAGAGCGTGCTTCTTGCTCTAAAGCAGAGTGTGATCCATGGATGAGAACTACGCTGTGTGTTTCACTTCAGAAATGGACTTAAATCCCAGGCTCTGTGTCTTCCTACAAGCAAGACTTCTTTTCAGGTAAGGGCAGTTACTTTTCAGTTCAAAGGAACTACATCATTCACAAAGCTCAAACGTTTCTCATCTTAACTGACAAGCATTGGATGTTAGAGGACCAGTGCTTTGTATCAGTTTCAGAAGCAGAGTTGGACTAGATATGGTCCGTATGTGTAGGAAACTCCGTTCTTTTGTTCTCAGCACACTCACGTTTCCTGCTGTCTTAGAGAATTTAGAAAGCAAGAGCGTGCTTCTCGCTCTAAAGCAGAGTGTCATCCATGGATGAGAACTATGCTGTGTGTTTCCCTTTAGAAAAGGAGTTAAATCCCAGGCTCTGTGTCTTCCTACAAGCAAGACTTCTTTTCAGGTAAGGGCAGTCACTTTTCAGCTCAAACGAACTACATCATTCACAGGGCTCACACGTTTCTCATCTTAACAGACAAGCATTGGATTTTAGAGGACCAGTGCTTTGTATCAGTTTCAGAAGCAGAGTTGGACTATATAATGTCCGTATGTGTAGGATACACCGTTCTTTTGTTCTCAGCACACTCACGTTTCCTGCTGTCTTAGAGACTCTAGAAAGCAAGAGCGTGCTTCTTGTTCTAAAGCAGATTGTGATCAATGGATGAGACAATGCTGTGTGTTTCACTTCAGAAATGGAGTTAACTCCCATGCTCTGTGTCTTCCTACAAGCAAGACTTCTTTTCAGGTAAGGGCAGTCACTTTTCAGCTTAAACGAACTACATCGTTCACAGGGCTCACACGTTTCTCATCTTAACTGACAAGCATTGGATGTTAGAGGACCAGTGCATTGTATCAGTTTCAGAAGAAGATTTGGACTACATATAGTCAGTATGTGTAGGAAACACCGTTCTTTTGTTCTGGGCACACTCAGATTTCCTGCTGTATTAGAGAATCTAGAAAGCAAGAGCGTGCTTCTTGCTCTAAAGCAGAGTGTGAACCATGGATAAGAACAATGCTGTATGTTTCCCTTCAAAAATGGAGTTAAATCCCAGACTCTGTGTCTTCCTAACAGGCAAGACTTCGTTTCAGGTAAGGGCAGTCCCTTTTCAGCTGAAATGAACTACATCGTTCACGAAGCTCACACGTTTCTCATCTTAACAGACAAGCATTGGATTTTAGAGGACCAGTGCTTTGTATCAGTTTCAGAAGCAGAGTTGGACTATATAATGTCCGTATGTGTAGGATACACCGTTCTTTTGTTCTCAGCACACTCACGTTTCCTGCTGTCTTAGAGACTCTAGAAAGCAAGAACGTGCTTCTTGTTCTAAAGCAGAGTGTGATCAATGGATGAGACAATGCTGTGTGTTTCACTTCAGAAATGGAGTTAAATCCCATGCTCTGAGTCTCCCTACAAGCAAGACTTCGTTTCAGGTAAGGGCAGTCACTTTTCTGCTCAAAGGAACTACATCATTCACAAAGCTCAAACGTTTCTCATCTTAAATGGCAAGCATTGGATGTTAGAGGACCAGTGCTTTGTATCAGTTTCAGAAGCAGAGTTGGACTAGATATGGTCCGTATGTGTAGGAAACTCCGTTCTTTTGTTCTCAGCACACTCACGTTTCCTGCTGTCTTAGAGAATTTAGAAAGCAAGAGCGTGCTTCTTGCTCTAAAGCAGAGTGTGATCCATGGATGAGAACTATGCTGTGTGTTTCCCTTTAGAAAAGGAGTTAAATCCCAGGCTCTGTGTCTTCCTACAAGCAAGACTTCTTTTCAGGTAATGGCAGTCACTTTTCAGCTCAAACGAACTACATCGTTCACAGGGCTCACACGTTTCTCATCTTAACTGACAAGCATGGGATGTTAGAGGACCAGTGCATTGTATCAGTTTCAGAAGAAGATTTGGACTACATATAGTCAGCATGTGTAGGACACACCGTTCTTTGTTCTGGGCACACTCAGATTTCCTGCTGTATTAGAGACTCTAGAAAGCAAGAGCGTGCTTCTTGCTCTAAAGCAGAGTGTGATCCATGGATGAGAACTAGGCTGTGTGTTTCCCTTCAGAAATGGAGTTAAAACCCAGACTCTGTGTCTTCCTACAAGCAAGACTTCGTTTCAGGTAAGGGCAGTCACTTTTCAGCTCAAATGAACTACATCGTTCACGAAGCTCACACGTTTCTCATCTTAACAGACAAGCATTGGATTTTAGAGGACCAGTGCTTTGTATCAGTTTCAGAAGCAGAGTTGGACTATATAATGTCCGAATGTGTAGGATACACCGTTCTTTTGTTCTCAGCACACTCACGTTTCCTGCTGTCTTAGAGACTCTAGAAAGCAAGAGCATGCTTCTTGTTCTAAAGCAGAGTGTGATCAATGGATGAGACAATGCTGTGTGTTTCACTTCAGAAATGGAGTTAAATCCCATGCTCTGAGTCTCCCTACAAGCAAGACTTCGTTTCAGGTAAGGGCAGTTACTTTTCTGCTCAAACGAACTACATCGTTCACGAAGCTGACACGTTTCTCATCTTAACAGACAAGCATTGGATGTTAGAGGACCAGTGCTTTGTATCAGTTTCAGAAGCAGAGTTGGACTATATAATGTCCGTATGTGTAGGATACACCGTTCTTTTGTTCTCAGCACACTCACGTTTCCTGCTGTCTTAGAGACTCTAGAAAGCAAGAGCGTGCTTCTTGTTCTAAAGCAGAGTGTGATCAATGGATGAGACAATGCTGTGTGTTTCACTTCAGAAATGGAGTTAAATCCCATACTCTGAGTCTCCCTACAAGCAAGACTTCGTTTCAGGTAAGGGCAGTCACTTTTCTGCTCAAAGGAACTACATCGTTCACGAAGCTGACACGTTTCTCATCTTAACAGACAAGCATTGGATGTTAGAGGACTAGTCCTTTGTATCAGTTTAAGAAGCAGAGTTGGACTAGATATGGTCCGTATGTGTAGGAAACACCGTTCTTTTGTTCTCAACACACTCACGTTTCCTGCTGTCTTAGAGACTTTAGAAAGCAAGAGCGTGCTTCTCGCTCTAAAGCAGAGTGTGATCCATGGATGAGAACTACGCTGTGTGTTTCACTTCAGAAATGGACTTAAATCCCAGGCTCTGTGTCTTCCTACAAGCAAGACTTCTTTTCAGGTAAGGGCAGTCACTTTTCAATTCAAAGGAACTACATCATTCACAAAGCTCAAACGTTTCTCATCTTAACTGGCAAGCATTGGATGTTAGAGGACCAGTGCTTTGTATCAGTTTCAGAAGCAGAGTTGGACTAGATATGGTCCGTATGTGTAGGAAACTCCGTTCTTTTGTTCTCATCACACTCACGTTTCCTGCTGTCTTAGAGAATTTAGAAAGCAAGAGCGTGCTTCTTGCTCTAAAGTAGAGTGTGATCCATGGATGAGAACTATGCTGTGTGTTTCCCTTTAGAAAAGGAGTTAAATCCCAGGCTCTGTGTCTTCCTACAAGCAAGACTTCTTTTCAGGTAAGGGCAGTCACTTTTCAGCTCAAACGAACTACATCGTTCACAGGGCTCACACGTTTCTCATCTTAACTGACAAGCATTGGATGTTAGAGGACCAGTGCATTGTATCAGTTTCAGAAGAAGATTTGGACTACATATAGTCAGCATGTGTAGGACACACCGTTCTTTGTTCTGGGCACACTCAGATTTCCTGATGTATTAGAGACTCTAGAAAGCAAGAGCGTGCTTCTTGCTCTAAAGCAGAGTGTGATCCATGGATGAGAACTATGCTGTGTGTTTCCCTTCAGAAATGGAGTTAAATCCCAGACTCTGTGTCTTCCTACAAGCAAGACTTCGTTTCAGGTAAGGGCAGTCACTTTTCAGCTCAAATGAACTACATCGTTCACGAAGCTCACACGTTTCTCATCTTAACAGACAAGCATTGGATGTTAGAGGACCAGTGCTTTGTATCAGTTTCAGAAGCAGAGTTGGACTATATAATGTCCGTATGTGTAGGATACACCGTTCTTTTGTTCTCATCACACTCACGTTTCCTGCTGTCTTAGAGACTCTAGAAAGCAAGAGCGTGCTTCTTGTTCTAAAGCAGAGTGTGATCAATGGATGAGACAATGCTGTGTGTTTCACTTCAGAAATGGAGTTAAATCCCATGCTCTGAGTCTCCCTACAAGCAAGACTTCGTTTCAGGTAAGGGCAGTCACTTTTCAGCTCAAATGAACTACATCGTTCACGAAGCTGACACGTTTCTCATCTTAACAGACAAGCATTGGATGTTAGAGGACCAGTGCTTTGTATCAGTTTAAGAAGCAGAGTTGGACTAGATATGATCCGTATGTGTAGGAAACACTGTTCTTTTGTTCTGGGCACACTCAGATTTCCTGCTGTATTAGAGAATCTAGAAAGCAAGAGCGTGCTTCTTGCTCTAAAGCTGAGTGTGAACCATGGATAAGAACTATGTTGTATGTTTCCCTTCAAAAATGGAGTTAAATCCCAGACTCTGTGTCTTCCTAACAGGCAAGACTTCGTTTCAGGTAAGGGCAGTCACTTTTCAGCTCAAACGAACTACATCGTTCACGAACCTCACACGTTTCTCATCTTAACAGACAAGCATTGGATTTTAGAGGACCAGTGCTTTGTATCAGTTTCAGAAGCAGAGTTGGACTATATAATGTCCGTATGTGTAGGATACACCGTTCTTTTGTTCTCAGCACACTCACGTTTCCTGCTGTCTTAGAGACTCTAGAAAGCAAGAGCGTGCTTCTTGTTCTAAAGCAGAGTGTGATCAATGGATGAGACAATGCTGTGTGTTTCACTTCAGAAATGGAGTTAAATCCCATACTCTGAGTCTCCCTACAAGCAAGACTTCGTTTCAGGTAAGGGCAGTCACTTTTCTGCTCAAAGGAACTACATCGTTCACGAAGCTGACACGTTTCTCATCTTAACAGACAAGCATTGGATGTTAGAGGACTAGTCCTTTGTATCAGTTTAAGAAGCAGAGTTGGACTAGATATGGTCCGTATGTGTAGGAAACACCGTTCTTTTGTTCTCAACACACTCACGTTTCCTGCTGTCTTAGAGACTTTAGAAAGCAAGAGCGTGCTTCTCGCTCTAAAGCAGAGTGTGATCCATGGATGAGAACTACGCTGTGTGTTTCACTTCAGAAATGGACTTAAATCCCAGGCTCTGTGTCTTCCTACAAGCAAGACTTCTTTTCAGGTAAGGGCAGTCACTTTTCAGTTCAAAGGAACTACATCATTCACAAAGCTCAAACGTTTCTCATCTTAACTGGCAAGCATTGGATGTTAGAGGACCAGTGCTTTGTATCAGTTTCAGAAGCAGAGTTGGACTAGATATGGTCCGTATGTGTAGGAAACTCCGTTCTTTTGTTCTCAGCACACTCACGTTTCCTGCTGTCTTAGAGAATTTAGAAAGCAAGAGCGTGCTTCTTGCTCTAAAGCAGAGTGTGATCCATTGATGAGAACTATGCTGTGTGTTTCCCTTTAGAAAAGGAGTTAAATCCCAGGCTCTGTGTCTTCCTACAAGCAAGACTTCTTTTCAGGTAAGGGCAGTCACTTTTCAGCTCAAACGAACTACATCGTTCGCAGGGCTCACACGTTTCTCATCTTAACTGACAAGCATTGGATGTTAGAGGACCAGTGCATTGTATCAGTTTCAGAAGAAGATTTGGACTACATATAGTCAGCATGTGTAGGACACACCGTTCTTTGTTCTGGGCACACTCAGATTTCCTGCTGTATTAGAGACTCTAGAAAGCAAGAGCGTGCTTCTTGCTCTAAAGCAGAGTGTGATCCATGGATGAGAACTATGCTGTCTGTTTCCCTTCAGAAATGGAGTTAAATCCCAGTCTCTGTGTCTTCCTACAAGCAAGACTTCGTTTCAGGTAAGGGCAGTCACTTTTCAGCTCAAATGAACTACATCGTTCACGAAGCTCACACGTTTCTCATCTTAACAGACAAGCATTGGATTTTAGAGGACCAGTGCTTTGTATCAGTTTCAGAAGCAGAGTTGGACTATATAATGTCCGTATGTGTAGGATACACCGTTCTTTTCTTCTCAGCACACTCACGTTTCCTGCTGTCTTAGAGACTCTAGAAAGCAAGAGCTTGCTTCTTGTTCTAAAGCAGAGTGTGATCAATGGATGAGACAATGCTGTGTGTTTCACTTCAGAAATGGAGTTAAATCCCAGTCTCTGTGTCTTCCTACAAGCAAGACTTCGTTTCAGGTAAGGGCAGTCACTTTTCTGCCCAAAGGAACTACATCGTTCACGAAGCTGACACGTTTCTCATCTTAACAGACAAGCATTGGATGTTAGACGACCATTGCTTTGTATCAGTTTAAGAAGCAGAGTTGGTCTAGATATGGTCCGTATGTGTAGGAAACACCGTTCTTTTGTTCTGGGCACACTCAGATTTCCTGCTGTATTAGAGAATCTAGAAAGCAAGAGCGTGCTTCTTGCTCTAAAGCAGAGTGTGATCCATGGATGAGAACTATGCTGTGTGTTTCACTTCAGAAATGGACTTAAATCCCAGGCTCTGTGTCTTCCTACAAGCAAGACTTCTTTTCAGTTAAGGGGAGTCACTTTTCAGTTCAAAGGAACTACATCATTCACAAAGCTCAAACGTTTCTCATCTTAACTGACAAGCATTGGATGTTAGAAGACCAGTGCTTTGTATCAGTTTCAGAAGCAGAGTTGGACTAGATATGGTCCGTATGTGTAGGAAACTCCGTTCTTTTGTTCTCAGCACACTCACGTTTCCTGCTGTCTTACAGACTTTAGAAACCAAGAGCGTGCTTCTCGCTCTAAAGCAGAGTGTGATCCATGGATGAGAACTATGCTGTGTGTTTCCCTTTAGAAAAGGAGTTAAATCCCAGGCTCTGTGTCTTCCTACAAGCAAGACTTCGTTTCAGGTAAGGGCAGTCACTCTTCAGCTCAAACGAACTACATCGTTCACAGGGCTCACACGTTTCTCATCTTAACAGACAAGCATTGGATGTTAGAGGACCAGTGCTTTGTATCAGTTTAACAAGCAGAGTTGGACCTGATATGGTCCGTATGTGTAGGAAACACCGTTCTTTTGTTCTCAGCACACTCACGTTTCCTGCTGTCTTAGAGACTCTAGAAAGCAAGAGCTTGCTTCTTGTTCTAAAGCAGAGTGTGATCAATGGATGAGACAATGCTGTGTGTTTCACTTCAGAAATGGAGTTAAATCCCATGCTCTGAGTCTCCCTACAAGCAAGACTTCGTTTCAGGTAAGGGCAGTCACGTTTCTGCTCAAACGAACTACATCGTTCACGAAGCTGACACGTTCCTCATCTTAACAGACAAGCATTGGATGTTAGAGGACGAGTGCTTTGTATCAGTTTAAGAAGCAGAGTTGGACTAGATATGGTCCGTATGTGTAGGAAACACCATTCTTTTGTTCTGGGCACACTCAGATTTCCTGCTTTATTAGAGAATCTAGAAAGCAAGAGCGTGCTTCTTGCTCTAAAGCAGAGTGTGATCCATGGATGAGAACTATGCTGTGTGTTTCCCTTCAGAAATGGAGTTAAATCCCAGATTCTGTGTCTTCCTACAAGCAAGACTTCGTTTCAGGTAAGGGCAGTCACTTTTCAGCTCAAATGAACTACATCGTTCACGAAGCTCACACGTTTCTCATCTTAACAGACAAGCATTGGATTTTAGAGGACCAGTGGTTTGTATCAGTTTCAGAAGCAGAGTTGGACTATATAATGTCCGTATGTGTAGGATACACCGTTCTTTTGTTCTCAGCACACTCACGTTTCCTGCTGTCTTAGAGACTCTAGAAAGCAAGAGCTTGCTTCTTGTTCTAAAGCAGAGGGTGATCAATGGATGAGACAATGCTGTGTGTTTCACTTCAGAAATGGAGTTAAATCCCATGCTCTGAGTCTCCCTACAAGCAAGAATTCGTTTCAGGTAAGGGCAGTCACTTTTCTGCTCAAAAGAACTACATCGTTCACGAAGCTGACACGATTCTCATCTTAACAGACAAGCATTGGATGTTAGAGGACCAGTGCTTTGTATCAGTTTAAGAAGCAGAATTGGACTAGATATGGTCCGTATGTGTAGGATACACCGTTCTTTTGTTCTCAGCACACTCACGTTTCCTGCTGTCTTAGAGACTCTAGAAAGCAAGAGCGTGCTTCTTGTTCTAAAGCAGAGTGTGATCAATGGATGAGACAATGCTGTGTGTTTCACTTCAGAAATGGAGTTAAATCCCATGCTCTGAGTCTCCCTACAAGCAAGACTTCGTTTCAGGTAAGGGCAGTCACTTATCTGCTCAAACGAACTACATCGTTCACGAAACTGACACGATTCTCATCTAAAAAAACAAGCATTGGATGTTAGAGGACCAGTGCTTTGTATCAGTTTAAGAAGCAGAGTTGGACTAGATATGGTCCGTATGTGTAGGAAACACCGTTCTTTTGTTCTGGGCACACTCAGATTTCCTGCTGTATTAGAGAACCTAGAAAGCAAGAGCGTGCTTCTTGCTCTAAAGCAGAGTGTGATCCATGGATGTGAACTACGCTGTGTGTTTCACTTCAGAAATGGACTTAAATCCCAGGCTCTGTGTCTTCCTACAAGCAAGACTTCTTTTCAGGTAAGGGCAGTCACTTTTCACTTCAAAGGAACTACATCATTCACAAAGCTCAAACGTTTCTCATCTTAACTGACAAGCATTGGATGTTAGAGGACCAGTGCTTTGTATCAGTTTCAGAAGCAGAGTTTTACTACATATGGTCCGTATGTGTAGGAAACACCGTTCTTTTGTTCTCAGCACACTCACGTTTCCTGCTGTCTTAGAGAATTTAGAAAGCAAGAGCGTGCTTCTCGCTCTAAAGCAGAGTGTCATCCATGGATGAGAACTATGCTGTGTGTTTCCCTTTAGAAAAGGAGTTAAATCCCACGCTCTGTGTCTTCCTACAAGCAAGACTTCTTTTCAGGTAAGGGCAGTCACTCTTCAGCTCAAACGAACTACATCGTTCACAGGGCTCACACGTTTCTCATCTTAACAGACAGGCATTGGATTTTAGAGGACCAGTGCTTTGTATCAGTTTCAGAAGCAGAGTTGGACTATATAATGTCCGTATGTGTAGGAAACACCGTTCTTTTGTTCTCAGCACACTCACGTTTCCTGCTGTCTTAAAGACTCTAGAAAGCAAGAGCATGCTTCTTGTTCTAAAGCAGAGTGTGATCAATGGATGAGACAATGCTGTGTGTTTCACTTCAGAAATGGAGTTAAATCCCATGCTCTGAGTCTCCCTACAAGCAAGACTTCGTTTCAGGTAAGGGCAGTCACGTTTCTGCTCAAACGAACTACATCGTTCACGAAGCTGACACGTTTCTCATCTTAACAGACAAGCATTGGATGTTAGAGGACCAGTGCTTTGTATCAGTTTCAGAAGCAGAGTTGGACTAGATATGGTCCGTATGTGTAGGAAACTCCGTTCTTTTGTTCGCAGCACACTCACGTTTCCTGCTGTCTTAGAGATTTTAGAAAGCAAGAGCGTGCTTCTCGCTCTAAAGCAGAGTGTCATCCATGGATGAGAACTATGCTGTGTGTTTCCCTTTAGAAAAGGAGTTAAATCCCAGGCTCTGTGTCTTCCTACAAGCAAGACTTCTTTTCAGGTAAGGGCAGTCACTTTTCAGCTCAAACGAACTACATCATTCACAGGGCTCACATGTTTCTCATCTTAACTGACAAGCATTGGATGTTAGAGGACCAGTGCATTGTATCAGTTTCAGAAGAAGATTTGGACTACATATAGTCAGTATGTGTAGGAAACTCCGTTCTTTTGTTCTGGGCACACTCAGATTTCCTGCTGTATTAGAGACTCTAGAAAGCAAGAGCGTGCTTCTTGCTCTAAAGCAGAGTGTGATCCATGGATGAGAACTATGCTGTGTGTTTCCCTTCAGAAATGGAGTTAAATCCCAGACTCTGTGTCTTCCTACAAGCAAGACTTCTTTTCAGGTAAGGGCAGTCACTTTTCAGTTCAAAGGAACTACATCATTCACAAAGCTCAAACGTTTCTCATCTTAACTGACAAGCATTGGATGTTAGAGGACCAGTGCTTTGTATCAGTTTCAGAAGCAGAGTTGGACTACATATGGTCCGTATGTGTAGGAAACACCGTTCTTTTGTTCTCAGCACACTCACGTTTCCTGCTGTCTTAGAGAATTTAGAAAGCAAGAGCGTGCTTCTCGCTCTAAAGCAGAGTGTCATCCATGGATGAGAACTATGCTGTGTGTTTCCCTTTAGAAAAGGAGTTAAATCCCAGGCTCTGTGTCTTCCTACAAGCAAGACTTCTTTTCAGGTAAGGGCAGTCACTCTTCAGCTCAAACGAACTACATCGTTCACAGGGCTCACACGTTTCTCATCTTAACAGACAGGCATTGGATTTTAGAGGACCAGTGCTTTGTATCAGTTTCAGAAGCAGAGTTGGACTATATAATGTCCGTATGTGTAGGAAACACCGTTCTTTTGTTCTCAGCACACTCACGTTTCCTGCTGTCTTAAAGACTCTAGAAAGCAAGAGCGTGCTTCTTGTTCTAAAGCAGAGTGTGATCAATGGATGAGACAATGCTGTGTGTTTCACTTCAGAAATGGAGTTAAATCCCATGCTCTGAGTCTCCCTACAAGCAAGACTTCGTTTCAGGTAAGGGCAGTCACGTTTCTGCTCAAACGAACTACATCGTTCACGAAGCTGACACGTTCCTCATCTTAACAGACAAGCATTGGATGTTAGAGGACGAGTGCTTTGTATCAGTTTAAGAAGCAGAGTTGGACTAGATATGGTCCGTATGTGTAGGAAACACCATTCTTTTGTTCTGGGCACACTCAGATTTCCTGCTTTATTAGAGAATCTAGAAAGCAAGAGCGTGCTTCTTGCTCTAAAGCAGAGTGTGATCCATGGATGAGAACTATGCTGTGTGTTTCCCTTCAGAAATGGAGTTAAATCCCAGATTCTGTGTCTTCCTACAAGCAAGACTTCGTTTCAGGTAAGGGCAGTCACTTTTCAGCTCAAATGAACTACATCGTTCACGAAGCTCACACGTTTCTCATCTTAACAGACAAGCATTGGATTTTAGAGGACCAGTGGTTTGTATCAGTTTCAGAAGCAGAGTTGGACTATATAATGTCCGTATGTGTAGGATACACCGTTCTTTTGTTCTCAGCACACTCACGTTTCCTGCTGTCTTAGAGACTCTAGAAAGCAAGAGCTTGCTTCTTGTTCTAAAGCAGAGGGTGATCAATGGATGAGACAATGCTGTGTGTTTCACTTCAGAAATGGAGTTAAATCCCATGCTCTGAGTCTCCCTACAAGCAAGAATTCGTTTCAGGTAAGGGCAGTCACTTTTCTGCTCAAAAGAACTACATCGTTCACGAAGCTGACACGATTCTCATCTTAACAGAAAAGCTTTGGATGTTAGAGGACCAGTGCTTTGTATCAGTTTAAGAAGCAGAATTGGACTAGATATGGTCCGTATGTGTAGGATACACCGTTCTTTTGTTCTCAGCACACTCACGTTTCCTGCTGTCTTAGAGACTCTAGAAAGCAAGAGCGTGCTTCTTGTTCTAAAGCAGAGTGTGATCAATGGATGAGACAATGCTGTGTGTTTCACTTCAGAAATGGAGTTAAATCCCATGCTCTGAGTCTCCCTACAAGCAAGACTTCGTTTCAGGTAAGGGCAGTCACTTTTCTGCTCAAACGAACTACATCGTTCACGAAGCTGACACGATTCTCATCTTAACAGACAAGCATTGGATGTTAGAGGACCAGTGCTTTGTATCAGTTTAAGAAGCAGAGTTGGACTATATATGGTCCGTATGTGTAGGAAACACCGTTCTTTTGTTCTGGGCACACTCAGATTTCCTGCTGTATTAGAGAATCTAGAAAGCAAGAGCGTGCTTCTTGCTCTAAAGCAGAGTGTGATCCATGGATGTGAACTACGCTGTGTGTTTCACTTCAGAAATGGACTTAAATCCCAGGCTCTGTGTCTTCCTACAAGCAAGACTTCTTTTCAGGTAAGGGCAGTCACTTTTCACTTCAAAGGAACTACATCATTCACAAAGCTCAAACGTTTCTCATCTTAACTGACAAGCATTGGATGTTAGAGGACCAGTGCTTTGTATCAGTTTCAGAAGCAGAGTTTTACTACATATGGTCCGTATGTGTAGGAAACACCGTTCTTTTGTTCTCAGCACACTCACGTTTCCTGCTGTCTTAGAGAATTTAGAAAGCAAGAGCGTGCTTCTCGCTCTAAAGCAGAGTGTCATCCATGGATGAGAACTATGCTGTGTGTTTCCCTTTAGAAAAGGAGTTAAATCCCACGCTCTGTGTCTTCCTACAAGCAAGACTTCTTTTCAGGTAAGGGCAGTCACTCTTCAGCTCAAACGAACTACATCGTTCACAGGGCTCACACGTTTCTCATCTTAACAGACAGGCATTGGATTTTAGAGGACCAGTGCTTTGTATCAGTTTCAGAAGCAGAGTTGGACTATATAATGTCCGTATGTGTAGGAAACACCGTTCTTTTGTTCTCAGCACACTCACGTTTCCTGCTGTCTTAAAGACTCTAGAAAGCAAGAGCATGCTTCTTGTTCTAAAGCAGAGTGTGATCAATGGATGAGACAATGCTGTGTGTTTCACTTCAGAAATGGAGTTAAATCCCATGCTCTGAGTCTCCCTACAAGCAAGACTTCGTTTCAGGTAAGGGCAGTCACGTTTCTGCTCAAACGAACTACATCGTTCACGAAGCTGACACGTTTCTCATCTTAACAGACAAGCATTGGATGTTAGAGGACCAGTGCTTTGTATCAGTTTCAGAAGCAGAGTTGGACTAGATATGGTCCGTATGTGTAGGAAACACCGTTCTTTTGTTCTCAACACACTCACGTTTCCTGCTGTCTTAGAGACTTTAGAAAGCAAGAGCGTGCTTCTCGCTCTAAAGCAGAGTGTGATCCATGGATGAGAACTACGCTGTGTGTTTCACTTCAGAAATGGACTTAAATCCCAGGCTCTGTGTCTTCCTACAAGCAAGACTTCTTTTCAGGTAAGGGCAGTCACTTTTCAGTTCAAAGGAACTACATCATTCACAAAGCTCAAACGTTTCTCATCTTAACTGGCAAGCATTGGATGTTAGAGGACCAGTGCTTTGTATCAGTTTCAGAAGCAGAGTTGGACTAGATATGGTCCGTATGTGTAGGAAACTCCGTTCTTTTGTTCTCAGCACACTCACGTTTCCTGCTGTCTTAGAGAATTTAGAAAGCAAGAGCGTGCTTCTTGCTCTAAAGCAGAGTGTGATCCATGGATGAGAACTATGCTGTGTGTTTCCCTTTAGAAAAGGAGTTAAATCCCAGGCTCTGTGTCTTCCTACAAGCAAGACTTCTTTTCAGGTAAGGGCAGTCACTTTTCAGCTCAAACGAACTACATCGTTCACAGGGCTCACACGTTTCTCATCTTAACTGACAAGCATTGGATGTTAGAGGACCAGTGCATTGTATCAGTTTCAGAAGAAGATTTGGACTACATATAGTCAGCATGTGTAGGACACACCGTTCTTTGTTCTGGGCACACTCAGATTTCCTGCTGTATTAGAGACTCTAGAAAGCAAGAGCGTGCTTCTTGCTCTAAAGCAGAGTGTGATCCATGGATGAGAACTATGCTGTCTGTTTCCCTTCAGAAATGGAGTTAAATCCCAGTCTCTGTGTCTTCCTAGAAGCAAGACTTCGTTTCAGGTAAGGGCAGTCACTTTTCAGCTCAAATGAACTACATCGTTCACGAAGCTCACACGTTTCTCATCTTAACAGACAAGCATTGGATTTTAGAGGACCAGTGCTTTGTATCAGTTTCAGAAGCAGAGTTGGACTATATAATGTCCGTATGTGTAGGATACACCGTTCTTTTGTTCTCAGCACACTCACGTTTCCTGCTGTCTTAGAGACTCTAGAAAGCAAGAGCTTGCTTCTTGTTCTAAAGCAGAGTGTGATCAATGGATGAGACAATGCTGTGTGTTTCACTTCAGAAATGGAGTTAAATCCCAGTCTCTGTGTCTTCCTACAAGCAAGACTTCGTTTCAGGTAAGGGCAGTCACTTTTCTGCCCAAAGGAACTACATCGTTCACGAAGCTGACACGTTTCTCATCTTAACAGACAAGCATTGGATGTTAGACGACCATTGCTTTGTATCAGTTTAAGAAGCAGAGTTGGTCTAGATATGGTCCGTATGTGTAGGAAACACCGTTCTTTTGTTCTGGGCACACTCAGATTTCCTGCTGTATTAGAGAATCTAGAAAGCAAGAGCGTGC
The DNA here is from genome assembly GCA_949786385.1 of Onychomys leucogaster. Classification (NCBI taxonomy): domain Eukaryota; kingdom Metazoa; phylum Chordata; class Mammalia; order Rodentia; family Cricetidae; genus Onychomys; species Onychomys leucogaster. The sequence continues at coordinate 331,787 of CATKUP010000312.1, read as the reverse complement.
TTCTTGCTCTAAAGCAGAGTGTGATCCATGGATGAGAACTATGCTGTGTGTTTCACTTCAGAAATGGACTTAAATCCCAGGCTCTGTGTCTTCCTACAAGCAAGACTTCTTTTCAGTTAAGGGGAGTCACTTTTCAGTTCAAAGGAACTACATCATTCACAAAGCTCAAACGTTTCTCATCTTAACTGACAAGCATTGGATGTTAGAAGACCAGTGCTTTGTATCAGTTTCAGAAGCAGAGTTGGACTAGATATGGTCCGTATGTGTAGGAAACTCCGTTCTTTTGTTCTCAGCACACTCACGTTTCCTGCTGTCTTACAGACTTTAGAAACCAAGAGCGTGCTTCTCGCTCTAAAGCAGAGTGTGATCCATGGATGAGAACTATGCTGTGTGTTTCCCTTTAGAAAAGGAGTTAAATCCCAGGCTCTGTGTCTTCCTACAAGCAAGACTTCGTTTCAGGTAAGGGCAGTCACTCTTCAGCTCAAACGAACTACATCGTTCACAGGGCTCACACGTTTCTCATCTTAACAGACAAGCATTGGATGTTAGAGGACCAGTGCTTTGTATCAGTTTAACAAGCAGAGTTGGACCTGATATGGTCCGTATGTGTAGGAAACACCGTTCTTTTGTTCTCAGCACACTCACGTTTCCTGCTGTCTTAGAGACTCTAGAAAGCAAGAGCTTGCTTCTTGTTCTAAAGCAGAGTGTGATCAATGGATGAGACAATGCTGTGTGTTTCACTTCAGAAATGGAGTTAAATCCCATGCTCTGAGTCTCCCTACAAGCAAGACTTCGTTTCAGGTAAGGGCAGTCACGTTTCTGCTCAAACGAACTACATCGTTCACGAAGCTGACACGTTCCTCATCTTAACAGACAAGCATTGGATGTTAGAGGACGAGTGCTTTGTATCAGTTTAAGAAGCAGAGTTGGACTAGATATGGTCCGTATGTGTAGGAAACACCATTCTTTTGTTCTGGGCACACTCAGATTTCCTGCTTTATTAGAGAATCTAGAAAGCAAGAGCGTGCTTCTTGCTCTAAAGCAGAGTGTGATCCATGGATGAGAACTATGCTGTGTGTTTCCCTTCAGAAATGGAGTTAAATCCCAGATTCTGTGTCTTCCTACAAGCAAGACTTCGTTTCAGGTAAGGGCAGTCACTTTTCAGCTCAAATGAACTACATCGTTCACGAAGCTCACACGTTTCTCATCTTAACAGACAAGCATTGGATTTTAGAGGACCAGTGGTTTGTATCAGTTTCAGAAGCAGAGTTGGACTATATAATGTCCGTATGTGTAGGATACACCGTTCTTTTGTTCTCAGCACACTCACGTTTCCTGCTGTCTTAGAGACTCTAGAAAGCAAGAGCTTGCTTCTTGTTCTAAAGCAGAGGGTGATCAATGGATGAGACAATGCTGTGTGTTTCACTTCAGAAATGGAGTTAAATCCCATGCTCTGAGTCTCCCTACAAGCAAGAATTCGTTTCAGGTAAGGGCAGTCACTTTTCTGCTCAAAAGAACTACATCGTTCACGAAGCTGACACGATTCTCATCTTAACAGACAAGCATTGGATGTTAGAGGACCAGTGCTTTGTATCAGTTTAAGAAGCAGAATTGGACTAGATATGGTCCGTATGTGTAGGATACACCGTTCTTTTGTTCTCAGCACACTCACGTTTCCTGCTGTCTTAGAGACTCTAGAAAGCAAGAGCGTGCTTCTTGTTCTAAAGCAGAGTGTGATCAATGGATGAGACAATGCTGTGTGTTTCACTTCAGAAATGGAGTTAAATCCCATGCTCTGAGTCTCCCTACAAGCAAGACTTCGTTTCAGGTAAGGGCAGTCACTTATCTGCTCAAACGAACTACATCGTTCACGAAACTGACACGATTCTCATCTTAACAGACAAGCATTGGATGTTAGAGGACCAGTGCTTTGTATCAGTTTAAGAAGCAGAGTTGGACTAGATATGGTCCGTATGTGTAGGAAACACCGTTCTTTTGTTCTGGGCACACTCAGATTTCCTGCTGTATTAGAGAACCTAGAAAGCAAGAGCGTGCTTCTTGCTCTAAAGCAGAGTGTGATCCATGGATGTGAACTACGCTGTGTGTTTCACTTCAGAAATGGACTTAAATCCCAGGCTCTGTGTCTTCCTACAAGCAAGACTTCTTTTCAGGTAAGGGCAGTCACTTTTCACTTCAAAGGAACTACATCATTCACAAAGCTCAAACGTTTCTCATCTTAACTGACAAGCATTGGATGTTAGAGGACCAGTGCTTTGTATCAGTTTCAGAAGCAGAGTTTTACTACATATGGTCCGTATGTGTAGGAAACACCGTTCTTTTGTTCTCAGCACACTCACGTTTCCTGCTGTCTTAGAGAATTTAGAAAGCAAGAGCGTGCTTCTCGCTCTAAAGCAGAGTGTCATCCATGGATGAGAACTATGCTGTGTGTTTCCCTTTAGAAAAGGAGTTAAATCCCACGCTCTGTGTCTTCCTACAAGCAAGACTTCTTTTCAGGTAAGGGCAGTCACTCTTCAGCTCAAACGAACTACATCGTTCACAGGGCTCACACGTTTCTCATCTTAACAGAGAGGCATTGGATTTTAGAGGACCAGTGCTTTGTATCAGTTTCAGAAGCAGAGTTGGACTATATAATGTCCGTATGTGTAGGAAACACCGTTCTTTTGTTCTCAGCACACTCACGTTTCCTGCTGTCTTAAAGACTCTAGAAAGCAAGAGCATGCTTCTTGTTCTAAAGCAGAGTGTGATCAATAGATGAGACAATGCTGTGTGTTTCACTTCAGAAATGGAGTTAAATCCCATGCTCTGAGTCTCCCTACAAGCAAGACTTCGTTTCAGGTAAGGGCAGTCACGTTTCTGCTCAAACGAACTACATCGTTCACGAAGCTGACACGTTTCTCATCTTAACAGACAAGCATTGGATGTTAGAGGACCAGTGCTTTGTATCAGTTTCAGAAGCAGAGTTGGACTAGATATGGTCCGTATGTGTAGGAAACACCGTTCTTTTGTTCTCAACACACTCACGTTTCCTGCTGTCTTAGAGACTTTAGAAAGCAAGAGCGTGCTTCTCGCTCTAAAGCAGAGTGTGATCCATGGATGAGAACTACGCTGTGTGTTTCACTTCAGAAATGGACTTAAATCCCAGGCTCTGTGTCTTCCTACAAGCAAGACTTCTTTTCAGGTAAGGGCAGTCACTTTTCAGTTCAAAGGAACTACATCATTCACAAAGCTCAAACGTTTCTCATCTTAACTGGCAAGCATTGGATGTTAGAGGACCAGTGCTTTGTATCAGTTTCAGAAGCAGAGTTGGACTAGATATGGTCCGTATGTGTAGGAAACTCCGTTCTTTTGTTCTCAGCACACTCACGTTTCCTGCTGTCTTAGAGAATTTAGAAAGCAAGAGCGTGCTTCTTGCTCTAAAGCAGAGTGTGATCCATGGATGAGAACTATGCTGTGTGTTTCCCTTTAGAAAAGGAGTTAAATCCCAGGCTCTGTGTCTTCCTACAAGCAAGACTTCTTTTCAGGTAAGGGCAGTCACTTTTCAGCTCAAACGAACTACATCGTTCACAGGGCTCACACGTTTCTCATCTTAACTGACAAGCATTGGATGTTAGAGGACCAGTGCATTGTATCAGTTTCAGAAGAAGATTTGGACTACATATAGTCAGCATGTGTAGGACACACCGTTCTTTGTTCTGGGCACACTCAGATTTCCTGCTGTATTAGAGACTCTAGAAAGCAAGAGCGTGCTTCTTGCTCTAAAGCAGAGTGTGATCCATGGATGAGAACTATGCTGTCTGTTTCCCTTCAGAAATGGAGTTAAATCCCAGTCTCTGTGTCTTCCTACAAGCAAGACTTCGTTTCAGGTAAGGGCAGTCACTTTTCAGCTCAAATGAACTACATCGTTCACGAAGCTCACACGTTTCTCATCTTAACAGACAAGCATTGGATTTTAGAGGACCAGTGCTTTGTATCAGTTTCAGAAGCAGAGTTGGACTATATAATGTCCGTATGTGTAGGATACACCGTTCTTTTGTTCTCAGCACACTCACGTTTCCTGCTGTCTTAGAGACTCTAGAAAGCAAGAGCTTGCTTCTTGTTCTAAAGCAGAGTGTGATCAATGGATGAGACAATGCTGTGTGTTTCACTTCAGAAATGGAGTTAAATCCCAGTCTCTGTGTCTTCCTACAAGCAAGACTTCGTTTCAGGTAAGGGCAGTCACTTTTCTGCCCAAAGGAACTACATCGTTCACGAAGCTGACACGTTTCTCATCTTAACAGACAAGCATTGGATGTTAGACGACCATTGCTTTGTATCAGTTTAAGAAGCAGAGTTGGTCTAGATATGGTCCGTATGTGTAGGAAACACCGTTCTTTTGTTCTGGGCACACTCAGATTTCCTGCTGTATTAGAGAATCTAGAAAGCAAGAGCGTGCTTCTTGCTCTAAAGCAGAGTGTGATCCATGGATGAGAACTATGCTGTGTGTTTCACTTCAGAAATGGACTTAAATCCCAGGCTCTGTGTCTTCCTACAAGCAAGACTTCTTTTCAGTTAAGGGGAGTCACTTTTCAGTTCAAAGGAACTACATCATTCACAAAGCTCAAACGTTTCTCATCTTAACTGACAAGCATTGGATGTTAGAAGACCAGTGCTTTGTATCAGTTTCAGAAGCAGAGTTGGACTAGATATGGTCCGTATGTGTAGGAAACTCCGTTCTTTTGTTCTCAGCACACTCACGTTTCCTGCTGTCTTACAGACTTTAGAAACCAAGAGCGTGCTTCTCGCTCTAAAGCAGAGTGTGATCCATGGATGAGAACTATGCTGTGTGTTTCCCTTTAGAAAAGGAGTTAAATCCCAGGCTCTGTGTCTTCCTACAAGCAAGACTTCGTTTCAGGTAAGGGCAGTCACTCTTCAGCTCAAACGAACTACATCGTTCACAGGGCTCACACGTTTCTCATCTTAACAGACAAGCATTGGATGTTAGAGGACCAGTGCTTTGTATCAGTTTAACAAGCAGAGTTGGACCTGATATGGTCCGTATGTGTAGGAAACACCGTTCTTTTGTTCTCAGCACACTCACGTTTCCTGCTGTCTTAGAGACTCTAGAAAGCAAGAGCTTGCTTCTTGTTCTAAAGCAGAGTGTGATCAATGGATGAGACAATGCTGTGTGTTTCACTTCAGAAATGGAGTTAAATCCCATGCTCTGAGTCTCCCTACAAGCAAGACTTCGTTTCAGGTAATGGCAGTCACGTTTCTGCTCAAACGAACTACATCGTTCACGAAGCTGACACGTTCCTCATCTTAACAGACAAGCATTGGATGTTAGAGGACGAGTGCTTTGTATCAGTTTAAGAAGCAGAGTTGGACTAGATATGGTCCGTATGTGTAGGAAACACCATTCTTTTGTTCTGGGCACACTCAGATTTCCTGCTTTATTAGAGAATCTAGAAAGCAAGAGCGTGCTTCTTGCTCTAAAGCAGAGTGTGATCCATGGATGAGAACTATGCTGTGTGTTTCCCTTCAGAAATGGAGTTAAATCCCAGATTCTGTGTCTTCCTACAAGCAAGACTTCGTTTCAGGTAAGGGCAGTCACTTTTCAGCTCAAATGAACTACATCGTTCACGAAGCTCACACGTTTCTCATCTTAACAGACAAGCATTGGATTTTAGAGGACCAGTGGTTTGTATCAGTTTCAGAAGCAGAGTTGGACTATATAATGTCCGTATGTGTAGGATACACCGTTCTTTTGTTCTCAGCACACTCACGTTTCCTGCTGTCTTAGAGACTCTAGAAAGCAAGAGCTTGCTTCTTGTTCTAAAGCAGAGGGTGATCAATGGATGAGACAATGCTGTGTGTTTCACTTCAGAAATGGAGTTAAATCCCATGCTCTGAGTCTCCCTACAAGCAAGAATTCGTTTCAGGTAAGGGCAGTCACTTTTCTGCTCAAAAGAACTACATCGTTCACGAAGCTGACACGATTCTCATCTTAACAGACAAGCATTGGATGTTAGAGGACCAGTGCTTTGTATCAGTTTAAGAAGCAGAATTGGACTAGATATGGTCCGTATGTGTAGGATACACCGTTCTTTTGTTCTCAGCACACTCACGTTTCCTGCTGTCTTAGAGACTCTAGAAAGCAAGAGCGTGCTTCTTGTTCTAAAGCAGAGTGTGATCAATGGATGAGACAATGCTGTGTGTTTCACTTCAGAAATGGAGTTAAATCCCATGCTCTGAGTCTCCCTACAAGCAAGACTTCGTTTCAGGTAAGGGCAGTCACTTATCTGCTCAAACGAACTACATCGTTCACGAAACTGACACGATTCTCATCTTAACAGACAAGCATTGGATGTTAGAGGACCAGTGCTTTGTATCAGTTTAAGAAGCAGAGTTGGACTAGATATGGTCCGTATGTGTAGGAAACACCGTTCTTTTGTTCTGGGCACACTCAGATTTCCTGCTGTATTAGAGAACCTAGAAAGCAAGAGCGTGCTTCTTGCTCTAAAGCAGAGTGTGATCCATGGATGTGAACTACGCTGTGTGTTTCACTTCAGAAATGGACTTAAATCCCAGGCTCTGTGTCTTCCTACAAGCAAGACTTCTTTTCAGGTAAGGGCAGTCACTTTTCACTTCAAAGGAACTACATCATTCACAAAGCTCAAACGTTTCTCATCTTAACTGACAAGCATTGGATGTTAGAGGACCAGTGCTTTGTATCAGTTTCAGAAGCAGAGTTTTACTACATATGGTCCGTATGTGTAGGAAACACCGTTCTTTTGTTCTCAGCACACTCACGTTTCCTGCTGTCTTAGAGAATTTAGAAAGCAAGAGCGTGCTTCTCGCTCTAAAGCAGAGTGTCATCCATGGATGAGAACTATGCTGTGTGTTTCCCTTTAGAAAAGGAGTTAAATCCCACGCTCTGTGTCTTCCTACAAGCAAGACTTCTTTTCAGGTAAGGGCAGTCACTCTTCAGCTCAAACGAACTACATCGTTCACAGGGCTCACACGTTTCTCATCTTAACAGACAGGCATTGGATTTTAGAGGACCAGTGCTTTGTATCAGTTTCAGAAGCAGAGTTGGACTATATAATGTCCGTATGTGTAGGAAACACCGTTCTTTTGTTCTCAGCACACTCACGTTTCCTGCTGTCTTAAAGACTCTAGAAAGCAAGAGCATGCTTCTTGTTCTAAAGCAGAGTGTGATCAATGGATGAGACAATGCTGTGTGTTTCACTTCAGAAATGGAGTTAAATCCCATGCTCTGAGTCTCCCTACAAGCAAGACTTCGTTTCAGGTAAGGGCAGTCACGTTTCTGCTCAAACGAACTACATCGTTCACGAAGCTGACACGTTTCTCATCTTAACAGACAAGCATTGGATGTTAGAGGACCAGTGCTTTGTATCAGTTTCAGAAGCAGAGTTGGACTAGATATGGTCCGTATGTGTAGGAAACACCGTTCTTTTGTTCTCAACACACTCACGTTTCCTGCTGTCTTAGAGACTTTAGAAAGCAAGAGCGTGCTTCTCGCTCTAAAGCAGAGTGTGATCCATGGATGAGAACTACGCTGTGTGTTTCACTTCAGAAATGGACTTAAATCCCAGGCTCTGTGTCTTCCTACAAGCAAGACTTCTTTTCAGGTAAGGGCAGTCACTTTTCAGTTCAAAGGAACTACATCATTCACAAAGCTCAAACGTTTCTCATCTTAACTGGCAAGCATTGGATGTTAGAGGACCAGTGCTTTGTATCAGTTTCAGAAGCAGAGTTGGACTAGATATGGTCCGTATGTGTAGGAAACTCCGTTCTTTTGTTCTCAGCACACTCACGTTTCCTGCTGTCTTAGAGAATTTAGAAAGCAAGAGCGTGCTTCTTGCTCTAAAGCAGAGTGTGATCCATGGATGAGAACTATGCTGTGTGTTTCCCTTTAGAAAAGGAGTTAAATCCCAGGCTCTGTGTCTTCCTACAAGCAAGACTTCTTTTCAGGTAAGGGCAGTCACTTTTCAGCTCAAACGAACTACATCGTTCACAGGGCTCACACGTTTCTCATCTTAACTGACAAGCATTGGATGTTAGAGGACCAGTGCATTGTATCAGTTTCAGAAGAAGATTTGGACTACATATAGTCAGCATGTGTAGGACACACCGTTCTTTGTTCTGGGCACACTCAGATTTCCTGCTGTATTAGAGACTCTAGAAAGCAAGAGCGTGCTTCTTGCTCTAAAGCAGAGTGTGATCCATGGATGAGAACTATGCTGTCTGTTTCCCTTCAGAAATGGAGTTAAATCCCAGTCTCTGTGTCTTCCTACAAGCAAGACTTCGTTTCAGGTAAGGGCAGTCACTTTTCAGCTCAAATGAACTACATCGTTCACGAAGCTCACACGTTTCTCATCTTAACAGACAAGCATTGGATTTTAGAGGACCAGTGCTTTGTATCAGTTTCAGAAGCAGAGTTGGACTATATAATGTCCGTATGTGTAGGATACACCGTTCTTTTGTTCTCAGCACACTCACGTTTCCTGCTGTCTTAGAGACTCTAGAAAGCAAGAGCTTGCTTCTTGTTCTAAAGCAGAGTGTGATCAATGGATGAGACAATGCTGTGTGTTTCACTTCAGAAATGGAGTTAAATCCCAGTCTCTGTGTCTTCCTACAAGCAAGACTTCGTTTCAGGTAAGGGCAGTCACTTTTCTGCCCAAAGGAACTACATCGTTCACGAAGCTGACACGTTTCTCATCTTAACAGACAAGCATTGGATGTTAGACGACCATTGCTTTGTATCAGTTTAAGAAGCAGAGTTGGTCTAGATATGGTCCGTATGTGTAGGAAACACCGTTCTTTTGTTCTGGGCACACTCAGATTTCCTGCTGTATTAGAGAATCTAGAAAGCAAGAGCGTGCTTCTTGCTCTAAAGCAGAGTGTGATCCATGGATGAGAACTATGCTGTGTGTTTCACTTCAGAAATGGACTTAAATCCCAGGCTCTGTGTCTTCCTACAAGCAAGACTTCTTTTCAGTTAAGGGGAGTCACTTTTCAGTTCAAAGGAACTACATCATTCACAAAGCTCAAACGTTTCTCATCTTAACTGACAAGCATTGGATGTTAGAAGACCAGTGCTTTGTATCAGTTTCAGAAGCAGAGTTGGACTAGATATGGTCCGTATGTGTAGGAAACTCCGTTCTTTTGTTCTCAGCACACTCACGTTTCCTGCTGTCTTACAGACTTTAGAAACCAAGAGCGTGCTTCTCGCTCTAAAGCAGAGTGTGATCCATGGATGAGAACTATGCTGTGTGTTTCCCTTTAGAAAAGGAGTTAAATCCCAGGCTCTGTGTCTTCCTACAAGCAAGACTTCGTTTCAGGTAAGGGCAGTCACTCTTCAGCTCAAACGAACTACATCGTTCACAGGGCTCACACGTTTCTCATCTTAACAGACAAGCATTGGATGTTAGAGGACCAGTGCTTTGTATCAGTTTAACAAGCAGAGTTGGACCTGATATGGTCCGTATGTGTAGGAAACACCGTTCTTTTGTTCTCAGCACACTCACGTTTCCTGCTGTCTTAGAGACTCTAGAAAGCAAGAGCTTGCTTCTTGTTCTAAAGCAGAGTGTGATCAATGGATGAGACAATGCTGTGTGTTTCACTTCAGAAATGGAGTTAAATCCCATGCTCTGAGTCTCCCTACAAGCAAGACTTCGTTTCAGGTAAGGGCAGTCACGTTTCTGCTCAAACGAACTACATCGTTCACGAAGCTGACACGTTCCTCATCTTAACAGACAAGCATTGGATGTTAGAGGACGAGTGCTTTGTATCAGTTTAAGAAGCAGAGTTGGACTAGATATGGTCCGTATGTGTAGGAAACACCATTCTTTTGTTCTGGGCACACTCAGATTTCCTGCTTTATTAGAGAATCTAGAAAGCAAGAGCGTGCTTCTTGCTCTAAAGCAGAGTGTGATCCATGGATGAGAACTATGCTGTGTGTTTCCCTTCAGAAATGGAGTTAAATCCCAGATTCTGTGTCTTCCTACAAGCAAGACTTCGTTTCAGGTAAGGGCAGTCACTTTTCAGCTCAAATGAACTACATCGTTCACGAAGCTCACACGTTTCTCATCTTAACAGACAAGCATTGGATTTTAGAGGACCAGTGGTTTGTATCAGTTTCAGAAGCAGAGTTGGACTATATAATGTCCGTATGTGTAGGATACACCGTTCTTTTGTTCTCAGCACACTCACGTTTCCTGCTGTCTTAGAGACTCTAGAAAGCAAGAGCTTGCTTCTTGTTCTAAAGCAGAGGGTGATCAATGGATGAGACAATGCTGTGTGTTTCACTTCAGAAATGGAGTTAAATCCCATGCTCTGAGTCTCCCTACAAGCAAGAATTCGTTTCAGGTAAGGGCAGTCACTTTTCTGCTCAAAAGAACTACATCGTTCACGAAGCTGACACGATTCTCATCTTAACAGACAAGCATTGGATGTTAGAGGACCAGTGCTTTGTATCAGTTTAAGAAGCAGAATTGGACTAGATATGGTCCGTATGTGTAGGATACACCGTTCTTTTGTTCTCAGCACACTCACGTTTCCTGCTGTCTTAGAGACTCTAGAAAGCAAGAGCGTGCTTCTTGTTCTAAAGCAGAGTGTGATCAATGGATGAGACAATGCTGTGTGTTTCACTTCAGAAATGGAGTTAAATCCCATGCTCTGAGTCTCCCTACAAGCAAGACTTCGTTTCAGGTAAGGGCAGTCACTTATCTGCTCAAACGAACTACATCGTTCACGAAACTGACACGATTCTCATCTTAACAGACAAGCATTGGATGTTAGAGGACCAGTGCTTTGTATCAGTTTAAGAAGCAGAGTTGGACTAGATATGGTCCGTATGTGTAGGAAACACCGTTCTTTTGTTCTGGGCACACTCAGATTTCCTGCTGTATTAGAGAACCTAGAAAGCAAGAGCGTGCTTCTTGCTCTAAAGCAGAGTGTGATCCATGGATGAGAACTACGCTGTGTGTTTCACTTCAGAAATGGACTTAAATCCCAGGCTCTGTGTCTTCCTACAAGCAAGACTTCTTTTCAGGTAAGGGCAGTCACTTTTCACTTCAAAGGAACTACATCATTCACAAAGCTCAAACGTTTCTCATCTTAACTGACAAGCATTGGATGTTAGAGGACCAGTGCTTTGTATCAGTTTCAGAAGCAGAGTTTTACTACATATGGTCCGTATGTGTAGGAAACACCGTTCTTTTGTTCTCAGCACACTCACGTTTCCTGCTGTCTTAGAGAATTTAGAAAGCAAGAGCGTGCTTCTCGCTCTAAAGCAGAGTGTCATCCATGGATGAGAACTATGCTGTGTGTTTCCCTTTAGAAAAGGAGTTAAATCCCACGCTCTGTGTCTTCCTACAAGCAAGACTTCTTTTCAGGTAAGGGCAGTCACTCTTCAGCTCAAACGAACTACATCGTTCACAGGGCTCACACGTTTCTCATCTTAACAGACAGGCATTGGATTTTAGAGGACCAGTGCTTTGTATCAGTTTCAGAAGCAGAGTTGGACTATATAATGTCCGTATGTGTAGGAAACACCGTTCTTTTGTTCTCAGCACACTCACGTTTCCTGCTGTCTTAAAGACTCTAGAAAGCAAGAGCATGCTTCTTGTTCTAAAGCAGAGTGTGATCAATGGATGAGACAATGCTGTGTGTTTCACTTCAGAAATGGAGTTAAATCCCATGCTCTGAGTCTCCCTACAAGCAAGACTTCGTTTCAGGTAAGGGCAGTCACGTTTCTGCTCAAACGAACTACATCGTTCACGAAGCTGACACGTTTCTCATCTTAACAGACAAGCATTGGATGTTAGAGGACCAGTGCTTTGTATCAGTTTCAGAAGCAGAGTTGGACTAGATATGGTCCGTATGTGTAGGAAACACCGTTCTTTTGTTCTCAACACACTCACGTTTCCTGCTGTCTTAGAGACTTTAGAAAGCAAGAGCGTGCTTCTCGCTCTAAAGCAGAGTGTGATCCATGGATGAGAACTACGCTGTGTGTTTCACTTCAGAAATGGACTTAAATCCCAGGCTCTGTGTCTTCCTACAAGCAAGACTTCTTTTCAGGTAAGGGCAGTCACTTTTCAGTTCAAAGGAACTACATCATTCACAAAGCTCAAACGTTTCTCATCTTAACTGGCAAGCATTGGATGTTAGAGGACCAGTGCTTTGTATCAGTTTCAGAAGCAGAGTTGGACTAGATATGGTCCGTATGTGTAGGAAACTCCGTTCTTTTGTTCTCAGCACACTCACGTTTCCTGCTGTCTTAGAGAATTTAGAAAGCAAGAGCGTGCTTCTTGCTCTAAAGCAGAGTGTGATCCATGGATGAGAACTATGCTGTGTGTTTCCCTTTAGAAAAGGAGTTAAATCCCAGGCTCTGTGTCTTCCTACAAGCAAGACTTCTTTTCAGGTAAGGGCAGTCACTTTTCAGCTCAAACGAACTACATCGTTCACAGGGCTCACACGTTTCTCATCTTAACTGACAAGCATTGGATGTTAGAGGACCAGTGCATTGTATCAGTTTCAGAAGAAGATTTGGACTACATATAGTCAGCATGTGTAGGACACACCGTTCTTTGTTCTGGGCACACTCAGATTTCCTGCTGTATTAGAGACTCTAGAAAGCAAGAGCGTGCTTCTTGCTCTAAAGCAGAGTGTGATCCATGGATGAGAACTATGCTGTCTGTTTCCCTTCAGAAATGGAGTTAAATCCCAGTCTCTGTGTCTTCCTACAAGCAAGACTTCGTTTCAGGTAAGGGCAGTCACTTTTCAGCTCAAATGAACTACATCGTTCACGAAGCTCACACGTTTCTCATCTTAACAGACAAGCATTGGATTTTAGAGGACCAGTGCTTTGTATCAGTTTCAGAAGCAGAGTTGGACTATATAATGTCCGTATGTGTAGGATACACCGTTCTTTTGTTCTCAGCACACTCACGTTTCCTGCTGTCTTAGAGACTCTAGAAAGCAAGAGCTTGCTTCTTGTTCTAAAGCAGAGTGTGATCAATGGATGAGACAATGCTGTGTGTTTCACTTCAGAAATGGAGTTAAATCCCAGTCTCTGTGTCTTCCTACAAGCAAGACTTCGTTTCAGGTAAGGGCAGTCACTTTTCTGCCCAAAGGAACTACATCGTTCACGAAGCTGACACGTTTCTCATCTTAACAGACAAGCATTGGATGTTAGACGACCATTGCTTTGTATCAGTTTAAGAAGCAGAGTTGGTCTAGATATGGTCCGTATGTGTAGGAAACACCGTTCTTTTGTTCTGGGCACACTCAGATTTCCTGCTGTATTAGAGAATCTAGAAAGCAAGAGCGTGCTTCTTGCTCTAAAGCAGAGTGTGATCCATGGATGAGAACTATGCTGTGTGTTTCACTTCAGAAATGGACTTAAATCCCAGGCTCTGTGTCTTCCTACAAGCAAGACTTCTTTTCAGTTAAGGGGAGTCACTTTTCAGTTCAAAGGAACTACATCATTCACAAAGCTCAAACGTTTCTCATCTTAACTGACAAGCATTGGATGTTAGAAGACCAGTGCTTTGTATCAGTTTCAGAAGCAGAGTTGGACTAGATATGGTCCGTATGTGTAGGAAACTCCGTTCTTTTGTTCTCAGCACACTCACGTTTCCTGCTGTCTTACAGACTTTAGAAACCAAGAGCGTGCTTCTCGCTCTAAAGCAGAGTGTGATCCATGGATGAGAACTATGCTGTGTGTTTCCCTTTAGAAAAGGAGTTAAATCCCAGGCTCTGTGTCTTCCTACAAGCAAGACTTCGTTTCAGGTAAGGGCAGTCACTCTTCAGCTCAAACGAACTACATCGTTCACAGGGCTCACACGTTTCTCATCTTAACAGACAAGCATTGGATGTTAGAGGACCAGTGCTTTGTATCAGTTTAACAAGCAGAGTTGGACCTGATATGGTCCGTATGTGTAGGAAACACCGTTCTTTTGTTCTCAGCACACTCACGTTTCCTGCTGTCTTAGAGACTCTAGAAAGCAAGAGCTTGCTTCTTGTTCTAAAGCAGAGTGTGATCAATGGATGAGACAATGCTGTGTGTTTCACTTCAGAAATGGAGTTAAATCCCATGCTCTGAGTCTCCCTACAAGCAAGACTTCGTTTCAGGTAAGGGCAGTCACGTTTCTGCTCAAACGAACTACATCGTTCACGAAGCTGACACGTTCCTCATCTTAACAGACAAGCATTGGATGTTAGAGGACGAGTGCTTTGTATCAGTTTAAGAAGCAGAGTTGGACTAGATATGGTCCGTATGTGTAGGAAACACCATTCTTTTGTTCTGGGCACACTCAGATTTCCTGCTTTATTAGAGAATCTAGAAAGCAAGAGCGTGCTTCTTGCTCTAAAGCAGAGTGTGATCCATGGATGAGAACTATGCTGTGTGTTTCCCTTCAGAAATGGAGTTAAATCCCAGATTCTGTGTCTTCCTACAAGCAAGACTTCGTTTCAGGTAAGGGCAGTCACTTTTCAGCTCAAATGAACTACATCGTTCACGAAGCTCACACGTTTCTCATCTTAACAGACAAGCATTGGATTTTAGAGGACCAGTGGTTTGTATCAGTTTCAGAAGCAGAGTTGGACTATATAATGTCCGTATGTGTAGGATACACCGTTCTTTTGTTCTCAGCACACTCACGTTTCCTGCTGTCTTAGAGACTCTAGAAAGCAAGAGCTTGCTTCTTGTTCTAAAGCAGAGGGTGATCAATGGATGAGACAATGCTGTGTGTTTCACTTCAGAAATGGAGTTAAATCCCATGCTCTGAGTCTCCCTACAAGCAAGAATTCGTTTCAGGTAAGGGCAGTCACTTTTCTGCTCAAAAGAACTACATCGTTCACGAAGCTGACACGATTCTCATCTTAACAGACAAGCATTGGATGTTAGAGGACCAGTGCTTTGTATCAGTTTAAGAAGCAGAATTGGACTAGATATGGTCCGTATGTGTAGGATACACCGTTCTTTTGTTCTCAGCACACTCACGTTTCCTGCTGTCTTAGAGACTCTAGAAAGCAAGAGCGTGCTTCTTGTTCTAAAGCAGAGTGTGATCAATGGATGAGACAATGCTGTGTGTTTCACTTCAGAAATGGAGTTAAATCCCATGCTCTGAGTCTCCCTACAAGCAAGACTTCGTTTCAGGTAAGGGCAGTCACTTATCTGCTCAAACGAACTACATCGTTCACGAAACTGACACGATTCTCATCTTAACAGACAAGCATTGGATGTTAGAGGACCAGTGCTTTGTATCAGTTTAAGAAGCAGAGTTGGACTAGATATGGTCCGTATGTGTAGGAAACACCGTTCTTTTGTTCTGGGCACACTCAGATTTCCTGCTGTATTAGAGAACCTAGAAAGCAAGAGCGTGCTTCTTGCTCTAAAGCAGAGTGTGATCCATGGATGTGAACTACGCTGTGTGTTTCACTTCAGAAATGGACTTAAATCCCAGGCTCTGTGTCTTCCTACAAGCAAGACTTCTTTTCAGGTAAGGGCAGTCACTTTTCACTTCAAAGGAACTACATCATTCACAAAGCTCAAACGTTTCTCATCTTAACTGACAAGCATTGGATGTTAGAGGACCAGTGCTTTGTATCAGTTTCAGAAGCAGAGTTTTACTACATATGGTCCGTATGTGTAGGAAACACCGTTCTTTTGTTCTCAGCACACTCACGTTTCCTGCTGTCTTAGAGAATTTAGAAAGCAAGAGCGTGCTTCTCGCTCTAAAGCAGAGTGTCATCCATGGATGAGAACTATGCTGTGTGTTTCCCTTTAGAAAAGGAGTTAAATCCCACGCTCTGTGTCTTCCTACAAGCAAGACTTCTTTTCAGGTAAGGGCAGTCACTCTTCAGCTCAAATGAACTACATCGTTCACAGGGCTCACACGTTTCTCATCTTAACAGACAGGCATTGGATTTTAGAGGACCAGTGCTTTGTATCAGTTTCAGAAGCAGAGTTGGACTATATAATGTCCGTATGTGTAGGAAACACCGTTCTTTTGTTCTCAGCACACTCACGTTTCCTGCTGTCTTAAAGACTCTAGAAAGCAAGAGCATGCTTCTTGTTCTAAAGCAGAGTGTGATCAATGGATGAGACAATGCTGTGTGTTTCACTTCAGAAATGGAGTTAAATCCCATGCTCTGAGTCTCCCTACAAGCAAGACTTCGTTTCAGGTAAGGGCAGTCACGTTTCTGCTCAAACGAACTACATCGTTCACGAAGCTGACACGTTTCTCATCTTAACAGACAAGCATTGGATGTTAGAGGACCAGTGCTTTGTATCAGTTTCAGAAGCAGAGTTGGACTAGATATGGTCCGTATGTGTAGGAAACTCCGTTCTTTTGTTCGCAGCACACTCACGTTTCCTGCTGTCTTAGAGATTTTAGAAAGCAAGAGCGTGCTTCTCGCTCTAAAGCAGAGTGTCATCCATGGATGAGAACTATGCTGTGTGTTTCCCTTTAGAAAAGGAGTTAAATCCCAGGCTCTGTGTCTTCCTACAAGCAAGACTTCTTTTCAGGTAAGGGCAGTCACTTTTCAGCTCAAACGAACTACATCATTCACAGGGCTCACATGTTTCTCATCTTAACTGACAAGCATTGGATGTTAGAGGACCAGTGCATTGTATCAGTTTCAGAAGAAGATTTGGACTACATATAGTCAGTATGTGTAGGAAACTCCGTTCTTTTGTTCTGGGCACACTCAGATTTCCTGCTGTATTAGAGACTCTAGAAAGCAAGAGCGTGCTTCTTGCTCTAAAGCAGAGTGTGATCCATGGATGAGAACTATGCTGTGTGTTTCCCTTCAGAAATGGAGTTAAATCCCAGACTCTGTGTCTTCCTACAAGCAAGACTTCTTTTCAGGTAAGGGCAGTCACTTTTCAGTTCAAAGGAACTACATCATTCACAAAGCTCAAACGTTTCTCATCTTAACTGACAAGCATTGGATGTTAGAGGACCAGTGCTTTGTATCAGTTTCAGAAGCAGAGTTGGACTACATATGGTCCGTATGTGTAGGAAACACCGTTCTTTTGTTCTCAGCACACTCACGTTTCCTGCTGTCTTAGAGAATTTAGAAAGCAAGAGCGTGCTTCTCGCTCTAAAGCAGAGTGTCATCCATGGATGAGAACTATGCTGTGTGTTTCCCTTTAGAAAAGGAGTTAAATCCCAGGCTCTGTGTCTTCCTACAAGCAAGACTTCTTTTCAGGTAAGGGCAGTCACTCTTCAGCTCAAACGAACTACATCGTTCACAGGGCTCACACGTTTCTCATCTTAACAGACAGGCATTGGATTTTAGAGGACCAGTGCTTTGTATCAGTTTCAGAAGCAGAGTTGGACTATATAATGTCCGTATGTGTAGGAAACACCGTTCTTTTGTTCTCAGCACACTCACGTTTCCTGCTGTCTTAAAGACTCTAGAAAGCAAGAGCGTGCTTCTTGTTCTAAAGCAGAGTGTGATCAATGGATGAGACAATGCTGTGTGTTTCACTTCAGAAATGGAGTTAAATCCCATGCTCTGAGTCTCCCTACAAGCAAGACTTCGTTTCAGGTAAGGGCAGTCACGTTTCTGCTCAAACGAACTACATCGTTCACGAAGCTGACACGTTCCTCATCTTAACAGACAAGCATTGGATGTTAGAGGACGAGTGCTTTGTATCAGTTTAAGAAGCAGAGTTGGACTAGATATGGTCCGTATGTGTAGGAAACACCATTCTTTTGTTCTGGGCACACTCAGATTTCCTGCTTTATTAGAGAATCTAGAAAGCAAGAGCGTGCTTCTTGCTCTAAAGCAGAGTGTGATCCATGGATGAGAACTATGCTGTGTGTTTCCCTTCAGAAATGGAGTTAAATCCCAGATTCTGTGTCTTCCTACAAGCAAGACTTCGTTTCAGGTAAGGGCAGTCACTTTTCAGCTCAAATGAACTACATCGTTCACGAAGCTCACACGTTTCTCATCTTAACAGACAAGCATTGGATTTTAGAGGACCAGTGGTTTGTATCAGTTTCAGAAGCAGAGTTGGACTATATAATGTCCGTATGTGTAGGATACACCGTTCTTTTGTTCTCAGCACACTCACGTTTCCTGCTGTCTTAGAGACTCTAGAAAGCAAGAGCTTGCTTCTTGTTCTAAAGCAGAGGGTGATCAATGGATGAGACAATGCTGTGTGTTTCACTTCAGAAATGGAGTTAAATCCCATGCTCTGAGTCTCCCTACAAGCAAGAATTCGTTTCAGGTAAGGGCAGTCACTTTTCTGCTCAAAAGAACTACATCGTTCACGAAGCTGACACGATTCTCATCTTAACAGACAAGCTTTGGATGTTAGAGGACCAGTGCTTTGTATCAGTTTAAGAAGCAGAATTGGACTAGATATGGTCCGTATGTGTAGGATACACCGTTCTTTTGTTCTCAGCACACTCACGTTTCCTGCTGTCTTAGAGACTCTAGAAAGCAAGAGCGTGCTTCTTGTTCTAAAGCAGAGTGTGATCAATGGATGAGACAATGCTGTGTGTTTCACTTCAGAAATGGAGTTAAATCCCATGCTCTGAGTCTCCCTACAAGCAAGACTTCGTTTCAGGTAAGGGCAGTCACTTTTCTGCTCAAACGAACTACATCGTTCACGAAGCTGACACGATTCTCATCTTAACAGACAAGCATTGGATGTTAGAGGACCAGTGCTTTGTATCAGTTTAAGAAGCAGAGTTGGACTATATATGGTCCGTATGTGTAGGAAACACCGTTCTTTTGTTCTGGGCACACTCAGATTTCCTGCTGTATTAGAGAATCTAGAAAGCAAGAGCGTGCTTCTTGCTCTAAAGCAGAGTGTGATCCATGGATGTGAACTACGCTGTGTGTTTCACTTCAGAAATGGACTTAAATCCCAGGCTCTGTGTCTTCCTACAAGCAAGACTTCTTTTCAGGTAAGGGCAGTCACTTTTCACTTCAAAGGAACTACATCATTCACAAAGCTCAAACGTTTCTCATCTTAACTGACAAGCATTGGATGTTAGAGGACCAGTGCTTTGTATCAGTTTCAGAAGCAGAGTTTTACTACATATGGTCCGTATGTGTAGGAAACACCGTTCTTTTGTTCTCAGCACACTCACGTTTCCTGCTGTCTTAGAGAATTTAGAAAGCAAGAGCGTGCTTCTCGCTCTAAAGCAGAGTGTCATCCATGGATGAGAACTATGCTGTGTGTTTCCCTTTAGAAAAGGAGTTAAATCCCACGCTCTGTGTCTTCCTACAAGCAAGACTTCTTTTCAGGTAAGGGCAGTCACTCTTCAGCTCAAACGAACTACATCGTTCACAGGGCTCACACGTTTCTCATCTTAACAGACAGGCATTGGATTTTAGAGGACCAGTGCTTTGTATCAGTTTCAGAAGCAGAGTTGGACTATATAATGTCCGTATGTGTAGGAAACACCGTTCTTTTGTTCTCAGCACACTCACGTTTCCTGCTGTCTTAAAGACTCTAGAAAGCAAGAGCATGCTTCTTGTTCTAAAGCAGAGTGTGATCAATGGATGAGACAATGCTGTGTGTTTCACTTCAGAAATGGAGTTAAATCCCATGCTCTGAGTCTCCCTACAAGCAAGACTTCGTTTCAGGTAATGGCAGTCACGTTTCTGCTCAAACGAACTACATCGTTCACGAAGCTGACACGTTTCTCATCTTAACAGACAAGCATTGGATGTTAGAGGACCAGTGCTTTGTATCAGTTTCAGAAGCAGAGTTGGACTAGATATGGTCCGTATGTGTAGGAAACTCCGTTCTTTTGTTCGCAGCACACTCACGTTTCCTGCTGTCTTAGAGATTTTAGAAAGCAAGAGCGTGCTTCTCGCTCTAAAGCAGAGTGTCATCCATGGATGAGAACTATGCTGTGTGTTTCCCTTTAGAAAAGGAGTTAAATCCCAGGCTCTGTGTCTTCCTACAAGCAAGACTTCTTTTCAGGTAAGGGCAGTCACTTTTCAGCTCAAACGAACTACATCATTCACAGGGCTCACATGTTTCTCATCTTAACTGACAAGCATTGGATGTTAGAGGACCAGTGCATTGTATCAGTTTCAGAAGAAGATTTGGACTACATATAGTCAGTATGTGTAGGAAACTCCGTTCTTTTGTTCTGGGCACACTCAGATTTCCTGCTGTATTAGAGACTCTAGAAAGCAAGAGCGTGCTTCTTGCTCTAAAGCAGAGTGTGATCCATGGATGAGAACTATGCTGTGTGTTTCCCTTCAGAAATGGAGTTAAATCCCAGACTCTGTGTCTTCCTACAAGCAAGACTTCTTTTCAGGTAAGGGCAGTCACTTTTCAGTTCAAAGGAACTACATCATTCACAAAGCTCAAACGTTTCTCATCTTAACTGACAAGCATTGGATGTTAGAGGACCAGTGCTTTGTATCAGTTTCAGAAGCAGAGTTGGACTACATATGGTCCGTATGTGTAGGAAACACCGTTCTTTTGTTCTCAGCACACTCACGTTCCCTGCTGTCTTAGAGACTCTAGAAAGAAGAGCATGCTTCTTGTTCTAAAGCAGAGTTTCATCAATGGATGATTACACTGCTGTGTGTTTTACTTCAGAAATGGAGTTAAATCCCAGGCTCTATATCTTCCTACAAGCAAGACTTCGTTTCAGGTAAGGGCAGTCACGTTTCTGCTCAAACGAACTACATCGTTCACGAAGCTGACACGTTTCTCATCTTAACAGACAAGCATTGGATGTTAGAGGACCAGTGCTTTGTATCAGTTTCAGAAGCAGAGTTGGACTAGATATGGTCCGTATGTGTAGGAAACTCCGTTCTTTTGTTCGCAGCACACTCACGTTTCCTGCTGTCTTAGAGATTTTAGAAAGCAAGAGCGTGCTTCTCGCTCTAAAGCAGAGTGTCATCCATGGATGAGAACTATGCTGTGTGTTTCCCTTTAGAAAAGGAGTTAAATCCCAGGCTCTGTGTCTTCCTACAAGCAAGACTTCTTTTCAGGTAAGGGCAGTCACTTTTCAGCTCAAACGAACTACATCATTCACAGGGCTCACATGTTTCTCATCTTAACTGACAAGCATTGGATGTTAGAGGACCAGTGCATTGTATCAGTTTCAGAAGAAGATTTGGACTACATATAGTCAGTATGTGTAGGAAACTCCGTTCTTTTGTTCTGGGCACACTCAGATTTCCTGCTGTATTAGAGACTCTAGAAAGCAAGAGCGTGCTTCTTGCTCTAAAGCAGAGTGTGATCCATGGATGAGAACTATGCTGTGTGTTTCCCTTCAGAAATGGAGTTAAATCCCAGACTCTGTGTCTTCCTACAAGCAAGACTTCTTTTCAGGTAAGGGCAGTCACTTTTCAGTTCAAAGGAACTACATCATTCACAAAGCTCAAACGTTTCTCATCTTAACTGACAAGCATTGGATGTTAGAGGACCAGTGCTTTGTATCAGTTTCAGAAGCAGAGTTGGACTACATATGGTCCGTATGTGTAGGAAACACCGTTCTTTTGTTCTCAGCACACTCACGTTTCCTGCTGTCTTAGAGAATTTAGAAAGCAAGAGCGTGCTTCTCGCTCTAAAGCAGAGTGTCATCCATGGATGAGAACTATGCTGTGTGTTTCCCTTTAGAAAAGGAGTTAAATCCCAGGCTCTGTGTCTTCCTACAAGCAAGACTTCTTTTCAGGTAAGGGCAGTCACTCTTCAGCTCAAACGAACTACATCGTTCACAGGGCTCACACGTTTCTCATCTTAACAGACAGGCATTGGATTTTAGAGGACCAGTGCTTTGTATCAGTTTCAGAAGCAGAGTTGGACTATATAATGTCCGTATGTGTAGGAAACACCGTTCTTTTGTTCTCAGCACACTCACGTTTCCTGCTGTCTTAAAGACTCTAGAAAGCAAGAGCGTGCTTCTTGTTCTAAAGCAGAGTGTGATCAATGGATGAGACAATGCTGTGTGTTTCACTTCAGAAATGGAGTTAAATCCCATGCTCTGAGTCTCCCTACAAGCAAGACTTCGTTTCAGGTAAGGGCAGTCACGTTTCTGCTCAAACGAACTACATCGTTCACGAAGCTGACACGTTCCTCATCTTAACAGACAAGCATTGGATGTTAGAGGACGAGTGCTTTGTATCAGTTTAAGAAGCAGAGTTGGACTAGATATGGTCCGTATGTGTAGGAAACACCATTCTTTTGTTCTGGGCACACTCAGATTTCCTGCTTTATTAGAGAATCTAGAAAGCAAGAGCGTGCTTCTTGCTCTAAAGCAGAGTGTGATCCATGGATGAGAACTATGCTGTGTGTTTCCCTTCAGAAATGGAGTTAAATCCCAGATTCTGTGTCTTCCTACAAGCAAGACTTCGTTTCAGGTAAGGGCAGTCACTTTTCAGCTCAAATGAACTACATCGTTCACGAAGCTCACACGTTTCTCATCTTAACAGACAAGCATTGGATTTTAGAGGACCAGTGGTTTGTATCAGTTTCAGAAGCAGAGTTGGACTATATAATGTCCGTATGTGTAGGATACACCGTTCTTTTGTTCTCAGCACACTCACGTTTCCTGCTGTCTTAGAGACTCTAGAAAGCAAGAGCTTGCTTCTTGTTCTAAAGCAGAGGGTGATCAATGGATGAGACAATGCTGTGTGTTTCACTTCAGAAATGGAGTTAAATCCCATGCTCTGAGTCTCCCTACAAGCAAGAATTCGTTTCAGGTAAGGGCAGTCACTTTTCTGCTCAAAAGAACTACATCGTTCACGAAGCTGACACGATTCTCATCTTAACAGACAAGCTTTGGATGTTAGAGGACCAGTGCTTTGTATCAGTTTAAGAAGCAGAATTGGACTAGATATGGTCCGTATGTGTAGGATACACCGTTCTTTTGTTCTCAGCACACTCACGTTTCCTGCTGTCTTAGAGACTCTAGAAAGCAAGAGCGTGCTTCTTGTTCTAAAGCAGAGTGTGATCAATGGATGAGACAATGCTGTGTGTTTCACTTCAGAAATGGAGTTAAATCCCATGCTCTGAGTCTCCCTACAAGCAAGACTTCGTTTCAGGTAAGGGCAGTCACTTTTCTGCTCAAACGAACTACATCGTTCACGAAGCTGACACGATTCTCATCTTAACAGACAAGCATTGGATGTTAGAGGACCAGTGCTTTGTATCAGTTTAAGAAGCAGAGTTGGACTATATATGGTCCGTATGTGTAGGAAACACCGTTCTTTTGTTCTGGGCACACTCAGATTTCCTGCTGTATTAGAGAATCTAGAAAGCAAGAGCGTGCTTCTTGCTCTAAAGCAGAGTGTGATCCATGGATGTGAACTACGCTGTGTGTTTCACTTCAGAAATGGACTTAAATCCCAGGCTCTGTGTCTTCCTACAAGCAAGACTTCTTTTCAGGTAAGGGCAGTCACTTTTCACTTCAAAGGAACTACATCATTCACAAAGCTCAAACGTTTCTCATCTTAACTGACAAGCATTGGATGTTAGAGGACCAGTGCTTTGTATCAGTTTCAGAAGCAGAGTTTTACTACATATGGTCCGTATGTGTAGGAAACACCGTTCTTTTGTTCTCAGCACACTCACGTTTCCTGCTGTCTTAGAGAATTTAGAAAGCAAGAGCGTGCTTCTCGCTCTAAAGCAGAGTGTCATCCATGGATGAGAACTATGCTGTGTGTTTCCCTTTAGAAAAGGAGTTAAATCCCACGCTCTGTGTCTTCCTACAAGCAAGACTTCTTTTCAGGTAAGGGCAGTCACTCTTCAGCTCAAACGAACTACATCGTTCACAGGGCTCACACGTTTCTCATCTTAACAGACAGGCATTGGATTTTAGAGGACCAGTGCTTTGTATCAGTTTCAGAAGCAGAGTTGGACTATATAATGTCCGTATGTGTAGGAAACACCGTTCTTTTGTTCTCAGCACACTCACGTTTCCTGCTGTCTTAAAGACTCTAGAAAGCAAGAGCATGCTTCTTGTTCTAAAGCAGAGTGTGATCAATGGATGAGACAATGCTGTGTGTTTCACTTCAGAAATGGAGTTAAATCCCATGCTCTGAGTCTCCCTACAAGCAAGACTTCGTTTCAGGTAATGGCAGTCACGTTTCTGCTCAAACGAACTACATCGTTCACGAAGCTGACACGTTTCTCATCTTAACAGACAAGCATTGGATGTTAGAGGACCAGTGCTTTGTATCAGTTTCAGAAGCAGAGTTGGACTAGATATGGTCCGTATGTGTAGGAAACTCCGTTCTTTTGTTCGCAGCACACTCACGTTTCCTGCTGTCTTAGAGATTTTAGAAAGCAAGAGCGTGCTTCTCGCTCTAAAGCAGAGTGTCATCCATGGATGAGAACTATGCTGTGTGTTTCCCTTTAGAAAAGGAGTTAAATCCCAGGCTCTGTGTCTTCCTACAAGCAAGACTTCTTTTCAGGTAAGGGCAGTCACTTTTCAGCTCAAACGAACTACATCATTCACAGGGCTCACATGTTTCTCATCTTAACTGACAAGCATTGGATGTTAGAGGACCAGTGCATTGTATCAGTTTCAGAAGAAGATTTGGACTACATATAGTCAGTATGTGTAGGAAACTCCGTTCTTTTGTTCTGGGCACACTCAGATTTCCTGCTGTATTAGAGACTCTAGAAAGCAAGAGCGTGCTTCTTGCTCTAAAGCAGAGTGTGATCCATGGATGAGAACTATGCTGTGTGTTTCCCTTCAGAAATGGAGTTAAATCCCAGACTCTGTGTCTTCCTACAAGCAAGACTTCTTTTCAGGTAAGGGCAGTCACTTTTCAGTTCAAAGGAACTACATCATTCACAAAGCTCAAACGTTTCTCATCTTAACTGACAAGCATTGGATGTTAGAGGACCAGTGCTTTGTATCAGTTTCAGAAGCAGAGTTGGACTACATATGGTCCGTATGTGTAGGAAACACCGTTCTTTTGTTCTCAGCACACTCACGTTTCCTGCTGTCTTAGAGAATTTAGAAAGCAAGAGCGTGCTTCTCGCTCTAAAGCAGAGTGTCATCCATGGATGAGAACTATGCTGTGTGTTTCCCTTTAGAAAAGGAGTTAAATCCCAGGCTCTGTGTCTTCCTACAAGCAAGACTTCTTTTCAGGTAAGGGCAGTCACTCTTCAGCTCAAACGAACTACATCGTTCACAGGGCTCACACGTTTCTCATCTTAACAGACAGGCATTGGATTTTAGAGGACCAGTGCTTTGTATCAGTTTCAGAAGCAGAGTTGGACTATATAATGTCCGTATGTGTAGGAAACACCGTTCTTTTGTTCTCAGCACACTCACGTTTCCTGCTGTCTTAAAGACTCTAGAAAGCAAGAGCGTGCTTCTTGTTCTAAAGCAGAGTGTGATCAATGGATGAGACAATGCTGTGTGTTTCACTTCAGAAATGGAGTTAAATCCCATGCTCTGAGTCTCCCTACAAGCAAGACTTCGTTTCAGGTAAGGGCAGTCACGTTTCTGCTCAAACGAACTACATCGTTCACGAAGCTGACACGTTCCTCATCTTAACAGACAAGCATTGGATGTTAGAGGACGAGTGCTTTGTATCAGTTTAAGAAGCAGAGTTGGACTAGATATGGTCCGTATGTGTAGGAAACACCATTCTTTTGTTCTGGGCACACTCAGATTTCCTGCTTTATTAGAGAATCTAGAAAGCAAGAGCGTGCTTCTTGCTCTAAAGCAGAGTGTGATCCATGGATGAGAACTATGCTGTGTGTTTCCCTTCAGAAATGGAGTTAAATCCCAGATTCTGTGTCTTCCTACAAGCAAGACTTCGTTTCAGGTAAGGGCAGTCACTTTTCAGCTCAAATGAACTACATCGTTCACGAAGCTCACACGTTTCTCATCTTAACAGACAAGCATTGGATTTTAGAGGACCAGTGGTTTGTATCAGTTTCAGAAGCAGAGTTGGACTATATAATGTCCGTATGTGTAGGATACACCGTTCTTTTGTTCTCAGCACACTCACGTTTCCTGCTGTCTTAGAGACTCTAGAAAGCAAGAGCTTGCTTCTTGTTCTAAAGCAGAGGGTGATCAATGGATGAGACAATGCTGTGTGTTTCACTTCAGAAATGGAGTTAAATCCCATGCTCTGAGTCTCCCTACAAGCAAGAATTCGTTTCAGGTAAGGGCAGTCACTTTTCTGCTCAAAAGAACTACATCGTTCACGAAGCTGACACGATTCTCATCTTAACAGACAAGCATTGGATGTTAGAGGACCAGTGCTTTGTATCAGTTTAAGAAGCAGAATTGGACTAGATATGGTCCGTATGTGTAGGATGCACCGTTCTTTTGTTCTCAGCACACTCACGTTTCCTGCTGTCTTAGAGACTCTAGAAAGCAAGAGCGTGCTTCTTGTTCTAAAGCAGAGTGTGATCAATGGATGAGACAATGCTGTGTGTTTCACTTCAGAAATGGAGTTAAATCCCATGCTCTGAGTCTCCCTACAAGCAAGACTTCGTTTCAGGTAAGGGCAGTCACTTTTCTGCTCAAACGAACTACATCGTTCACGAAGCTGACACGATTCTCATCTTAACAGACAAGCATTGGATGTTAGAGGACCAGTGCTTTGTATCAGTTTAAGAAGCAGAGTTGGACTAGATATGGTCCGTATGTGTAGGAAACACCGTTCTTTTGTTCTGGGCACACTCAGATTTCCTGCTGTATTAGAGAATCTAGAAAGCAAGAGCGTGCTTCTTGTTCTAAAGCAGAGTGTGATCCATGGATGTGAACTACGCTGTGTGTTTCACTTCAGAAATGGACTTAAATCCCAGGCTCTGTGTCTTCCTACAAGCAAGACTTCTTTTCAGGTAAGGGCAGTCACTTTTCACTTCAAAGGAACTACATCATTCACAAAGCTCAAACGTTTCTCATCTTAACTGACAAGCATTGGATGTTAGAGGACCAGTGCTTTGTATCAGTTTCAGAAGCAGAGTTTTACTACATATGGTCCGTATGTGTAGGAAACACCGTTCTTTTGTTCTCAGCACACTCACGTTTCCTGCTGTCTTAGAGAATTTAGAAAGCAAGAGCGTGCTTCTCGCTCTAAAGCAGAGTGTCATCCATGGATGAGAACTATGCTGTGTGTTTCCCTTTAGAAAAGGAGTTAAATCCCACGCTCTGTGTCTTCCTACAAGCAAGACTTCTTTTCAGGTAAGGGCAGTCACTCTTCAGCTCAAACGAACTACATCGTTCACAGGGCTCACACGTTTCTCATCTTAACAGACAGGCATTGGATTTTAGAGGACCAGTGCTTTGTATCAGTTTCAGAAGCAGAGTTGGACTATATAATGTCCGTATGTGTAGGAAACACCGTTCTTTTGTTCTCAGCACACTCACGTTTCCTGCTGTCTTAAAGACTCTAGAAAGCAAGAGCATGCTTCTTGTTCTAAAGCAGAGTGTGATCAATGGATGAGACAATGCTGTGTGTTTCACTTCAGAAATGGAGTTAAATCCCATGCT
This sequence comes from Onychomys leucogaster, assembly GCA_949786385.1. Classification (NCBI taxonomy): domain Eukaryota; kingdom Metazoa; phylum Chordata; class Mammalia; order Rodentia; family Cricetidae; genus Onychomys; species Onychomys leucogaster. The sequence goes on along the minus strand of CATKUP010000312.1, from coordinate 304,299 downwards.
CTGAGTCTCCCTACAAGCAAGACTTCGTTTCAGGTAAGGGCAGTCACGTTTCTGCTCAAAAGAACTACATCGTTCACGAAGCTGACACGTTTCTCATCTTAACAGACAAGCATTGGATGTTAGAGGACCAGTGCATTGTATCAGTTTCAGAAGAAGATTTGGACTACATATAGTCAGTATGTGTAGGAAACTCCGTTCTTTTGTTCTGGGCACACTCAGATTTCCTGCTGTATTAGAGACTCTAGAAAGCAAGAGCGTGCTTCTTGCTCTAAAGCAGAGTGTGATCCATGGATGAGAACTATGCTGTGTGTTTCCCTTCAGAAATGGAGTTAAATCCCAGACTCTGTGTCTTCCTACAAGCAAGACTTCTTTTCAGGTAAGGGCAGTCACTTTTCAGTTCAAAGGAACTACATCATTCACAAAGCTCAAACGTTTCTCATCTTAACTGACAAGCATTGGATGTTAGAGGACCAGTGCTTTGTATCAGTTTCAGAAGCAGAGTTGGACTACATATGGTCCGTATGTGTAGGAAACACCGTTCTTTTGTTCTCAGCACACTCACGTTTCCTGCTGTCTTAGAGAATTTAGAAAGCAAGAGCGTGCTTCTCGCTCTAAAGCAGAGTGTCATCCATGGATGAGAACTATGCTGTGTGTTTCCCTTTAGAAAAGGAGTTAAATCCCAGGCTCTGTGTCTTCCTACAAGCAAGACTTCTTTTCAGGTAAGGGCAGTCACTCTTCAGCTCAAACGAACTACATCGTTCACAGGGCTCACACGTTTCTCATCTTAACAGACAGGCATTGGATTTTAGAGGACCAGTGCTTTGTATCAGTTTCAGAAGCAGAGTTGGACTATATAATGTCCGTATGTGTAGGAAACACCGTTCTTTTGTTCTCAGCACACTCACGTTTCCTGCTGTCTTAAAGACTCTAGAAAGCAAGAGCGTGCTTCTTGTTCTAAAGCAGAGTGTGATCAATGGATGAGACAATGCTGTGTGTTTCACTTCAGAAATGGAGTTAAATCCCATGCTCTGAGTCTCCCTACAAGCAAGACTTGGTTTCAGGTAAGGGCAGTCACTTTTCTGCTCAAACGAACTACATCGTTCACGAAGCTGACACGTTTCTCATCTTAACAGACAAGCATTGGATGTTAGAGGACCAGTGCTTTTTATCAGTTTAAGAAGCAGAGTTGGACTAGATATGGTTCGTATGTGTAGGAAACACCGTTCTTTTGTTCTGGGCACACTCAGATTTCCTGCTGTATTAGAGAATCTAGAAAGCAATAACGTGCTTCTTGCTCTAAAGCAGAGTGTGAACCATGGATAAGAACTATGCTGTATGTTTCCCTTCAAAAATGGAGTTAAATCCCAGACTCTGTGTCTTCCTACAGGCAAGACTTCGTTTCAGGTAAGGGCAGTCACTTTTCAGCTCAAATGAACTACATCGTTCACGAAGCTCACACGTTTCTCATCTTAACAGACAAGCATTGGATTTTAGAGGACCAGTGCTTTGTATCAGTTTCAGTAGCAGAGTTGGACTATATGATGTCCGTATGTGTAGGATACACCGTTCTTTTGTTCTCAGCACACTCACGTTTCCTGCTGTCTTAGAGACTCTAGAAAGCAAGAGCGTGCTTCTTGTTCTAAAGCAGAGTGTGATCAATGGATGAGACAATGCTGTGTGTTTCACTTCAGAAATGGAATTAAATCCCATGCTCTGAGTCTCCCTACAAGCAATACTTCGTTTCAGGTAAGGGCAGTCACTTTTCTGCTCAAAGGAACTACATCGTTCACGAAGCTGACACGTTTCTCATCTTAACAGACAAGCATTGGATGTTAGAGGACTAGTCCTTTGTATCAGTTTAAGAAGCAGAGTTGGACTAGATATGGTCCGTATGTGTAGGAAACACCGTTCTTTTGTTCTCAACACACTCACGTTTCCTGCTGTCTTAGAGACTTTAGAAAGCAAGAGCGTGCTTCTCGCTCTAAAGCAGAGTGTGATCCATGGATGAGAACTACGCTGTGTGTTTCACTTCAGAAATGGACTTAAATCCCAGGCTCTGTGTCTTCCTACAAGCAAGACTTCTTTTCAGGTAAGGGCAGTCACTTTTCAGTTCAAAGGAACTACATCATTCACAAAGCTCAAACGTTTCTCATCTTAACTGACAAGCATTGGATGTTAGAGGACCAGTGCTTTGTATCAGTTTCAGAAGCAGAGTTGGACTAGATATGGTCCGTATGTGTAGGAAACTCTGTTCTTTTGTTCGCAGCACACTCACGTTTCCTGCTGTCTTAGAGAATTTAGAAAGCAAGAGCTTGCTTCTCGCTCTAAAGCAGAGTGTCATCCATGGATGAGAACTATGCTGTGTGTTTCCCTTTAGAAAAGGAGTTAAATCCCAGGCTCTGTGTCTTCCTACAAGCAAGACTTCTTTTCAGGTAAGGGCAGTCACTTTTCAGCTCAAACGAACTACATCATTCACAGGGCTCACATGTTTCTCATCTTAACTGACAAGCATTGGATGTTAGAGGACCAGTGCATTGTATCAGTTTCAGAAGAAGATTTGGACTACATATAGTCAGTATGTGTAGGAAACTCCCTTCTTTTGTTCTGGGCACACTCAGATTTCCTGCTGTATTAGAGACTCTAGAAAGCAAGAGCGTGCTTCTTGCTCTAAAGCAGAGTGTGATCCATGGATGAGAACTATGCTGTGTGTTTCCCTTCAGAAATGGAGTTAAATCCCAGACTCTGTGTCTTCCTACAAGCAAGACTTCGTTTCAGGTAAGGGCAGTCACTTTTCAGCTCAAATGAACTACATCGTTCACGAAGCTCACACGTTTCTCATCTTAACAGACAGGCATTGGATTTTAGAGGACCAGTGCTTTGTATCAGTTTCAGAAGCAGAGTTGGACTATATAATGTCCGTATGTGTAGGATACACCGTTCTTTTGTTCTCAGCACACTCACGTTTCCTACTGTCTTAGAGACTCTAGAAAGCAAGAGCTTGCTTCTTGTTCTAAAGCAGAGTGTGATCAATGGATGAGACAATGCTGTGTGTTTCACTTCAGAAATGGAGTTAAATCCCATGCTCTGAGTCTCCCTACAAGCAAGACTTCGTTTCAGGTAAGGGCAGTCACTTTTCTGCTCAAACGAACTACATCGTTCACGAAGCTGACACGTTTCTCATCTTAACAGACAAGCATTGGGTGTTAGAGGACCAGTGCTTTGTATCAGTTTAAGAAGCAGAGTTGGACTAGATATGGTCCGTATGTGTAGGAAACACCGTTCTTTTGTTCTGGGCACACTCAGATTTACTGCTGTATTAGAGAATCTAGAAAGCAAGAGCGTGCTTCTTGCTCTAAAGCAGAGTGTGATCCATGGATGTGAACTACGCTGTGTGTTTCACTTCAGAAATGGACTTAAATCCCAGGCTCTGTGTCTTCCTACAAGCAAGACTTCTTTTCAGTTAAGGGCAGTCACTTTTCAGTTCAAAGGAACTACATCATTCACAAAGCTCAAACGTTACTCATCTTAACTGACAAGAATTGGATGTTAGAGGACCAGTGCTTTGTATCAGTTTCAGAAGCAGAGTTGGACTAGATATGGTCCGTATGTGTAGGAAACTCCGTTCTTTGGTCTCAGCACACTCACGTTTCCTGCTGTCTTAGAGAATTTAGAAAGCAAGAGCGTGCTTCTCGCTCTAAAGCAGAGTGTCATCCATGGATGAGAACTATGCTGTGTGTTTCCCTTTAGAAAAGGAGTTAAATCCCAGGCTCTGTGTCTTCCTACAAGCAAGACTTCGTTCCAGGTAAGGGCAGTCACTTTTCTGTTCAAAGGAACTACATCGTTCACAAAGCTCACACATTTCTCATCTTAACTGACAAGCATTGGATGTTAGAGGACCAGTGCTTTGTATCAGTTTCAGAAGCAGAGTTGGACTATATAATGTCCGTATGTGTAGGATACACCGTTCTTTTGTTCTCAGCACACTCACGTTTCCTGCTGTCTTAGAGACTCTAGAAAGCAAGAGCGTGCTTCTTGTTCTAAAGCAGAGTGTGATCAATGGATGAGACAATGCTGTGTGTTTCACTTCAGAAATGGAGTTAAATCCCATGCTCTGAGTCTCCCTACAAGCAAGACTTGGTTTCAGGTAAGGGCAGTCACTTTTCTGCTCAAACGAACTACATCGTTCACGAAGCTGACACGTTTCTCATCTTAACAGACAAGCATTGGATGTTAGAGGACCAGTGCTTTGTATCAGTTTAAGAAGCAGAGTTGGACTAGATATGGTCCGTATGTGTAGGAAACACCGTTCTTTTGTTCTGGGCACACTCAGATTTCCTCCTGTATTAGAGACTCTAGAAAGCAAGAGCGTGCTTCTTGCTCTAAAGCAGAGTGTGATCCATGGATGAGAACTATGCTGTGTGTTTCCCTTCAGAAATGGAGTTAAATCCCAGACTCTGTGTCTTCCTACAAGCAAGACTTCGTTTCAGGTAAGGGCAGTCACTTTTCAGCTCAAATGAACTACATCGTTCACGAAGCTCACACGTTTCTCATCTTAACAGACAAGCATTGGATGTTAGAGGACCAGTGCTTTGTATCAGTTTCAGAAGCAGAATTGGACTATATAATGTCCGTATGTGTAGGATACACCGTTCTTTTGTTCTCAGCACACTCACGTTTCCTGCTGTCCTAGAGACTCTAGAAAGCAAGAGCTTGCTTCTTGTTCTAAAGCAGAGTGTGATCAATGGATGAGACAATGCTGTGTGTTTCACTTCAGAAATGGAGTTAAATCCCATGCTCTGAGTCTCCCTACAAGCAAGACTTTGTTTCAGGTAAGGGCAGTCACTTTTCTGCTCAAAAGAACTACATCGTTCACGAAGCTGACACGTTTCTCATCTTAACAGACAAGCATTGGATGTTAGAGGACCAGTGCTTTGTATCAGTTTAAGAAGCAGAGTTGGACTAGATATGGTCCGTATGTGTAGGAGACACCGTTCTTTTGTTCTGGGCACACTCAGATTTCCTGCTGTATTAGAGAATCTAGAAAGCAAGAGCGTGCTTCTTGCTCTAAAGCAGAGTGTGATCCATGGATGAGAACTACGCTGTGTGTTTCACTTCAGAAATGGACTTAAATCCCAGGCTCTGTGTCTTCCTACAAGCAAGACTTCTTTTCAGGTAAGGGCAGTCACTTTTCAGTTCAAAGGTACTACATCATTCAAAAAGCTCAAACGTTTCTCATCTTAACTGACAAGCATTGGATGTTAGAGGACCAGTGCTTTGTATCAGTTTCAGAAGCAGAGTTGGACTAGATATGGTCCCTATGTGTAGGAAACTCCGTTCTTTTGTTCTCAGCACACTCACGTTTCCTGCTGTCTTAGAGAATTTAGAAAGCAAGAGCGTGCTTCTCGCTCTAAAGTAGAGTGTCATCCATGGATGAGAACTATGCTGTGTGTTTCACTTCAGAAATGGGGTTAAATCCCAGGCTCTGTGTCTTCCTACAAGCAAGACTTCGTTTCAGGTAAGGGCAGTCACTTTTCAGCTTAAACAAAATACACCGTTCACTGAGCTCACACGTTTCTCATCTTAACAGACAAGCATTGGATGTTAGAGGACCAGTGCTTGTTTCAGTTTCAGAAGCAGAGTTGGACTAGATATGGTCCGTATGTGTAGGAAACTCCGTTCTTTTGTTCTGGGCACACTCAGATTTACTGCTGTATTAGAGAATCTAGAAAGCAATAGCGTGCTTCTTGCTCTAAAGCAGAGTGTGATCCATGGATGTGAACTACGCTGTGTGTTTCACTTCAGAAATGGACTTAAATCCCAGGCTCTGTGTCTTCCTACAAGCAAGACTTCTTTTCAGTTAAGGGCAGTCACTTTTCAGTTCAAAGGAACTACATCATTCACAAAGCTCAAACGTTACTCATCTTAACTGACAAGAATTGGATGTTAGAGGACCAGTGCTTTGTATCAGTTTCAGAAGCAGAGTTGGACTAGATATGGTCCGTATGTGTAGGAAACTCCGTTCTTTGGTCTCAGCACACTCACGTTTCCTGCTGTCTTAGAGAATTTAGAAAGCAAGAGCGTGCTTCTCGCTCTAAAGCAGAGTGTCATCCATGGATGAGAACTATGCTGTGTGTTTCCCTTTAGAAAAGGAGTTAAATCCCAGGCTCTGTGTCTTCCTACAAGCAAGACTTCGTTTCAGGTAAGGGCAGTCACTTTTCTGTTCAAAGGAACTACATCGTTCACAAAGCTCACACATTTCTCATCTTAACAGACAAGCATTGGATGTTAGAGGACCAGTGCTTTGTATCAGTTTCAGAAGCAGAGTTGGACTATATAATGTCCGTATGTGTAGGATACACCGTTCTTTTGTTCTCAGCACACTCACGTTTCCTGCTGTCTTAGAGACTCTAGAAAGCAAGAGCGTGCTTCTTGTTCTAAAGCAGAGTGTGATCAATGGATGAGACAATGCTGTGTGTTTCACTTCAGAAATGGAGTTAAATCCCATGCTCTGAGTCTCCCTACAAGCAAGACTTGGTTTCAGGTAAGGGCAGTCACTTTTCTGCTCAATCGAACTACATCGTTCACGAAGCTGACACGTTTCTCATCTTAACAGACAAGCATTGGATGTTAGAGGACCAGTGCTTTGTATCAGTTTAAGAAGCAGAGTTGGACTAGATATGGTCCGTATGTGTAGGAAACACCGTTCTTTTGTTCTGGGCACACTCAGATTTCCTCCTGTATTAGAGACTCTAGAAAGCAAGAGCGTGCTTCTTGCTCTAAAGCAGAGTGTGATCCATGGATGAGAACTATGCTGTGTGTTTCCCTTCAGAAATGGAGTTAAATCCCAGACTCTGTGTCTTCCTACAAGGAAGACTTCGTTTCAGGTAAGGGCAGTCACTTTTCAGCTCAAATGAACTACATCGTTCACGAAGCTCACACGTTTCTCATCTTAACAGACAAGCATTGGATGTTAGAGGACCAGTGCTTTGTATCAGTTTCAGAAGCAGAATTGGACTATATAATGTCCGTATGTGTAGGATACACCGTTCTTTTGTTCTCAGCACACTCACGTTTCCTGCTGTCCTAGAGACTCTAGAAATCAAGAGCTTGCTTCTAGTTCTAAAGCAGAGTGTGATCAATGGATGAGACAATGCTGTGTGTTTCACTTCAGAAATGGAGTTAAATCCCATGCTCTGAGTCTCCCTACAAGCAAGACTTTGTTTCAGGTAAGGGCAGTCACTTTTCTGCTCAAAAGAACTACATCGTTCACGAAGCTGACACGTTTCTCATCTTAACAGACAAGCATTGGATGTTAGAGGACCAGTGCTTTGTATCAGTTTCAGAAGCAGAGTTGGACTAGATATGGTCCGTATGTGTAGGAAACTCCGTTCTTTTGTTCTCAGCACACTCACGTTTCCTGCTGTCGTAGAGAATTTAGAAAGCAAGATCGTGCTTCTCCCTCTAAAGCAGAGTGTCATCCATGGATGAGAACTATGCTGTGTGTTTCACTTCAGAAATGGGGTTAAATCCCAGGCTCTGTGTCTTCCTACAAGCAAGACTTCGTTTCAGGTAAGGGCAGTCACTTTTCAGCTTAAACAAAATACACCGTTCACTGAGCTCACACGTTTCTCATCTTAACAGACAAGCATTGGATGTTAGAGGACCAGTGCTTGTTTCAGTTTCAGAAGCAGAGTTGGACTAGATATGGTCCGTATGTGTAGGAAACTCCGTTCTTTTGTTCGCAGCACACTCACGTTTCCTGCTGTCTTAGAGAATTTAGAAAGCAAGAGTGTGCTTCTCGCTCTAAAGCAGAGTGTCATCCATGGATGAGAACTATGCTGTGTGTTTCCCTTTAGAAAAGGAGTTAAATCCCAGGCTCTGTGTCTTCCTACAAGCAAGACTTCTTTTCAGGTAAGGGCAGTCACTTTTCTGCTCAAACGAACTACATCATTCACAGGGCTCACACGTTTCTCATCTTAACTGACAAGCATTGGATGTTAGAGGACCAGTGCATTGTATCAGTTTCAGAAGAAGATTTGGACTACATATAGTCAGTATGTGTAGGAAACTCCGTTCTTTTGTTCTGGGCACACTCAGATTTCCTGCTGTATTAGAGACTCTAGAAAGCAAGAGCGTGCTTCTTGCTCTAAAGCAGAGTGTGATTCATGGATGAGAACTATGCTGTGTGTTTCTCTTCAGAAATGGAGTTAAATCCCAGACTCTGTGTCTTCCTACAAGCAAGACTTCGTTTCAGGTAAGGGCAGTCACTTTTCAGCTCAAATGAACTACATCGTTCACGAAGCTCACACGTTTCTCATCTTAACAGACAAGCATTGGATTTTAGAGGACCAGTGCTTTGTATCAGTTTCAGAAGCAGAGTTGGACTATATAATGTCCGTATGTGTAGGATACACCGTTCTTTTGTTCTCAGCACACTCACGTTTCCTGCTGTCTTAGAGACTCTAGAAAGCAAGAGCTTGCTTCTTGTTCTAAAGCAGAGTGTGATCAATGGATCAGACAATGCTGTGTGTTTCACTTCAGAAATGGAGTTAAATCCCATGCTCTGAGTCTCCCTACAAGCAAGACTTCGTTTCAGGTAAGGGCAGTCACTTTTCTGCTCAAACGAACTACATCATTCACGAAGCTGACACGTTTCTCATCTTAACAGACAAGCATTGGATGTTAGAGGACCAGTGCTTTGTATCAGTTTAAGAAGCAGAGTTGGACTAGATATGGTCCGTATGTGTAGGAAACACTGTTCTTTTGTTCTGGGCACACTCAGATTTACTGCTGTATTAGAGAATCTAGAAAGCAAGAGCGTGCTTCTTGCTCTAAAGCAGAGTGTGATCCATGGATGTGAACTACGCTGTGTGTTTCACTTCAGAAATGGACTTAAATCCCAGGCTCTGTGTCTTCCTACAAGCAAGACTTCTTTTCAGTTAAGGGCAGTACTTTTCAGTTCAAAGAAACTACATCATTCACAAAGCTCAAACGTTTCTCATCTGAACTGACAAGCATTGGATGTTAGAGGACCAGTGCTTTGTATCAGTTTCAGAAGCAGAGTTGGACTAGATATGGTCCGTATGTGTAGGAAACTCCGTTCTTTGGTCTCAGCACACTCACGTTTCCTGCTGTCTTAGAGAATTTAGAAAGCAAGAGCGTGCTTCTCGCTCTAAAGCAGAGTGTCATCCATGGATGAGAACTATGCTGTGTGTTTCCCTTTAGAAAAGGAGTTAAATCCCAGGCTCTGTGTCTTCCTACAAGCAAGACTTCGTTTCAGGTAAGGGCAGTCACTTTTCTGTTCAAAGGAACTACATCGTTCACAAAGCTCACACATTTCTCATCTTAACAGACAAGCATTGGATGTTAGAGGACCAGTGCTTTGTATCAGTTTCAGAAGCAGAGTTGGACTATATAATGTCCGTATGTGTAGGATACACCGTTCTTTTGTTCTCAGCACACTCACGTTTCCTGCTGTTTTAGAGACTCTAGAAAGCAAGAGCGTGCTTCTTGTTCTAAAGCAGAGTGTGATCAATGGATGAGACAATGCTGTGTGTTTCACTTCAGAAATGGAGTTAAATCCCATGCTCTGTGTCTCCCTACAAGCAAGACTTCGTTTCAGGTAAGGGCAGTCACTTTTCTGCTCAAATGAACTACATCGTTCACGAAGCTGACACGTTTCTCATCTTAACAGACAAGCATTGGATGTTAGAGGACCAGTGCTTTGTATCAGTTTCAGAAGCAGAGTTGGACTAGATATGGTCCGTATGTGTAGGAAACACCGTTCTTTTGTTCTGGGCACACTCAGATTTCCTCCTGTATTAGAGACTCTAGAAAGCAAGAGCGTGCTTCTTGCTCTAAAGCAGAGTGTGATCCATGGATGAGAACTATGCTGTGTGTTTCCCTTCAGAAATGGAGTTAAATCCCAGACTCTGTGTCTTCCTACAAGCAAGAATTCGTTTCAGGTAAGGGCAGTCACTTTTCAGCTCAAATGAACTACATCGTTCACGAAGCTCACACGTTTCTCATCTTAACAGAGAAGCATTGGATGTTAGAGGACCAGTGCTTTGTATCAGTTTCAGAAGCAGAATTGGACTATATAATGTCTGTATGTGTAGGATACACCGTTCTTTTGTTCTCAGCACACTCACGTTTCCTGCTGTCCTAGAGACTCTAGAAAGCAAGAGCTTGCTTCTTGTTCTAAAGCAGAGTGTGATCAATGGATGAGACAATGCTGTGTGTTTCACTTCAGAAATGGAGTTAAATCCCATGCTCTGAGTCTCCCTACAAGCAAGACTTTGTTTCAGGTAAGGGCAGTCACTTTTCTGCTCAAAAGAACTACATCGTTCACGAAGCTGACACGTTTCTCATCTTAACAGACAAGCATTGGATGTTAGAGGACCAGTGCTTTGTATCAGTTTCAGAAGCAGAGTTGGACTAGATATGGTCCGTATGTGTAGGAACCACCGTTCTTTTGTTCTGGGCACACTCAGATTTCCTGCTGTATTAGAGAATCTAGAAAGCAAGAGCGTGCTTCTTGCTCTAAAGCAGAGTGTGATCCATGGATGAGAACTACGCTGTGTGTTTCACTTCAGAAATGGACTTAAATCCCAGGCTCTGTGTCTTCCTACAAGCAAGACTTCTTTTCAGGTAAGGGCAGTCACTTTTCAGTTCAAAGGAACTACATCATTCACAAAGCTCAAACGTTTCTCATCTTAACTGACAAGCATTGGATGTTAGAGGACCAGTGCTTTGTATCAGTTTCAGAAGCAGAGTTGGACTAGATATGGTCCGTATGTGTAGGAAACTCCGTTCTTTTGTTCTCAGCACACTCACGTTTCCTGCTGTCGTAGAGAATTTAGAAAGCAAGATCGTGCTTCTCCCTCTAAAGCAGAGTGTCATCCATGGATGAGAACTATGCTGTGTGTTTCACTTCAGAAATGGGGTTAAATCCCAGGCTCTGTGTCTTCCTACAAGCAAGACTTCGTTTCAGGTAAGGGCAGTCACTTTTCAGCTTAAACAAAATACACCGTTCACTGAGCTCACACGTTTCTCATCTTAACAGACAAGCATTGGATGTTAGAGGACCAGTGCTTGTTTCAGTTTCAGAAGCAGAGTTGGACTAGATATGGTCCGTATGTGTAGGAAACTCCGTTCTTTTGTTCGCAGCACACTCACGTTTCCTGCTGTCTTAGAGAATTTAGAAAGCAAGAGTGTGCTTCTCGCTCTAAAGCAGAGTGTCATCCATGGATGAGAACTATGCTGTGTGTTTCCCTTTAGAAAAGGAGTTAAATCCCAGGCTCTGTGTCTTCCTACAAGCAAGACTTCTTTTCAGGTAAGGGCAGTCACTTTTCTGCTCAAACGAACTACATCATTCACAGGGCTCACACGTTTCTCATCTTAACTGACAAGCATTGGATGTTAGAGGACCAGTGCATTGTATCAGTTTCAGAAGAAGATTTGGACTACATATAGTCAGTATGTGTAGGAAACTCCGTTCTTTTGTTCTGGGCACACTCAGATTTCCTGCTGTATTAGAGACTCTAGAAAGCAAGAGCGTGCTTCTTGCTCTAAAGCAGAGTGTGATTCATGGATGAGAACTATGCTGTGTGTTTCTCTTCAGAAATGGAGTTAAATCCCAGACTCTGTGTCTTCCTACAAGCAAGACTTCGTTTCAGGTAAGGGCAGTCACTTTTCAGCTCAAATGAACTACATCGTTCACGAAGCTCACACGTTTCTCATCTTAACAGACAAGCATTGGATTTTAGAGGACCAGTGCTTTGTATCAGTTTCAGAAGCAGAGTTGGACTATATAATGTCCGTATGTGTAGGATACACCGTTCTTTTGTTCTCAGCACACTCACGTTTCCTGCTGTCTTAGAGACTCTAGAAAGCAAGAGCTTGCTTCTTGTTCTAAAGCAGAGTGTGATCAATGGATCAGACAATGCTGTGTGTTTCACTTCAGAAATGGAGTTAAATCCCATGCTCTGAGTCTCCCTACAAGCAAGACTTCGTTTCAGGTAAGGGCAGTCACTTTTCTGCTCAAACGAACTACATCATTCACGAAGCTGACACGTTTCTCATCTTAACAGACAAGCATTGGATGTTAGAGGACCAGTGCTTTGTATCAGTTTAAGAAGCAGAGTTGGACTAGATATGGTCCGTATGTGTAGGAAACACTGTTCTTTTGTTCTGGGCACACTCAGATTTACTGCTGTATTAGAGAATCTAGAAAGCAAGAGCGTGCTTCTTGCTCTAAAGCAGAGTGTGATCCATGGATGTGAACTACGCTGTGTGTTTCACTTCAGAAATGGACTTAAATCCCAGGCTCTGTGTCTTCCTACAAGCAAGACTTCTTTTCAGTTAAGGGCAGTACTTTTCAGTTCAAAGAAACTACATCATTCACAAAGCTCAAACGTTTCTCATCTGAACTGACAAGCATTGGATGTTAGAGGACCAGTGCTTTGTATCAGTTTCAGAAGCAGAGTTGGACTAGATATGGTCCGTATGTGTAGGAAACTCCGTTCTTTGGTCTCAGCACACTCACGTTTCCTGCTGTCTTAGAGAATTTAGAAAGCAAGAGCGTGCTTCTCGCTCTAAAGCAGAGTGTCATCCATGGATGAGAACTATGCTGTGTGTTTCCCTTTAGAAAAGGAGTTAAATCCCAGGCTCTGTGTCTTCCTACAAGCAAGACTTCGTTTCAGGTAAGGGCAGTCACTTTTCTGTTCAAAGGAACTACATCGTTCACAAAGCTCACACATTTCTCATCTTAACAGACAAGCATTGGATGTTAGAGGACCAGTGCTTTGTATCAGTTTCAGAAGCAGAGTTGGACTATATAATGTCCGTATGTGTAGGATACACCGTTCTTTTGTTCTCAGCACACTCACGTTTCCTGCTGTTTTAGAGACTCTAGAAAGCAAGAGCGTGCTTCTTGTTCTAAAGCAGAGTGTGATCAATGGATGAGACAATGCTGTGTGTTTCACTTCAGAAATGGAGTTAAATCCCATGCTCTGTGTCTCCCTACAAGCAAGACTTCGTTTCAGGTAAGGGCAGTCACTTTTCTGCTCAAATGAACTACATCGTTCACGAAGCTGACACGTTTCTCATCTTAACAGACAAGCATTGGATGTTAGAGGACCAGTGCTTTGTATCAGTTTCAGAAGCAGAGTTGGACTAGATATGGTCCGTATGTGTAGGAAACACCGTTCTTTTGTTCTGGGCACACTCAGATTTCCTCCTGTATTAGAGACTCTAGAAAGCAAGAGCGTGCTTCTTGCTCTAAAGCAGAGTGTGATCCATGGATGAGAACTATGCTGTGTGTTTCCCTTCAGAAATGGAGTTAAATCCCAGACTCTGTGTCTTCCTACAAGCAAGAATTCGTTTCAGGTAAGGGCAGTCACTTTTCAGCTCAAATGAACTACATCGTTCACGAAGCTCACACGTTTCTCATCTTAACAGAGAAGCATTGGATGTTAGAGGACCAGTGCTTTGTATCAGTTTCAGAAGCAGAATTGGACTATATAATGTCTGTATGTGTAGGATACACCGTTCTTTTGTTCTCAGCACACTCACGTTTCCTGCTGTCCTAGAGACTCTAGAAAGCAAGAGCTTGCTTCTTGTTCTAAAGCAGAGTGTGATCAATGGATGAGACAATGCTGTGTGTTTCACTTCAGAAATGGAGTTAAATCCCATGCTCTGAGTCTCCCTACAAGCAAGACTTTGTTTCAGGTAAGGGCAGTCACTTTTCTGCTCAAAAGAACTACATCGTTCACGAAGCTGACACGTTTCTCATCTTAACAGACAAGCATTGGATGTTAGAGGACCAGTGCTTTGTATCAGTTTCAGAAGCAGAGTTGGACTAGATATGGTCCGTATGTGTAGGAACCACCGTTCTTTTGTTCTGGGCACACTCAGATTTCCTGCTGTATTAGAGAATCTAGAAAGCAAGAGCGTGCTTCTTGCTCTAAAGCAGAGTGTGATCCATGGATGAGAACTACGCTGTGTGTTTCACTTCAGAAATGGACTTAAATCCCAGGCTCTGTGTCTTCCTACAAGCAAGACTTCTTTTCAGGTAAGGGCAGTCACTTTTCAGTTCAAAGGAACTACATCATTCACAAAGCTCAAACGTTTCTCATCTTAACTGACAAGCATTGGATGTTAGAGGACCAGTGCTTTGTATCAGTTTCAGAAGCAGAGTTGGACTAGATATGGTCCGTATGTGTAGGAAACTCCGTTCTTTTGTTCTCAGCACACTCACGTTTCCTGCTGTCTTAGAGAATTTAGAAAGCAAGAGCGTGCTTCTCGCTCTAAAGCAGAGTGTCATCCATGGATGAGAACTATGCTGTGTGTTTCACTTCAAAATGGGGTTAAATCCCAGGCTCTGTGTCTTCCTACAAGCAAGACTTCGTTTCAGGTAAGGGCAGTCACTTTTCAGCTTAAACAAAATACACCGTTCACTGAGCTCACACGTTTCTCATCTTAACAGACAAGCATTGGATGTTAGAGGACCAGTGCTTTGTTTCAGTTTCAGAAGCAGAGTTGGACCTGATATGGTCCGTATGTGTAGGAAACACCGTTCTTTTGTTCTCAGCACACTCACGTTTCCTGCTGTCTTTGAGACTATAGAAAGCAAGAGCGTGCTTCTTGTTCTAAAGCAGAGTGTGATCAATGTTTGAGACAATGCTGTGTGTTTCACTTCAGAAATTGAGTTAAATCCCATTCTCTGAGTCTCCCTCCAAGCAAGACTTCGATTAAGGTAAGGGCAGTCACTTTTCTGCTCAAAGGAACTACATCGTTCACGAAGCTCACACGTTTCTCATCTTAACTGACAAGCATTGGATGTTAGAGGACCAGTGCATTGTATCAGTTTCCGAAGAAGATTTGGACTACATATACTCAGTATGTGTAGGAAACACCGTTCTTTTGTTCTGGGCATACTCAGATTTCCTGCTGTATTAGAGACTCTAGAAAGCAAGAGCGTGCTTCTTGCTCTAAAGCAGAGTGTGATCCATGGATGAGAACTATGCTGTGTGTTTCACTTCAGAAATGGGGTTAAATCCCAGGCTCTGTGTCTTCCTACAAGCAAGACTTCGTTTCAGGTAAGGGCAGTCACTTTTCAGCTTAAACAAAATACACCGTTCACTGAGCTCACACGTTTCTCATCTTAACAGACAAGCATTGGATGTTAGAGGACCAGTGCTTGTTTCAGTTTCAGAAGCAGAGTTGGACTAGATATGGTCCGTATGTGTAGGAAACTCCGTTCTTTTGTTCTGGGCACACTCAGATTTACTGCTGTATTAGAGAATCTAGAAAGCAATAGCGTGCTTCTTGCTCTAAAGCAGAGTGTGATCCATGGATGTGAACTACGCTGTGTGTTTCACTTCAGAAATGGACTTAAATCCCAGGCTCTGTGTCTTCCTACAAGCAAGACTTCTTTTCAGTTAAGGGCAGTCACTTTTCAGTTCAAAGGAACTACATCATTCACAAAGCTCAAACGTTACTCATCTTAACTGACAAGAATTGGATGTTAGAGGACCAGTGCTTTGTATCAGTTTCAGAAGCAGAGTTGGACTAGATATGGTCCGTATGTGTAGGAAACTCCGTTCTTTGGTCTCAGCACACTCACGTTTCCTGCTGTCTTAGAGAATTTAGAAAGCAAGAGCGTGCTTCTCGCTCTAAAGCAGAGTGTCATCCATGGATGAGAACTATGCTGTGTGTTTCCCTTTAGAAAAGGAGTTAAATCCCAGGCTCTGTGTCTTCCTACAAGCAAGACTTCGTTTCAGGTAAGGGCAGTCACTTTTCTGTTCAAAGGAACTACATCGTTCACAAAGCTCACACATTTCTCATCTTAACAGACAAGCATTGGATGTTAGAGGACCAGTGCTTTGTATCAGTTTCAGAAGCAGAGTTGGACTATATAATGTCCGTATGTGTAGGATACACCGTTCTTTTGTTCTCAGCACACTCACGTTTCCTGCTGTCTTAGAGACTCTAGAAAGCAAGAGCGTGCTTCTTGTTCTAAAGCAGAGTGTGATCAATGGATGAGACAATGCTGTGTGTTTCACTTCAGAAATGGAGTTAAATCCCATGCTCTGAGTCTCCCTACAAGCAAGACTTGGTTTCAGGTAAGGGCAGTCACTTTTCTGCTCAATCGAACTACATCGTTCACGAAGCTGACACGTTTCTCATCTTAACAGACAAGCATTGGATGTTAGAGGACCAGTGCTTTGTATCAGTTTAAGAAGCAGAGTTGGACTAGATATGGTCCGTATGTGTAGGAAACACCGTTCTTTTGTTCTGGGCACACTCAGATTTCCTCCTGTATTAGAGACTCTAGAAAGCAAGAGCGTGCTTCTTGCTCTAAAGCAGAGTGTGATCCATGGATGAGAACTATGCTGTGTGTTTCCCTTCAGAAATGGAGTTAAATCCCAGACTCTGTGTCTTCCTACAAGGAAGACTTCGTTTCAGGTAAGGGCAGTCACTTTTCAGCTCAAATGAACTACATCGTTCACGAAGCTCACACGTTTCTCATCTTAACAGACAAGCATTGGATGTTAGAGGACCAGTGCTTTGTATCAGTTTCAGAAGCAGAATTGGACTATATAATGTCCGTATGTGTAGGATACACCGTTCTTTTGTTCTCAGCACACTCACGTTTCCTGCTGTCCTAGAGACTCTAGAAATCAAGAGCTTGCTTCTAGTTCTAAAGCAGAGTGTGATCAATGGATGAGACAATGCTGTGTGTTTCACTTCAGAAATGGAGTTAAATCCCATGCTCTGAGTCTCCCTACAAGCAAGACTTTGTTTCAGGTAAGGGCAGTCACTTTTCTGCTCAAAAGAACTACATCGTTCACGAAGCTGACACGTTTCTCATCTTAACAGACAAGCATTGGATGTTAGAGGACCAGTGCTTTGTATCAGTTTCAGAAGCAGAGTTGGACTAGATATGGTCCGTATGTGTAGGAAACTCCGTTCTTTTGTTCTCAGCACACTCACGTTTCCTGCTGTCGTAGAGAATTTAGAAAGCAAGAGCGTGCTTCTCCCTCTAAAGCAGAGTGTCATCCATGGATGAGAACTATGCTGTGTGTTTCACTTCAGAAATGGGGTTAAATCCCAGGCTCTGTGTCTTCCTACAAGCAAGACTTCGTTTCAGGTAAGGGCAGTCACTTTTCAGCTTAAACAAAATACACCGTTCACTGAGCTCACACGTTTCTCATCTTAACAGACAAGCATTGGATGTTAGAGGACCAGTGCTTGTTTCAGTTTCAGAAGCAGAGTTGGACTAGATATGGTCCGTATGTGTAGGAAACTCCGTTCTTTTGTTCGCAGCACACTCACGTTTCCTGCTGTCTTAGAGAATTTAGAAAGCAAGGGTGTGCTTCTCGCTCTAAAGCAGAGTGTCATCCATGGATGAGAACTATGCTGTGTGTTTCCCTTTAGAAAAGGAGTTAAATCCCAGGCTCTGTGTCTTCCTACAAGCAAGACTTCTTTTCAGGTAAGGGCAGTCACTTTTCTGCTCAAACGAACTACATCATTCACAGGGCTCACACGTTTCTCATCTTAACTGACAAGCATTGGATGTTAGAGGACCAGTGCATTGTATCAGTTTCAGAAGAAGATTTGGACTACATATAGTCAGTATGTGTAGGAAACTCCGTTCTTTTGTTCTGGGCACACTCAGATTTCCTGCTGTATTAGAGACTCTAGAAAGCAAGAGCGTGCTTCTTGCTCTAAAGCAGAGTGTGATTCATGGATGAGAACTATGCTGTGTGTTTCTCTTCAGAAATGGAGTTAAATCCCAGACTCTGTGTCTTCCTACAAGCAAGACTTCGTTTCAGGTAAGGGCAGTCACTTTTCAGCTCAAATGAACTACATCGTTCACGAAGCTCACACGTTTCTCATCTTAACAGACAAGCATTGGATTTTAGAGGACCAGTGCTTTGTATCAGTTTCAGAAGCAGAGTTGGACTATATAATGTCCGTATGTGTAGGATACACCGTTCTTTTGTTCTCAGCACACTCACGTTTCCTGCTGTCTTAGAGACTCTAGAAAGCAAGAGCTTGCTTCTTGTTCTAAAGCAGAGTGTGATCAATGGATCAGACAATGCTGTGTGTTTCACTTCAGAAATGGAGTTAAATCCCATGCTCTGAGTCTCCCTACAAGCAAGACTTCGTTTCAGGTAAGGGCAGTCACTTTTCTGCTCAAAAGAACTACATCATTCACGAAGCTGACACGTTTCTCATCTTAACAGACAAGCATTGGATGTTAGAGGACCAGTGCTTTGTATCAGTTTAAGAAGCAGAGTTGGACTAGATATGGTCCGTATGTGTAGGAAACACTGTTCTTTTGTTCTGGGCACACTCAGATTTACTGCTGTATTAGAGAATCTAGAAAGCAAGAGCGTGCTTCTTGCTCTAAAGCAGAGTGTGATCCATGGATGTGAACTACGCTGTGTGTTTCACTTCAGAAATGGACTTAAATCCCAGGCTCTGTGTCTTCCTACAAGCAAGACTTCTTTTCAGTTAAGGGCAGTACTTTTCAGTTCAAAGAAACTACATCATTCACAAAGCTCAAACGTTTCTCATCTGAACTGACAAGCATTGGATGTTAGAGGACCAGTGCTTTGTATCAGTTTCAGAAGCAGAGTTGGACTAGATATGGTCCGTATGTGTAGGAAACTCCGTTCTTTGGTCTCAGCACACTCACGTTTCCTGCTGTCTTAGAGAATTTAGAAAGCAAGAGCGTGCTTCTCGCTCTAAAGCAGAGTGTCATCCATGGATGAGAACTATGCTGTGTGTTTCCCTTTAGAAAAGGAGTTAAATCCCAGGCTCTGTGTCTTCCTACAAGCAAGACTTCGTTTCAGGTAAGGGCAGTCACTTTTCTGTTCAAAGGAACTACATCGTTCACAAAGCTCACACATTTCTCATCTTAACAGACAAGCATTGGATGTTAGAGGACCAGTGCTTTGTATCAGTTTCAGAAGCAGAGTTGGACTATATAATGTCCGTATGTGTAGGATACACCGTTCTTTTGTTCTCAGCACACTCACGTTTCCTGCTGTTTTAGAGACTCTAGAAAGCAAGAGCGTGCTTCTTGTTCTAAAGCAGAGTGTGATCAATGGATGAGACAATGCTGTGTGTTTCACTTCAGAAATGGAGTTAAATCCCATGCTCTGTGTCTCCCTACAAGCAAGACTTCGTTTCAGGTAAGGGCAGTCACTTTTCTGCTCAAATGAACTACATCGTTCACGAAGCTGACACGTTTCTCATCTTAACAGACAAGCATTGGATGTTAGAGGACCAGTGCTTTGTATCAGTTTCAGAAGCAGAGTTGGACTAGATATGGTCCGTATGTGTAGGAAACACCGTTCTTTTGTTCTGGGCACACTCAGATTTCCTCCTGTATTAGAGACTCTAGAAAGCAAGAGCGTGCTTCTTGCTCTAAAGCAGAGTGTGATCCATGGATGAGAACTATGCTGTGTGTTTCCCTTCAGAAATGGAGTTAAATCCCAGACTCTGTGTCTTCCTACAAGCAAGAATTCGTTTCAGGTAAGGGCAGTCACTTTTCAGCTCAAATGAACTACATCGTTCACGAAGCTCACACGTTTCTCATCTTAACAGAGAAGCATTGGATGTTAGAGGACCAATGCTTTGTATCAGTTTCAGAAGCAGAATTGGACTATATAATGTCTGTATGTGTAGGATACACCGTTCTTTTGTTCTCAGCACACTCACGTTTCCTGCTGTCCTAGAGACTCTAGAAAGCAAGAGCTTGCTTCTTGTTCTAAAGCAGAGTGTGATCAATGGATGAGACAATGCTGTGTGTTTCACTTCAGAAATGGAGTTAAATCCCATGCTCTGAGTCTCCCTACAAGCAAGACTTTGTTTCAGGTAAGGGCAGTCACTTTTCTGCTCAAAAGAACTACATCGTTCACGAAGCTGACACGTTTCTCATCTTAACAGACAAGCATTGGATGTTAGAGGACCAGTGCTTTGTATCAGTTTCAGAAGCAGAGTTGGACTAGATATGGTCCGTATGTGTAGGAACCACCGTTCTTTTGTTCTGGGCACACTCAGATTTCCTGCTGTATTAGAGAATCTAGAAAGCAAGAGCGTGCTTCTTGCTCTAAAGCAGAGTGTGATCCATGGATGAGAACTACGCTGTGTGTTTCACTTCAGAAATGGACTTAAATCCCAGGCTCTGTGTCTTCCTACAAGCAAGACTTCTTTTCAGGTAAGGGCAGTCACTTTTCAGTTCAAAGGAACTACA
This sequence comes from Onychomys leucogaster, assembly GCA_949786385.1. Classification (NCBI taxonomy): domain Eukaryota; kingdom Metazoa; phylum Chordata; class Mammalia; order Rodentia; family Cricetidae; genus Onychomys; species Onychomys leucogaster. The sequence continues at coordinate 284,027 of CATKUP010000312.1, read as the reverse complement.
TCATTCACAAAGCTCAAACGTTTCTCATCTTAACTGACAAGCATTGGATGTTAGAGGACCAGTGCTTTGTATCAGTTTCAGAAGCAGAGTTGGACTAGATATGGTCCGTATGTGTAGGAAACTCCGTTCTTTTGTTCTCAGCACACTCACGTTTCCTGCTGTCTTAGAGAATTTAGAAAGCAAGAGCGTGCTTCTCGCTCTAAAGCAGAGTGTCATCCATGGATGAGAACTATGCTGTGTGTTTCACTTCAAAATGGGGTTAAATCCCAGGCTCTGTGTCTTCCTACAAGCAAGACTTCGTTTCAGGTAAGGGCAGTCACTTTTCAGCTTAAACAAAATACACCGTTCACTGAGCTCACACGTTTCTCATCTTAACAGACAAGCATTGGATGTTAGAGGACCAGTGCTTTGTTTCAGTTTCAGAAGCAGAGTTGGACCTGATATGGTCCGTATGTGTAGGAAACACCGTTCTTTTGTTCTCAGCACACTCACGTTTCCTGCTGTCTTTGAGACTATAGAAAGCAAGAGCGTGCTTCTTGTTCTAAAGCAGAGTGTGATCAATGTTTGAGACAATGCTGTGTGTTTCACTTCAGAAATTGAGTTAAATCCCATTCTCTGAGTCTCCCTCCAAGCAAGACTTCGATTAAGGTAAGGGCAGTCACTTTTCTGCTCAAAGGAACTACATCGTTCACGAAGCTCACACGTTTCTCATCTTAACTGACAAGCATTGGATGTTAGAGGACCAGTGCATTGTATCAGTTTCCGAAGAAGATTTGGACTACATATACTCAGTATGTGTAGGAAACACCGTTCTTTTGTTCTGGGCATACTCAGATTTCCTGCTGTATTAGAGACTCTAGAAAGCAAGAGCGTGCTTCTTGCTCTAAAGCAGAGTGTGATCCATGGATGAGAACTATGCTGTGTGTTTACCTTCAGAAATGGAGTTAAATCCCAGACTCTGTGTCTTCCTACAAGCAAGACTTCGTTTCAGGTAAGGGCAGTCACTTTTCAGCTCAAATGAACTACATCGTTCACGAAGCTCACACGTTTCTCATCTTAACAGACAAGCATTGGATTTTAGAGGACCAGTGCTTTGTATCAGTTTCAGAAGCAGAGTTGGACTATATAATGTCCGTATGTGTAGGATACACCGTTCTTTTGTTCTCAGCACACTCACGTTTCCTGCTGTCCTAGAGACTCTAGAAAGCAAGAGCTTGCTTCTTGTTCTAAAGCAGAGTGTGATCAATGGATGAGACAATGCTGTGTGTTTCACTTCAGAAATGGAGTTAAATCCCATGCTCTGAGTCTCCCTACAAGCAAGACTTTGTTTCAGGTAAGGGCAGTCACTTTTCTGCTCAAAAGAACTACATCGTTCACGAAGCTGACACGTTTCTCATCTTAACAGACAAGCATTGGATGTTAGAGGACCAGTGCTTTGTATCAGTTTCAGAAGCAGAGTTGGACTAGATATGGTCTGTATGTGTAGGAACCACCGTTCTTTTGTTCTGGGCACACTCAGATTTCCTGCTGTATTAGAGAATCTAGAAAGCAAGAGCGTGCTTCTTGCTCTAAAGCAGAGTGTGATCCATGGATGAGAACTACGCTGTGTGTTTCACTTCAGAAATGGACTTAAATCCCAGGCTCTGTGTCTTCCTACAAGCAAGACTTCTTTTCAGGTAAGGGCAGTCACTTTTCAGTTCAAAGGAACTACATCATTCACAAAGCTCAAACGTTTCTCATCTTAACTGACAAGCATTGGATGTTAGAGGACCAGTGCTTTGTATCAGTTTCAGAAGCAGAGTTGGACTAGATATGGTCCGTATGTGTAGGAAACTCCGTTCTTTTGTTCTCAGCACACTCACGTTTCCTGCTGTCTTAGAGAATTTAGAAAGCAAGAGCGTGCTTCTCGCTCTAAAGCAGAGTGTCATCCATGGATGAGAACTATGCTGTGTGTTTCCCTTTAGAAAAGGAGTTATATCCCAGGCTCTGTGTCTTCCTACAAGCAAGACTTCTTTTCAGGTAAGGGCAGTCACTTTTCAGCTCAAACGAACTACATCATTCACAGGGCTCACACGTTTCTCATCTTAACAGACAAGCATTGGATTTTAGAGGACCAGTGCTTTGTATCAGTTTCAGAAGCAGAGTTGGACTATATAATGTCCGTATGTGTAGGATACACCGTTCTTTTGTTCTCAGCACACTCACGTTTCCTGCTGTATTAGAGACTCTAGAAAGCAAGAGCGTGCTTCTTGTTCTAAAGCAGAGTGTGATCAATGGATGAGACAATGCTGTGTGTTTCACTTCAGAAATGGAGTTAAATCCCATGCTCTGAGTCTCCCTACAAGCAAGACTTCGTTTCAGGTAAGGGCAGTCACTTTTCTGCTCAAACGAACTACATCGTTCACGAGGCTGACACGTTTTTCATCTTAACAGACAAGCATTGGATGTTAGAGGACCAGTGCTTTTTATCAGTTTAAGAAGCAGAGTTGGACTAGATATGGTCCGTATGTGTAGGAAACACCGTTCTTTTGTTCTGGGCACACTCAGATTTCCTGCTGTATTAGAGAATCTAGAAAGCAAGAGCGTGCTTCTTGATCTAAAGCAGAGTGTGATCCATGGATGAGAACTATGCTGTGTGTTTCACTTCAGAAATGGACTTAAATCCCAGGCTCTGTGTCTTCCTACAAGCAAGACTTCTTTTCAGGTAAGGGCAGTCACTTTTCAGTTCAAAGGAACTACATCATTCACAAAGCTCAAACGTTTCTCATTTTAACTGACAAGCATTGGATGTTAGAGGACCAGTGCTTTGTATCAGTTTCAGAAGCAGAGTTGGACTAGATATGGTCCGTATGTGTAGGAAACTCCGTTCTTTTGTTCTCAGCACACTCACGTTTCCTGCTGTCTTAGAGACTTTAGAAACCAAGAGCGTGCTTCTCGCTCTAAAGCAGAGTGTCATCCATGGATGAGAACTATGCTGTGTGTTTCCCTTTAGAAAAGAGTTAAATCCCAGGCTCTGTGTCTTCCTACAAGCAAGACATCGTTTCAGGTAAGGGCAGTCACTTTTCAGCTCAAACGAACTACATCGTTCACGAAGCTCACACGTTTCTCATCTTAACAGACAAGCATTGGATGTTAGAGGACCAGTGCTTTGTATCAGTTTAAGAAGCACAGTTGGACCTGATATGGTCCGTATGTGTAGGAAACACCGTTCTTTTGTTCTCAGCACACTCACGTTTCCTGCTGTCTTTGAGACTATAGAAAGCAAGAGCGTGCTTCTTGTTCTAAAGCAGAGTGTGATCAATGTTTGAGACAATGCTGTGTGTTTCACTTCAGAAATGGAGTTAAATCCCATGCTCTGAGTCTCCCTCCAAGCAAGACTTCGATTAAGGTAAGGGCAGTCACTTTTCTGCTCAAAGGAACTACATCGTTCACGAAGCTCACACGTTTCTCATCTTAACTGACAAGCATTGGATGTTAGAGGACCAGTGCATTGTATCAGTTTCAGAAGAAGATTTGGACTACATATAGTCAGTATGTGTAGGAAACACCGTTCTTTTGTTCTGGGCACACTCAGATTTCCTGCTGTATTAGAGACTCTACAAAGCAAGAGCGTGCTTCTTGCTCTAAAGTAGAGTGTGATCCATGGATGAGAACTATGGTGTGTGTTTACCTTCAGAAATGGAGTTAAATCCCAGACTCTGTGTCTTCCTACAAGCAAGACTTCGTTTCAGGTAAGGGCAGTCACTTTTCAGCTCAAATGAACTACATCGTTCACGAAGCTCACACGTTTCTCATCTTAACAGACAAGCATTGGATTTTAGAGGACCAGTGCTTTGTATCAGTTTCAGTAGCAGAGTTGGACTATATAATGTCCGTATGTGTAGGATAAACCGTTCTTTTGTTCTCAGCACACTCACGTTTCCTGCTGTCTTAGAGACTCTAGAAAGCAAGAGCTTGCTTCTTGTTCTAAAGCAGAGTGTGATCAATGGATGAGACAATGCTGTGTGTTTCACTTCAGAAATGGAGTTAAATCCCATGCTCTGAGTCTCCCTACAAGCAAGACTTCGTTTCAGGTAAGGGCAGTCACTTTTCTGCTCAAACGAACTACATCGTTCACGAAGCTGACACGTTTCTCATCTTAACAGACAAGCATTGGATGTTAGAGGACCAGTGCTTTGTATCAGTTTAAGAAGCAGAGTTGGACTAGATATGGTCCGTATGTGTAGGAAACACCGTTCTTTTGTTCTGGGCACACTCAGATTTCCTGCTGTATTAGAGAATCTAGAAAGCAAGAGCGTGCTTCTTGCTCTAAAGCAGAGTGTGATCCATGGATGAGAACTACGCTGTGTGTTTCACTTCAGAAATGGACTTAAATCCCAGGCTCTGTGTCTTCCTACAAGCAAGACTTCTTTTCAGGTAAGGGCAGTCACTTTTCAGTTCAAAGGAACTACATCATTCACAAAGCTCAAACGTTTCTCATCTTAACTGACAAGCATTGGATGTTAGAGGACCAGTGCTTTGTATCAGTTTCAGAAGCAGAGTTGGACTAGATATGGTCCGTATGTGTAGGAAACTCCGTTCTTTTGTTCTCAGCACACTCACGTTTCCTGCAGTCTTAGAGAATTTAGAAAGCAAGAGCGTGCTTCTCGCTCTAAAGCAGAGTGTCATCCATGGATGAGAACTATGCTGTGTGTTTCCCTTTAGAAAAGGAGTTATATCCCAGGCTCTGTGTCTTCCTACAAGCAAGACTTCGTTTCAGGTAAGGGCAGTCACTTTTCAGCTCAAACGAACTACATCATTCACAGGGCTCACACGTTTCTCATCTTAACAGACAAGCATTGGATTTTAGAGGACCAGTGCTTTGTATCAGTTTCAGAAGCAGAGTTGGACTATATAATGTCCGTATGTGTAGGATACACCGTTCTTTTGTTCTCAGCACACTCACGTGTCCTGCTGTATTAGAGACTCTAGAAAGCAAGAGCGTGCTTCTTGTTCTAAAGCAGAGTGTGATCAATGGATGAGACAATGCTGTGTGTTTCACTTCAGAAATGGAGTTAAATCCCATGCTCTGAGTCTCCCTACAAGCAAGACTTCGTTTCAGGTAAGGGCAGTCACTTTTCTGCTCAAACGAACTACATCGTTCACGAGGCTGACACGTTTTTCATCTTAACAGACAAGCATTGGATGTTAGAGGACCAGTGCTTTTTATCAGTTTAAGAAGCAGAGTTGGACTAGATATGGTCCGTATGTGTAGGAAACACCGTTCTTTTGTTCTGGGCACACTCAGATTTCCTGCTGTATTAGAGAATCTAGAAAGCAAGAGCGTGCTTCTTGATCTAAAGCAGAGTGTGATCCATGGATGAGAACTATGCTGTGTGTTTCACTTCAGAAATGGACTTAAATCCCAGGCTCTGTGTCTTCCTACAAGCAAGACTTCTTTTCAGGTAAGGGCAGTCACTTTTCAGTTCAAAGGAACTACATCATTCACAAAGCTCAAACGTTTCTCATTTTAACTGACAAGCATTGGATGTTAGAGGACCAGTGCTTTGTATCAGTTTCAGAAGCAGAGTTGGACTAGATATGGTCCGTATGTGTAGGAAACTCCGTTCTTTTGTTCTCAGCACACTCACGTTTCCTGCTGTCTTAGAGACTTTAGAAACCAAGAGCGTGCTTCTCGCTCTAAAGCAGAGTGTCATCCATGGATGAGAACTATGCTGTGTGTTTCCCTTTAGAAAAGAGTTAAATCCCAGGCTCTGTGTCTTCCTACAAGCAAGACATCGTTTCAGGTAAGGGCAGTGACTTTTCAGCTCAAACGAACTACATCGTTCACGAAGCTCACACGTTTCTCATCTTAACAGACAAGCATTGGATGTTAGAGGACCAGTGCTTTGTATCAGTTTAAGAAGCACAGTTGGACCTGATATGGTCCGTATGTGTAGGAAACACCGTTCTTTTGTTCTCAGCACACTCACGTTTCCTGCTGTCTTTGAGACTATAGAAAGCAAGAGCGTGCTTCTTGTTCTAAAGCAGAGTGTGATCAATGTTTGAGACAATGCTGTGTGTTTCACTTCAGAAATGGAGTTAAATCCCATGCTCTGAGTCTCCCTCCAAGCAAGACTTCGATTAAGGTAAGGGCAGTCACTTTTCTGCTCAAAGGAACTACATCGTTCACGAAGCTCACACGTTTCTCATCTTAACTGACAAGCATTGGATGTTAGAGGACCAGTGCATTGTATCAGTTTCAGAAGAAGATTTGGACTACATATAGTCAGTATGTGTAGGAAACACCGTTCTTTTGTTCTGGGCACACTCAGATTTCCTGCTGTATTAGAGACTCTACAAAGCAAGAGCGTGCTTCTTGCTCTAAAGTAGAGTGTGATCCATGGATGAGAACTATGGTGTGTGTTTACCTTCAGAAATGGAGTTAAATCCCAGACTCTGTGTCTTCCTACAAGCAAGACTTCGTTTCAGGTAAGGGCAGTCACTTTTCAGCTCAAATGAACTACATCGTTCACGAAGCTCACACGTTTCTCATCTTAACAGACAAGCATTGGATTTTAGAGGACCAGTGCTTTGTATCAGTTTCAGTAGCAGAGTTGGACTATATAATGTCCGTATGTGTAGGATAAACCGTTCTTTTGTTCTCAGCACACTCACGTTTCCTGCTGTCTTAGAGACTCTAGAAAGCAAGAGCTTGCTTCTTGTTCTAAAGCAGAGTGTGATCAATGGATGAGACAATGCTGTGTGTTTCACTTCAGAAATGGAGTTAAATCCCATGCTCTGAGTCTCCCTACAAGCAAGACTTCGTTTCAGGTAAGGGCAGTCACTTTTCTGCTCAAACGAACTACATCGTTCACGAAGCTGACACGTTTCTCATCTTAACAGACAAGCATTGGATGTTAGAGGACCAGTGCTTTGTATCAGTTTAAGAAGCAGAGTTGGACTAGATATGGTCCGTATGTGTAGGAAACACCGTTCTTTTGTTCTGGGCACACTCAGATTTCCTGCTGTATTAGAGAATCTAGAAAGCAAGAGCGTGCTTCTTGCTCTAAAGCAGAGTGTGATCCATGGATGAGAACTACGCTGTGTGTTTCACTTCAGAAATGGACTTAAATCCCAGGCTCTGTGTCTTCCTACAAGCAAGACTTCTTTTCAGGTAAGGGCAGTCACTTTTCAGTTCAAAGGAACTACATCATTCACAAAGCTCAAACGTTTCTCATCTTAACTGACAAGCATTGGATGTTAGAGGACCAGTGCTTTGTATCAGTTTCAGAAGCAGAGTTGGACTAGATATGGTCCGTATGTGTAGGAAACTCCGTTCTTTTGTTCTCAGCACACTCACGTTTCCTGCAGTCTTAGAGAATTTAGAAAGCAAGAGCGTGCTTCTCGCTCTAAAGCAGAGTGTCATCCATGGATGAGAACTATGCTGTGTGTTTCCCTTTAGAAAAGGAGTTATATCCCAGGCTCTGTGTCTTCCTACAAGCAAGACTTCGTTTCAGGTAAGGGCAGTCACTTTTCAGCTCAAACGAACTACATCATTCACAGGGCTCACACGTTTCTCATCTTAACAGACAAGCATTGGATTTTAGAGGACCAGTGCTTTGTATCAGTTTCAGAAGCAGAGTTGGACTATATAATGTCCGTATGTGTAGGATACACCGTTCTTTTGTTCTCAGCACACTCACGTTTCCTGCTGTTTTAGAGACTCTAGAAAGCAAGAGCGTGCTTCTTGTTCTAAAGCAGAGTGTGATCAATGGATGAGACAATGCTGTGTGTTTCAATTCAGAAATGGAGTTAAATCCCATGCTCTGAGTCTCCCTACAAGCAAGACTTCGTTTCAGGTAAGGGCAGTCACTTTTCTGCTCAAACGAACTACATCGTTCACGAGGCTGACACGTTTCAAATCTTAACAGACAAGCATTGGATGTTAGAGGACCAGTGCTTTTTATCAGTTTAAGAAGCAGAGTTGGACTAGATATGGTCCGTATGTGTAGGAAACACGGTTCTTTTGTTCTGGGCACACTCAGATTTCCTGCTGTATTAGAGAATCTAGAAAGCAAGAGCGTGCTTCTTGCTCTAAAGCAGAGTGTGATCCATGGATGAGAACTATGCTGTGTGTTTCACTTCAGAAATGGACTTAAATCCCAGGCTCTGTGTCTTCCTACAAGCAAGACTTCTTTTCAGGTAAGGGCAGTCACTTTTCAGTTCAAAGGAACTACATCATTCACAAAGCTCAAACGTTTCTCATTTTAACTGACAAGCATTGGATGTTAGAGGACCAGTGCTTTGTATCAGTTTCAGAAGCAGAGTTGGACTAGATATGGTCCGTATGTGTAGGAAACTCCGTTCTTTTGTTCTCAGCACACTCAAGTTTCCTGCTGTCTTAGAGAATTTAGAAACCAAGAGCGTGCTTCTCGCTCTAAAGCAGAGTGTCATCCATGGATGAGAACTATGCTGTGTGTTTCCCTTTAGAAAAGGAGTTAAATCCCAGGCTCTGTGTCTTCCTACAAGCAAGACATCGTTTCAGGTAAGGGCAGTCACTTTTCAGCTCAAACGAACTACATCGTTCACGAAGCTCACACGTTTCTCATCTTAACAGACAAGCATTGGATGTTAGAGGACCAGTGCTTTGTATCAGTTTAAGAAGCACAGTTGGACCTGATATGGTCCGTATGTGTAGGAAACACCGTTCTTTTGTTCTCAGCACACTCACTTTTCCTGCTGTCTTTGAGACTATAGAAAGCAAGAGCGTGCTTCTTGTTCTAAAGCAGAGTGTGATCAATGTTTGAGACAATGCTGTGTGTTTCACTTCAGAAATGGAGTTAAATCCCATGCTCTGAGTCTCCCTCCAAGCAAGACTTCGATTAAGGTAAGGGCAGACACTTTTCTGCTCAAAGGAACTACATCGTTCACGAAGCTCACACGTTTCTCATCTTAACTGACAAGCATTGGATGTTAGAGGACCAGTGCATTGTATCAGTTTCAGAAGAAGATTTGGACTACATATAGTCAGTATGTGTAGGAAACACCGTTCTTTTGTTCTGGGCACACTCAGATTTCCTGCTGTATTAGAGACTCTACAAAGCAAGAGCGTGCTTCTTGCTCTAAAGTAGAGTGAGATCCATGGATGAGAACTATGGTGTGTGTTTACCTTCAGAAATGGAGTTAAATCCCAGACTCTGTGTCTTCCTACAAGCAAGACTTCGTTTCAGGTAAGGGCAGTCACTTTTCAGCTCAAATGAACTACATCGTTCACGAAGCTCACACGTTTCTCATCTTAACAGACAAGCATTGGATTTTAGAGGACCAGTGCTTTGTATCAGTTTCAGTAGCAGAGTTGGACTATATAATGTCCGTATGTGTAGGATAAACCGTTCTTTTGTTCTCAGCACACTCACGTTTCCTGCTGTCTTAGAGACTCTAGAAAGCAAGAGCTTGCTTCTTGTTCTAAAGCAGAGTGTGATCAATGGATGAGACAATGCTGTGTGTTTCACTTCAGAAATGGAGTTAAATCCCATGCTCTGAGTCTCCCTACAAGCAAGACTTCGTTTCAGGTAAGGGCAGTCACTTTTCTGCTCAAACGAACTACATCGTTCACGAAGCTGACACGTTTCTCATCTTAACAGACAAGCATTGGATGTTAGAGGACCAGTGCTTTGTATCAGTTTAAGAAGCAGAGTTGGACTAGATATGGTCCGTATGTGTAGGAAACACCGTTCTTTTGTTCTGGGCACACTCAGATTTCCTGCTGTATTAGAGAATCTAGAAAGCAAGAGCGTGCTTCTTGCTCTAAAGCAGAGTGTGATCCATGGATGAGAACTACGCTGTGTGTTTCACTTCAGAAATGGACTTAAATCCCAGGCTCTGTGTCTTCCTACAAGCAAGACTTCTTTTCAGGTAAGGGCAGTCACTTTTCAGTTCAAAGGAACTACATCATTCACAAAGCTCAAACGTTTCTCATCTTAACTGACAAGCATTGGATGTTAGAGGACCAGTGCTTTGTATCAGTTTCAGAAGCAGAGTTGGACTAGATATGGTCCGTATGTGTAGGAAACTCCGTTCTTTTGTTCTCAGCACACTCACGTTTCCTGCAGTCTTAGAGAATTTAGAAAGCAAGAGCGTGCTTCTCGCTCTAAAGCAGAGTGTCATCCATGGATGAGAACTATGCTGTGTGTTTCCCTTTAGAAAAGGAGTTATATCCCAGGCTCTGTGTCTTCCTACAAGCAAGACTTCTTTTCAGGTAAGGGCAGTCACTTTTCAGCTCAAACGAACTACATCATTCACAGGGCTCACACGTTTCTCATCTTAACAGACAAGCATTGGATTTTAGAGGACCAGTGCTTTGTATCAGTTTCAGAAGCAGAGTTGGACTATATAATGTCCGTATGTGTAGGATACACCGTTCTTTTGTTCTCAGCACACTCACGTTTCCTGCTGTTTTAGAGACTCTAGAAAGCAAGAGCGTGCTTCTTGTTCTAAAGCAGAGTGTGATCAATGGATGAGACAATGCTGTGTGTTTCAATTCAGAAATGGAGTTAAATCCCATGCTCTGAGTCTCCCTACAAGCAAGACTTCGTTTCAGGTAAGGGCAGTCACTTTTCTGCTCAAACGAACTACATCGTTCACGAGGCTGACACGTTTCAAATCTTAACAGACAAGCATTGGATGTTAGAGGACCAGTGCTTTTTATCAGTTTAAGAAGCAGAGTTGGACTAGATATGGTCCGTATGTGTAGGAAACACGGTTCTTTTGTTCTGGGCACACTCAGATTTCCTGCTGTATTAGAGAATCTAGAAAGCAAGAGCGTGCTTCTTGCTCTAAAGCAGAGTGTGATCCATGGATGAGAACTATGCTGTGTGTTTCACTTCAGAAATGGACTTAAATCCCAGGCTCTGTGTCTTCCTACAAGCAAGACTTCTTTTCAGGTAAGGGCAGTCACTTTTCAGTTCAAAGGAACTACATCATTCACAAAGCTCAAACGTTTCTCATTTTAACTGACAAGCATTGGATGTTAGAGGACCAGTGCTTTGTATCAGTTTCAGAAGCAGAGTTGGACTAGATATGGTCCGTATGTGTAGGAAACTCCGTTCTTTTGTTCTCAGCACACTCAAGTTTCCTGCTGTCTTAGAGAATTTAGAAACCAAGAGCGTGCTTCTCGCTCTAAAGCAGAGTGTCATCCATGGATGAGAACTATGCTGTGTGTTTCCCTTTAGAAAAGGAGTTAAATCCCAGGCTCTGTGTCTTCCTACAAGCAAGACATCGTTTCAGGTAAGGGCAGTCACTTTTCAGCTCAAACGAACTACATCGTTCACGAAGCTCACACGTTTCTCATCTTAACAGACAAGCATTGGATGTTAGAGGACCAGTGCTTTGTATCAGTTTAAGAAGCACAGTTGGACCTGATATGGTCCGTATGTGTAGGAAACACCATTCTTTTGTTCTCAGCACACTCACTTTTCCTGCTGTCTTTGAGACTATAGAAAGCAAGAGCGTGCTTCTTGTTCTAAAGCAGAGTGTGATCAATGTTTGAGACAATGCTGTGTGTTTCACTTCAGAAATGGAGTTAAATCCCATGCTCTGAGTCTCCCTCCAAGCAAGACTTCGATTAAGGTAAGGGCAGACACTTTTCTGCTCAAAGGAACTACATCGTTCACGAAGCTCACACGTTTCTCATCTTAACTGACAAGCATTGGATGTTAGAGGACCAGTGCATTGTATCAGTTTCAGAAGAAGATTTGGACTACATATAGTCAGTATGTGTAGGAAACACCGTTCTTTTGTTCTGGGCACACTCAGATTTCCTGCTGTATTAGAGACTCTACAAAGCAAGAGCGTGCTTCTTGCTCTAAAGTAGAGTGTGATCCATTGATGAGAACTATGCTGTGTGTTTACCTTCAGAAATGGAGTTAAATCCCAGACTCTGTGTCTTCCTACAAGCAAGACTTCGTTTCAGGTAAGGGCAGTCACTTTTCAGCTCAAATGAACTACATCGTTCACGAAGCTCACACGTTTCTCATCTTAACAGACAAGCATTGGATTTTAGAGGACCAGTGCTTTGTATCAGTTTCAGAAGCAGAGTTGGACTATATAATGTCCGTATGTGTAGGATACACCGTTCTTTTGTTCTCAGCACACTCACGTTTCCTGCTGTCTTAGAGACTCTAGAAAGCAAGAGCTTGCTTCTTGTTCTAAAGCAGAGTGTGATCAATGGATGAGACAATGCTGTGTGTTTCACTTCAGAAATGGAGTTAAATCCCATGCTCTGAGTCTCCCTACAAGCAAGACTTCGTTTCAGGTAAGGGCAGTCACTTTTCTGCTCAAACGAACTACATCATTCACGAAGCTGACACGTTTCTCATCTTAACAGACAAGCATTGGATGTTAGAGGACGAGTGCTTTGTATCAGTTTCAGAAGCAGAGTTGGACTAGATATGATCCGTATGTGTAGGAAACACAGTCCTTTTGTTCTCAGCGCACTCACGTTTCCTGCTGTCTTAGAGACTTTAGAAAGCAAGAGCGTGCTTCTCGCTCTAAAGCAGAGTGTGATCCATGGATGAGAACTATGCTGTGTGTTTGCCTTCAGAAATGTAGTAAAATCCCAGGCTCTGTGTCTTCGTACATGCAAGACTTCGTTTAAGGTAAGGGCAGTCACTTTTCTGCTCAAACGATCTACATCGTTCATGAAGCTCACACGTTTCCCATCTTAACTGACAAGCATTGGATGTTAGAGGACCAGTGCTTTGTATCAGTTTCAGAAGAAGAGTTGGACTACATATGTTCTGTATGTGTAGGAAACTCCGTTCTTTTGTTCAGGGCACACTCAGATTTCCTGCTGTATTTGAGACTCTAGAAAGCAAGAGCATGCTTCTTGCTCTAAAGCAGAGTGTGATCCATGGATGAGAAGTATGTTGTGTGTTTCCATTCAGAAATGGAGTTAAATCCCAAGCTCTGTGTCTTCCTACAAGCAAGACTTCGTTTCAGGTAAGGGCAGTCACTTTTCAGCTCAATCGAACTACATCGTTCACGGAGCTCAGGCATTTCTCATATTAACAGACGAACATTGGATGGTAGAGGACCAGTGCTTTGTATTAGTGTCAGAAACAGAGTTGGAGTAGATATGGTCCGTATGTTTAGGAAACACCATTCTTTTGTTCTCAGCGCACTCACGTTTCTTGCTGTCTTAGAGACTCTAGAAAGCACGAGCGTGCTTCTGGCTCTAAAGCAGAGTTTGATCCACGGATGAGAACTATGCTGTGTGTTTGCCTTCAGAAATGGAGTTAAATCCCAGGCTCTGTGTCTTCCTACAAGAAAGACTTCGTTTCAGGTAAGGGCAGTCACTTTTCAGCTCAAACGAACTACATCGTCCACGGAGCTCACACGTTTCTCATCTTAACAGACAAACATTGGATGTTAGAGGACCAGTGCTTTGTATTAGTTTCAGAAACAGAGTTGGACTAGATATGGTCCATATGTTTAGGAAACACCGTTCTTTTGTTCTCAGCGCATCAAGTTTCCTGCTGTCTTAGAGACTCTAGAAAGCAACAGCGTGCTTCTGGCTCTAAAGCAGAGTGTGTTCCATGGATGAGAACTATGCTGTGTGTTTCCCTTCAGAAATGTAGTTAAATCCCAGACTCTGTGCCTTCCTACAAGCAAGACTTCGTTTCAGGTAAGGGCAGTCACTTTTCAGCTCAAACGAACTACATCGTTCACGGAGCTCACGCATTTCTCATATTAACAGACAAACATTGGATGTTAGAGGACCAGTGCTTTGTATTAGTTTCAGAAATAGAGTTGGACTAGATATGGTCCATATGTTTAGGAAACACCGTTCTTTTGTTCTCAGCGCATCAAGTTTCTTGCTGTCTTAGAGACTCTAGAAAGCACGAGCGTGCTTCTGGCTCTAAAGCAGAGTGTGTTCCATGGATAAGAACTATGCTGTGTGTTTCCCTTCAGAAATGTAGTTAAATCCCAGACTCTGTGCCTTCCTACAAGCAAGACTTCGTTTCAGGTAAGGGCAGTCACTTTTCAGCTCAAACGAACTACATCGTTCACAGAGATCACGCATTTCTCATATTAACAGACAAACATTGGATGTTAGAGGACCATTGCTTTGTATTAGTTTCAGAAACAGAGTTGGACTAGATATGGTCCGTATGTTTAGGAAACACCATTCTTTTGTTCTCAGCGCAATCACGTTTCTTGCTGTCTTAGAGACTCTAGAAAGCACGAGCGTGCTTCTGGCTCTAAAGCAGAGTTTGATCCATGGATGAGAACTATGCTGTGTGTTTCCCTTCAGAAATGGAGTTAAATCCCAGACTCTGTGTCTTCCTACAAGCAAGACTTCGTTTAAGGTAAGGGCAGTCACTTTTCTGCTCAAATGATCTACATAGTTCATGAAGCTCACACGTTTCCCATCTTAACTGACAAGCATTGGATGTTAGAGGACCAGTGCTTTGTATCAGTTTCAGAAGAAGAGTTGGACTACATATGGTCCGTATGTGTAGGAAACTCCGTTCTTTTGTTCTGGGCACACTCAGATTTCATGCTGTATTAGAGACTCTAGAAAGCAAGAGCATGCTTCTTGCTCTAAAGCAGAGTGTGATCCATGGATGAGAAGTATGTTGTGTGTTTCCATTCAGAAATGGAGTTAAATCCCAGGGTCTGTGTCTTCCTACAAGCAAGACTTCGTTTCAGGTATGGGCAGTAACTTTTCAGCTCAAACGAACTACATCATTCACGGAGCTCACACGTTTCTCATCTTAACAGACAAGCATTGGATGTTAGAGGACCAGTGCTTTGTATCAGTTTCAGAAGCAGAGTTGGACTAGATATGGTCCGTATGTGTAGGAAACACAGTTCTTTTGTTCTCAGCGCACTCACGTTTCCTGCTGTCTTAGAGACATTAGAAAGCAAGAGTGTGCTTCTCGCTCTAAAGCAGAGTGTGATCCATGGATGAGAGCTATGTTGTGTGTTTCCCTTCAGAAATGGAGTTAAATCCCAGGCTCTGTGTCTTCCTACAAGCAAGACTTCGTTTCAGGTAAGGGCAGTCACTTTTCAGCTCAAACGAACTACATCGTTCACGGAGCTCACGCCTTTCTCATCTTAACAGACAAACATTGGATGTTAGAGGACCAGTGCTTTGTATTAGTTTCAGAAACAGAGTTGGACGAGATATGGTCCGTATGTTTAGGAAACACCATTCTTTTGTTCTCAGCGGACTCACGTTTCTTGCTGTCTTACAGAATCTAGAAAGCACTAGCGTGCTTCTGGCTCTAAAGCAGAGTGCAGAGTGTGATCCATGGATGAGAACTATGCTGTGTGTTTCCATTCAGAAATGGAGTTAAATCCCAGACTCTGTGTCTTCCTACAAGCAAGACTTCGTTTAAGGTAAGGGCAGTCACTTTTCTGCTCAAACGATCTACATAGTTCATGAAGCTCACACGTTTCCCATCTTAACTGACAAGCATTGGATGTTAGAGGACCAGTGCTTTGTATCAGTTTCAGAAGAAGAGTTGGACTACATATGGTCCGTATGTGTAGGAAACTCCGTTCTTTTGTTCTGGGCACACTCAAATTTCCTGCTGTATTAGAGACTCTAGAAAGCAAGAGCATGCTTCTTGCTCTAAAGCAGAGTGTGATCCATGGATGAGAAGTATGCTGTGTGTTTCCATTCAGAAATGGAGTTAAATCCCACGCTCTGTGTCTTCCTACAAGCAAGAATTCGTTTCAGGTAAGGGCAGTCACTTTTCAGCTCAAACGAACTACATCATTCACGGAGCTCACACGTTTCTCATCTTAACAGACAAGCATTGGATGTTAGAGGACCAGTGCTTTGTATCAGTTTCAGAAGCAGAGTTGGACTAGATATGGTCCGTATGTGTAGGAAACACAGTTCTTTTGTTCTCAGCGCACTCTCATTTCCTGCTGTCTTAGAGACTTTAGAAAGCAAGAGCGTGCTTCTCGCTCTAAAGCAGAGTGTGACCCATGGATGAGAACTATGCTGTGTGTTTCCCTTCAGAAATGGAGTTAAATCCCTGGCTCTGTGTCTTCCTACAAGCAAGACTTCGTTTCAGGCAAGGGCAGTCACTTTTCAGCTCAAACGAACTACATCGTTCACGGAGCTCACACGTTTCTCATCTTAACAGACAAACATTGGATGTTAGAGGACCAGTGCTTTGTATTAGTTTCAGAAACAGAGTTGGACTAGATATGGTCCCTATGTTTAGGAAACACCGTTCTTTTGTTCTCAGCGCATCACGTTTCCTGCTGTCTTAGAGACTCTAGAATGCAAGAGCGTGCTTCTGGCTCTAAAGCAGAGTGTGATCCATGGATGAGAACTATGCTGTGTGTTTCCCTTCAGAAATGGAGTTAAATCCCAGACTCTGTGTCTTCCTACAAGCAAGACTTCGTTTAAGGTAAGGGCAGTCACTTTTCTGCTCAAACGATCTACATCGTTCATGAAGCTCACACGTTTCCCATCTTAACTGACAAGCATTGGATGTTAGAGGACCAGTGCTTTGTATGAGTTTCAGAAGAAGAGTTGGACTACATATGGTCCGTATGTATAGGAAACTCCGTTCTTTTGTTCTGGGCACACTCAGATTTCCTGCTCTATTAGAGACTCTAGAAAGCAACAGCATGCTTCTTGCTCTAAAGCAGAGTGTGATCCATGGATGAGAAGTATGCTGTGTGTTTCCATTCAGAAATGGAGTTAAATCCCACGCTCTGTGTCTTCCTACAAGCAAGAATTTGTTTCAGGTAAGGGCAGTCACTTTTCAGCTCAAACGAACTACATCATTCACGGAGCTCACACGTTTCTCATCTTAACAGACAAGCATTGGATGTTAGAGGACCAGTGCTTTGTATCAGTTTAAGAAGCACAGTTGGACCTGATATGGTCCGTATGTGTAGGAAACACCGTTCTTTTGTTCTCAGCACACTCACTTTTCCTGCTGTCTTTGAGACTATAGAAAGCAAGAGCGTGCTTCTTGTTCTAAAGCAGAGTGTGATCAATGTTTGAGACAATGCTGTGTGTTTCACTTCAGAAATGGAGTTAAATCCCATGCTCTGAGTCTCCCTCCAAGCAAGACTTCGATTAAGGTAAGGGCAGACACTTTTCTGCTCAAAGGAACTACATCGTTCACGAAGCTCACACGTTTCTCATCTTAACTGACAAGCATTGGATGTTAGAGGACCAGTGCATTGTATCAGTTTCAGAAGAAGATTTGGACTACATATAGTCAGTATGTGTAGGAAACACCGTTCTTTTGTTCTGGGCACACTCAGATTTCCTGCTGTATTAGAGACTCTAGAAAGCAAGAGCGTGCTTCTTGCTCTAAAGTAGAGTGTGATCCATGGATGAGAACTATGCTGTGTGTTTACCTTCAGAAATGGAGTTAAATCCCAGACTCTGTGTCTTCCTACAAGCAAGACTTCGTTTCAGGTAAGGGCAGTCACTTTTCAGCTCAAATGAACTACATCGTTCACGAAGCTCACACGTTTCTCATCTTAACAGACAAGCATTGGATTTTAGAGGACCAGTGCTTTGTATCAGTTTCAGAAGCAGAGTTGGACTATATAATGTCCGTATGTGTAGGATACACCGTTCTTTTGTTCTCAGCACACTCACGTTTCCTGCTGTCTTAGAGACTCTAGAAAGCAAGAGCTTGCTTCTTGTTCTAAAGCAGAGTGTGATCAATGGATGAGACAATGCTGTGTGTTTCACTTCAGAAATGGAGTTAAATCCCATGCTCTGAGTCTCCCTACAAGCAAGACTTCGTTTCAGGTAAGGGCAGTCACTTTTCTGCTCAAACGAACTACATCGTTCACGAAGCTGACACGTTTCTCATCTTAACAGACAAGCATTGGATGTTAGAGGACGAGTGCTTTGTATCAGTTTCAGAAGCAGAGTTGGACTAGATATGATCCGTATGTGTAGGAAACACAGTCCTTTTGTTCTCAGCGCACTCACGTTTCCTGCTGTCTTAGAGACTTTAGAAAGCAAGAGCGTGCTTCTCGCTCTAAAGCAGAGTGTGATCCATGGATGAGAACTATGCTGTGTGTTTGCCTTCAGAAATGTAGTAAAATCCCAGGCTCTGTGTCTTCCTACAAGCAAGACTTCGTTTAAGGTAAGGGCAGTCACTTTTCTGCTCAAACGATCTACATCGTTCATGAAGCTCACACGTTTCCCATCTTAACTGACAAGCATTGGATGTTGGAGGACCAGTGGTTTGTATCAGTTTCAGAAGAAGAGTTGGACTACATATGTTCTGTATGTGTAGGAAACTCCGTTCTTTTGTTCAGGGCACACTCAGATTTCCTGCTGTATTTGAGACTCTAGAAAGCAAGAGCATGCTTCTTGCTCTAAAGCAGAGTGTGATCCATGGATGAGAAGTATGTTGTGTGTTTCCATTCAGAAATGGAGTTAAATCCCAAGCTCTGTGTCTTCCTACAAGCAAGACTTCGTTTCAGGTAAGGGCAGTCACTTTTCAGCTCAATCGAACTACATCGTTCACGGAGCTCACGCATTTCTCATATTAACAGACGAACATTGGATGGTAGAGGCCCAGTGCTTTGTATTAGTGTCAGAAACAGAGTTGGAATAGATATGGTCCGTATGTTTAGGAAACACCATTCTTTTGTTCTCAGCGCACTCACGTTTCTTGCTGTCTTAGAGACTCTAGAAAGCACGAGCGTGCTTCTGGCTCTAAAGCAGAGTTTGATCCATGGATGAGAACTATGCTGTGTGTTTGCCTTCAGAAATGGAGTTAAATCCCAGGCTCTGTGTCTTCCTACAAGAAAGACTTCGTTTCAGGTAAGGGCAGTCACTTTTCAGCTCAAACGAACTACATCGTCCACGGAGCTCACACGTTTCTCATCTTAACAGACAAACATTGGATGTTAGAGGACCAGTGCTTTGTATTAGTTTCAGAAACAGAGTTGGACTAGATATGGTCCGTATGTTTAGGAAACACCATTCTTTTGTTCTCAGCGCATCAAGTTTCCTGCTGTCTTAGAGACTCTAGAAAGCAACAGCGTGCTTCTGGCTCTAAAGCAGAGTGTGTTCCATGGATGAGAACTATGCTGTGTGTTTCCCTTCAGAAATGTAGTTAAATCCCAGACTCTGTGCCTTCCTACAAGCAAGACTTCGTTTCAGGTAAGGGCAGTCACTTTTCAGCTCAAACGAACTACATCGTTCACGGAGCTCACGCATTTCTCATATTAACAGACAAACATTGGATGTTAGAGGACCAGTGCTTTGTATTAGTATCAGAAATAGAGTTGGACTAGATATGGTCCATATGTTTAGGAAACACCGTTCTTTTGTTCTCAGCGCATCAAGTTTCTTGCTGTCTTAGAGACTCTAGAAAGCACGAGCGTGCTTCTGGCTCTAAAGCAGAGTGTGTTCCATGGATGAGAACTATGCTGTGTGTTTCCCTTCAGAAATGTAGTTAAATCCCAGACTCTGTGCCTTCCTACAAGCAAGACTTCGTTTCAGGTAAGGGCAGTCAATTTTCAGCTCAAACGAACTACATCGTTCACAGAGCTCACGCATTTCTCATATTAACAGACAAACATTGGATGTTAGAGGACCAGTGCTTTGTATTAGTTTCAGAAACAGAGTTGGACTAGATATGGTCCGTATGTTTAGGAAACACCATTCTTTTGTTCTCAGCGCAATCACGTTTCTTGCTGTCTTAGAGACTCTAGAAAGCACGAGCGTGCTTCTGGCTCTAAAGCAGAGTTTGATCCATGGATGAGAACTATGCTGTGTGTTTCCCTTCAGAAATGGAGTTAAATCCCAGACTCTGTGTCTTCCTACAAGCAAGACTTCGTTTAAGGTAAGGGCAGTCACTTTTCTGCTCAAATGATCTACATAGTTCATGAAGCTCACACGTTTCCCATCTTAACTGACAAGCATTGGATGTTAGAGGACCAGTGCTTTGTATCAGTTTCAGAAGAAGAGTTGGACTACATATGGTCCGTATGTGTAGGAAACTCCATTCTTTTGTTCTGGGCACACTCAGATTTCATGCTGTATTAGAGACTCTAGAAAGCAAGAGCATGCTTCTTGCTCTAAAGCAGAGTGTGATCCATGGATGAGAAGTATGTTGTGTGTTTCCATTCAGAAATGGAGTTAAATCCCAGGGTCTGTGTCTTCCTACAGCAAGACTTCGTTTCAGGTATGGGCAGTAACTTTTCAGCTCAAACGAACTACATCATTCACGGAGCTCACACGTATCTCATCTTAACAGACAAGCATTGGATGTTAGAGGACCAGTGCTTTGTATCAGTTTCAGAAGCAGAGTTGGACTAGATATGGTCCGTATGTTTAGGAAACACCATTCTTTTGTTCTCAGCGGACTCACGTTTCTTGCTGTCTTACAGAATCTAGAAAGCACTAGCGTGCTTCTGGCTCTAAAGCAGAGTGCAGAGTGTGATCCATGGATGAGAACTATGCTGTGTGTTTCCATTCAGAAATGGAGTTAAATCCCAGACTCTGTGTCTTCCTACAAGCAAGACTTCGTTTAAGGTAAGGGCAGTCACTTTTCTGCTCAAACGATCTACATAGTTCATGAAGCTCACACGTTTCCCATCTTAACTGACAAGCATTGGATGTTAGAGGACCAGTGCTTTGTATCAGTTTCAGAAGAAGAGTTGGACTACATAAGGTCCGTATGTGTAGGAAACTCCGTTCTTTTGTTCTGGGCACACTCAAATTTCCTGCTGTATTAGAGACTCTAGAAAGCAAGAGCATGCTTCTTGCTCTAAAGCAGAGTGTGATCCATGGATGAGAAGTATGCTGTGTGTTTCCATTCAGAAATGGAGTTAAATCCCACGCTCTGTGTCTTCCTACAAGCAAGAATTCGTTTCAGGTAAGGGCAGTCACTTTTCAGCTCAAACGAACTACATCATTCACGGAGCTCACACGTTTCTCATCTTAACAGACAAGCATTGGATGTTAGAGGACCAGTGCTTTGTATCAGTTTCAGAAGCAGAGTTGGACTAGATATGGTCCGTATGTGTAGGAAACACAGTTCTTTTGTTCTCAGCGCACTCTCATTTCCTGCTGTCATAGAGACTTTAGAAAGCAAGAGCGTGCTTCTCGCTCTAAAGCAGAGTGTGACCCATGGATGAGAACTATGCTGTGTGTTTCCCTTCAGAAATGGAGTTAAATCCCTGGCTCTGTGTCTTCCTACAAGCAAGACTTCGTTTCAGGCAAGGGCAGTCACTTTTCAGCTCAAACGAACTACATCGTTCACGGAGCTCACACGTTTCTCATCTTAACAGACAAACATTGGATGTTAGAGGACCAGTGCTTTGTATTAGTTTCAGAAACAGAGTTGGACTAGATATGGTCCCTATGTTTAGGAAACACCGTTCTTTTGTTCTCAGCGCATCACGTTTCCTGCTGTCTTAGAGACTCTAGAATGCAAGAGCGTGCTTCTGGCTCTAAAGCAGAGTGTGATCCATGGATGAGAACTATGCTGTGTGTTTCCCTTCAGAAATGGAGTTAAATCCCAGACTCTGTGTCTTCCTACAAGCAAGACTTCGTTTAAGGTAAGGGCAGTCACTTTTCTGCTCAAACGATCTACATCGTTCATGAAGCTCACACGTTTCCCATCTTAACTGACAAGCATTGGATGTTAGAGGACCAGTGCTTTGTATGAGTTTCAGAAGAAGAGTTGGACTACATATGGTCCGTATGTATAGGAAACTCCGTTCTTTTGTTCTGGGCACACTCAGATTTCCTGCTCTATTAGAGACTCTAGAAAGCAACAGCATGCTTCTTGCTCTAAAGCAGAGTGTGATCCATGGATGAGAAGTATGCTGTGTGTTTCCATTCAGAAATGGAGTTAAATCCCACGCTCTGTGTCTTCCTACAAGCAAGAATTTGTTTCAGGTAAGGGCAGTCACTTTTCAGCTCAAACGAACTACATCATTCACGGAGCTCACACGTTTCTCATCTTAACAGACAAGCATTGGATATTAGAGGACCAGTGCTTTGTATCAGTTTCAGAAGATGAGTTGGACTATGTATGGTCCGTATGTGTAGGAAACACAGTTCTTTTGTTCTCAGCGCACTCACGTTTCCTGCTGTCTTAGAGACTTTAGAAAGCAAGAGCGTGCTTCTTGTTCTAAAGCAAAGTGTGATCCATGGATGAGAACTATGCTGTGTGTTTCCCTTCAGAAATGGAGTTAAATCCCAGACTCTGTGTCTTCCTACAAGCAAGACTTCGTTTCAGGCAAGGGCAGTCACTTTTCAGCTCAAACGAACTACATCGTTCACGGAGCTCACACCTTTCTCATCTTAACAGACAAGCATTGGATGTTAGAGGACCAGTGCTTTGTATCAGTTTCAGAAGCAGAGTTGGACTAGATATGGTCCGTATGTGTAGGAAACACAGTTCTTTTGTTCTCAGCGCACTCACGTTTCCTGCTGTCTTAGAGACTTTAGAAAGCAAGAGCGTGCTTCTTGCTCTAAAGCAGAGTGTGATCCATGGCTGAGAACTATGCTGTGTGTTTGCCTTCAGAAATGGAGTTAAATCCCTGGCTCTGTGTCTTCCTACAAGCAAGACTTCATTTCAGGCAAGGGCAGTCACTTTTCAGCTCAAACGAACTACATCGTTCACGGAGCTCACACGTTTCTCATATTAACAGACAAACATTGGATGTTAGAGGACCAGTGCTTTGTATTAGTTTCAGAAACAGAGTTGTACTAGATATGGTCTGTATGTTTAGGAAACACCGTTCTTTTGTTCTCAGCGCATCATGTTTCCTGCTGTCTTAGAGACTCTAGAAAGCAAGAGCTTGTTTGTGGCTCAAAAGCAGAGTGTGATCCATGGATGAGAACTATGCTGTGTGTTTCCCTTCAGAAATGGAGTTAAATCCCAGACTCTGTTTCTTCCTACAAGCAAGACTTCGTTTAAGGTAAGGGCAGTCACTTTTCTGCTCAAACGATCTACATCGTTCATGAAGCTCACACGTTTCCCATCTTAACTGACAAGCATTGGATGTTAGAGTACCAGTGCTTTGTATCAGTTTCAGAAGAAGAGTTGGACTACATATGGTCCGTATGTGTAGGAAACTCCGTTCTTTTGTTCGGGGCACACTCAGATTTCCTGCTGTATTAGAGACTCTAGAAAGCAAGAGCATGCTTCTTGCTCTAAAGCAGAGTGTGATCCATGGATAAGAAGTATGCTGTGTGTTTCCATTCAAAAACAGAGTTAAATCCCAGGCTCTGTGTCTTCCTACAAGCAAGACTTCGTTTCAGGTAAGGGCAGTCACTTTTCAGCTCAAACAAACTACATCATTCACGGAGCTCACACGTTTCTCATCTTAACAGACAAGCATTGGATGTTAGAGGACCAGTGCTTTGTATCAGTTTCAGAAGCAGAGTTGGACTAGATATGGTCAGTATGTGTAGGAAACATAGTTCTTTTGTTCTCAGTGCACTCACGTTTCCTGCTGTCTTAGAGACTTTAGAAAGCAAGAGTGTGCTTCTCGCTCTAAAGCAGAGTGTGATCCATGGATGAGAGCTATGCTGTGTGTTTCCCTTCAGAATTGGAGTTAAATCCCAGGCTCTGTGTCTTCCTACAAGCAAGACTTCGTTTCAGGTAAGGGCAGTCACTTTTCAGCTCAAACGAACTACATCGTTCACGGAGCTCACGCCTTTCTCATCTTAACAGACAAACATTGGATGTTAGAGGACCAGTGCTTTGTATTAGTTTCAGAAACAGAGTTGGACTAGATATGGTCCGTATGTTTAGGAAACACCATTCTTTTGTTCTCAGCGCAATCACGTTTCTTGCTGTCTTAGAGACTCTAGAAAGCATGAGCGTGCTTCTGGCTCTAAAGCAGAGTGTGATCCATGGATGAGAACGATGCTGTGTGTTTCCCTTCAGAAATGGAGTTAAATCCCAGACTCTGTGTCTTCCTACAAGCAAGACTTCGTTTAAGGTAAGGGCAGTCACTTTTCTGCTCAAACGATCTACATAGTTCATGAAGCTCACACGTTTCCCATCTTAACTGACAAGCATTGGATGTTAGAGGACCAGTGCTTTGTATCAGTTTCAGAAGCAGAGTTGGACTAGATATGGTCCGTATGTGTAGGAAACACAGTTCTTTTGTTCTCAGCGCACTCACGTTTCCTGCTGTCTTAGAGACATTAGAAAGCAAGAGTGTGCTTCTCGCTCTAAAGCAGAGTGTGATCCATGGATGAGAGCTATGTTGTGTGTTTCCCTTCAGAAATGGAGTTAAATCCCAGGCTCTGTGTCTTCCTACAAGCAAGACTTCGTTTCAGGTAAGGGCAGTCACTTTTCAGCTCAAACGAACTACATCGTTCACGGAGCTCACGCCTTTCTCATCTTAACAGACAAACATTAGATGTTAGAGGACCAGTGCTTTGTATTAGTTTCAGAAACAGAGTTGGACTAGATATGGTCCGTATGTTTAGGAAACACCATTCTTTTGTTCTCAGCGGACTCACGTTTCTTGCTGTCTTAGAGAATCTAGAAAGCACGAGCGTGCTTCTGGCTCTAAAGCAGAGTGCAGAGTGTGATCCATGGATGAGAACAATGCTGTGTGTTTCCATTCAGAAATGGAGTTAAATCCCAGACTCTGTGTCTTCCTACAAGCAAGACTTCGTTTAAGGTAAGGGCAGTCACTTTTCTGCTCAAACGATCTACATAGTTCATGAAGCTCACACGTTTCCCATCTTAACTGACAAGCATTGGATGTTAGAGGACCAGTGCTTTGTATCAGTTTCAGAAGAAGAGTTGGACTACATATGGTCCGTATGTGTAGGAAACTCCGTTCTTTTGTTCTGGGCACACTCAAATTTCCTGCTGTATTAGAGACTCTAGAAAGCAAGAGCATGCTTCTTGCTCTAAAGCAGAGTGTGATCCATGGATGAGAAGTATGCTGTGTGTTTCCATTCAGAAATGGAGTTAAATCCCACGCTCTGTGTCTTCCTACAAGCAAGAATTCGTTTCAGGTAAGGGCAGTCACTTTTCAGCTCAAACGAACTACATCATTCACGGAGCTCACACGTTTCTCATCTTAACAGACAAGCATTGGATGTTAGAGGACCAGTGCTTTGTATCAGTTTCAGAAGCAGAGGTGGACTAGATATGGTCCGTATGTGTAGGAAACACAGTTCTTTTGTTCTCAGCGCACTCTCATTTCCTGCTGTCTTAGAGACTTTAGAAAGCAAGAGCGTGCTTCTCGCTCTAAAGCAGAGTGTGACCCATGGATGAGAACTATGCTGTGTGTTTCCCTTCAGAAATGGAGTTAAATCCCTGGCTCTGTGTCTTCCTACAAGCAAGACTTCGTTTCAGGCAAGGGCAGTCACTTTTCAGCTCAAACGAACTACATCGTTCACGGAGCTCACACGTTTGTCATCTTAACAGACAAACATTGGATGTTAGAGGACCAGGGCTTTGTATTAGTTTCAGAAACAGAGTTGGACTAGATATGGTCCCTATGTTTAGGAAACACCGTTCTTTTGTTCTCAGCGCATCACGTTTCCTGCTGTCTTAGAGACTCTAGAATGCAAGAGCGTGCTTCTGGCTCTAAAGCAGAGTGTGATCCATGGATGAGAACTATGCTGAGTGTTTCCCTTCAGAAATGGAGTTAAATCCCAGACTCTGTGTCTTCCTACAAGCAAGACTTCGTTTAAGGTAAGGGCAGTCACTTTTCTGCTCAAACGATCTACATCGTTCATGAAGCTCACACGTTTCCCATCTTAACTGACAAGCATTGGATGTTAGAGGACCAGTGCTTTGTATGAGTTTCAGAAGAAGAGTTGGACTACATATGATCCGTATGTGTAGGAAACTCCGTTCTTTTGTTCTGGGCACACTCAGATTTCCTGCTCTATTAGAGACTCTAGAAAGCAAGAGCATGCTTCTTGCTCTAAAGCAGAGTGTGATCCATGGATGAGAAGTATGCTGTGTGTTTCCATTCAGAAATGGAGTTAAATCCCACGCTCTGTGTCTTCCTACAAGCAAGAATTTGTTTCAGGTAAGGGCAGTCACTTTTCAGCTCAAACGAACTACATCATTCACGGAGCTCACACGTTTCTCATCTTAACAGACAAGCATTGGATGTTAGAGGACCAGTGCTTTGTATCAGTTTCAGAAGATGAGTTGGACTAGATATGGTCCCTATGTGTAGGAAACACAGTTCTTTTGTTCTCAGCGCACTCACGTTTCCTGCTGTCTTAGAGACTTTAGAAAGCAAGAGCGTGCTTCTCGCTCTAAAGCAAAGTGTGATCCATGGATGAGAACTATGCTGTGTGTTTCCCTTCAGAAATGGAGTTAAATCCCAGACTCTGTGTCTTCCTACAAGCAAGACTTCGTTTCAGGCAAGGGCAGTCACTTTTCAGCTCAAACGAACTACATCGTTCACGGAGCTCACACCTTTCTCATCTTAACAGACAAGCATTGGATGTTAGAGGACCAGTGCTTTGTATCAGTTTCAGAAGCAGAGTTGGACTAGATATGGTCCGTATGTGTAGGAAACACAGTTCTTTTGTTCTCAGCGCACTCACGTTTCCTGCTGTCTTAGAGACTTTAGAAAGCAAGAGCGTGCTTCTTGCTCTAAGGCAGAGTGTGATCCATGGCTGAGAACTATGCTGTGTGTTTGCCTTCAGAAATGGAGTTAAAT
This sequence comes from Onychomys leucogaster, assembly GCA_949786385.1. Classification (NCBI taxonomy): domain Eukaryota; kingdom Metazoa; phylum Chordata; class Mammalia; order Rodentia; family Cricetidae; genus Onychomys; species Onychomys leucogaster. Next base: position 257,357 of record CATKUP010000312.1, on the reverse strand, counting down.
CCCTGGCTCTGTGTCTTCCTACAAGCAAGACTTCATTTCAGGCAAGGGCAGTCACTTTTCAGCTCAAACGAACTACATCGTTCACGGAGCTCACACGTTTCTCATATTAACAGACAAACATTGGATGTTAGAGGACAAGTGCTTTGTATTAGTTTCAGAAACAGAGTTGTACTAGATATGGTCTGTATGTTTAGGAAACACCGTTCTTTTGTTCTCAGCGCATCATGTTTCCTGCTGTCTTAGAGACTCTAGAAAGCAAGAGCTTGCTTGTGGCTCAAAAGCAGAGTGTGATCCATGGATGAGAACTATGCTGTGTGTTTCCCTTCAGAAGTGGAGTTAAATCCCAGACTCTGTGTCTTCCTACAAGCAAGACTTCGTTTAAGGTAAGGGCAGTCACTTTTCTGCTCAAACGATCTACATCGTTCATGAAGCTCACACGTTTCCCATCTTAACTGACAAGCATTGGATGTTAGAGGACCAGTGCTTTGTATCAGTTTCAGAAGAAGAGTTGGACTACATATGGTCCGTATGTGTAGGAAACTCCGTTCTTTTGTTCGGGGCACACTCAGATTTCCTGCTGTATTAGAGACTCTAGAAAGCAAGAGCATGCTTCTTGCTCTAAAGCAGAGTGTGATCCATGGATAAGAAGTATGCTGTGTGTTTCCATTCAAAAACAGAGTTAAATCCCAGGCTCTGTGTCTTCCTACAAGCAAGACTTCGTTTCAGGTAAGGGCAGTCACTGTTCAGCTAAAATGAACTACATCATTCACGGAGCTCACACGTTTCTCTTCGTAACAGACAAGCATTGGATGTTAGAGGACCAGTGCTTTGTATCAGTTTCAGAAGCAGAGTTGGACTAGATATGGTCAGTATGTGTAGGAAACATAGTTCTTTTGTTCTCAGTGCACTCACGTTTCCTGCTGTCTTAGAGACTTTAGAAAGCAAGAGTGTGCTTCTCGCTCTAAAGCAGAGTGTGATCCATGGATGAGAGCTATGCTGTGTGTTTCCCTTCAGAAATGGAGTTAAATCCCAGGCTCTGTGTCTTCCTACAAGCAAGACTTCGTTTCAGGTAAGGGCAGTCACTTTTCAGCTCAAACGAAGTACATCGTTCACGAAGCTCACACGTTTCTCATCTTAACTGGCAAGCATTGTATGTTAGAAGGGTCAGTGCTTTGTATCAGTTTCAGAAGCAGATTTGGACTACATATGTTCTGTATGTGTAGGAAACACCATTCTTTTGTTCTCAGCACACACACGTTTCCTGCTGTCTTAGAGACACTAGAAAGCAAGAGCGTGCTTCTTGTTCTAAAGCAGAGTGTGATCAATGGTTGATTACACTGCTGTGTGTTTCACTTCTGATATGGAGTTAAATCCCAGACTCTGTGTCTTCCTACAAGCAAGACTTCGTTTAAGGTAAGGGCAGTCACTTTTCTGCTCAAACGATCTACATCGTTCATGAAGCTCACACGTTTCCCATCTTAAGTGACAAGCATTGGATGTTAGAGGACCAGTGCTTTGAATCAGTTTCAGAAGAAGAGTTGGACTACATATGGTCCGTATGTGTAGGAAACTCCGTTCTTTTGTTCTTGGCACACTCAGATTTCCTGCTGTGTTAGAGACTCTAGAAAGCAAGAGCATGCTTCTTGCTCTAAAGCAGAGTGTGATCCATGGATGAGAAGTATGCTGTGTGTTTCCCTTCAGAAATGGAGTTAAATCCCAGGCTCTGTGTCTTCCTACAAGCAAGACTTCGTTTCAGGTAAGGGCAGTCACTTTTCAGCTCAAACGAACTACATCGTTCACGGAGCTCACGCCTTTCTCATCTTAACAGACAAACATTGGATGTTAGAGGACCAGTGCTTTGAATTAGTTTCAGAAACAGAGTTGGACTAGATATGGTCCGTATGTTTAGGAAACACCATTCTTTTGTTCTCAGCGCAATCACGTTTCTTGCTGTCTTAGAGACTCTAGAAAGCATGAGCGTGCTTCTGGCTCTAAAGCAGAGTGTGATCCATGGATGAGAACGATGCTGTGTGTTTCCCTTCAGAAATGGAGTTAAATCCCAGAATCTGTGTCTTCCTACAAGCAAGACTTCGTTTAAGGTAAGGGCAGTCACTTTTCTGCTCAAACGATCTACATAGTTCATGAAGCTCACACGTTTCCCATCTTAACTGAGAAGCATTGGATGTTAGAGGACCAGTGCTTTGTATCAGTTTCAGAAGAAGAGTTGGACTACATATGGTCCGTATGTGTAGGAAACTCCGTTCTTTTGTTCAGGGCACACTCAGATTTCCTGCTGTATTAGAGACTCTAGAAAGCAAGAGCATGCTTCTCGCTCTAAAGCAGAGTGTGATCCATAGATGAGAAGTATGCTGTGTGTTTCCATTCAGAAATGGAGTTAAATCCCACGCTCTGTGTCTTCCTACAAGCAAGAATTCGTTTCAGGTAAGGGCAGTCACTTTTCAGCTCAAACAAACTACATCGTTCACGGAGCTCACACGTTTCTCATCTTAACAGACAAGCATTGGATGTTAGAGGACCAGTGCTTTGTATCAGTTTCAGAAGCAGAGTTGGACTAGATATGGTCCGTATGTGTAGGAAACACAGTTCTTTTGTTCTCAGCGCACTCACGTTTCCTGCTGTCTTAGAGACTTTAGAAAGCAAGAGCGTGCTTCTCGCTCTAAAGCAGAGTGTGATCCATGGATGAGAACTATGCTGTGTGTTTGCCTTCAGAAATTCAGTTAAATCCCAAGCTCTGTGTCTTCCTACAAGCAAGACTTCGTTTCAGGCAAGGGCAGTCACTTTTCAGATCAAACGAACTACATCATTCACGGAGCTCACACGTTTCTCATCTTAACAGACAAGCATTGGATGTTAGAGGACCAGTGCTTTGTATCAGTTTCAGAAGCAGAGTTGGACTAGATATGGTCCGTATGTGTAGGAAACACAGTTCTTTTGTTCTCAGCGCACTCACGTTTCCTGCTGTCTTAGAGACTTTAGAAAGCAAGAGCGTGCTTCTCGCTCTAAAGCAGAGTGTGATCCATGGATGAGAACTATGCTGTGTGTTTGCCTTCAGAAATGGAGTTAAATCCCTGGCTCTGTGTCTTCCTACAAGCAAGACTTCGTTTCAGGAAAGGGCAGTCACTTTTCAGCTCAAACGAACTACAGCATTCACGGAGCTCACACATTTCTCATCTTAACAGACAAGCATTGGATGTTAGAGGACCAGTGCTTTGTATCAGTTTCAGAAGCAGAGTTGGACTAGATATGGTCCGTATTTGTAGGAAACACAGTTCTTTTGTTCTCAGCGCACTTACGTTTCCTGCTGTCTTAGAGACTTTAGAAAGCAAGAGTGTGCTTCTCGCTCTAAAGCAGAGTGTGATCCATGGATGAGAACTATGTTGTTTGTTTCCCCTCAGAAATGGAGTGAAATCCCAGGCTCTGTGTCTTCCTACAAGCAAGACTTCGTTTCAGGTAAGGGCAGTCACTTTTCAGCTCAAAAGAACTACATAGTTCATGGAGCTCACGCCTTTCTCATCTTAACAGACAAACATTGGATGTTAGAGGACCAGTGCTTTGTATTAGTTTCAGAAACAGAGTTGGACTAGATATGGTCCGTATGTTTAGGAAACACCATATTTTGTTCTCAGCGCACTCACGTTTCTTGCTGTCTTAGAGACTCTAGAAAGCAAGAGTGTGCTTCTGGCTCTAAAGCAGAGTGTGATCCATGGATGAGAACTATGCTTGTGTTTCCCTTCAGAAATGGAGTTAAATCCCAGACTCTGTGTCTTCCTACAAGCAAGACTTCGTTTAAGGTAAGGGCAGTCACTTTTCTGCTCAAACGATCTACATAATTCATGAAGCTCACACGTTTCCCATCTTAACTGACAAGCATTGGATGTTAGAGGACCAGTGCTTTGTATCATTTTCAGAAGAAGAGTTGGACTACATATGGTCCGTATGTGTAGGAAACTCCGTTCTTTTGTTCTGGGCACACTCAGATTTCCTGCTCTATTAGAGACTCTAGAAAGCAAGAGCATGCTTCTTGCTCTAAAGCAGAGTGTGATCCATGGATCAGAAGTATGTTGTGTGTTTCAATTCAGAAATGGAGTTAAATCCCACGCTCTGTGTCTTCCTACAAGCAAGACTTCGTTTCAGGTAAGGGCAGTCACTTTTCAGCTCAAACGAACTACATCGTTCACGGAGCTCACACGTTTCTCATCTTAACAGACAAGCATTGGATGTTAGAGGACCAGTGCTTTGTATCAGTTTCAGAAGCAGAGTTGGACTAGATATGGTCCGTATGTGTAGGAAACACAGTTCTTTTGTTCTCAGCGCACTCAAGTTTCCTGCTGTCTTAGAGACTTTAGAAAGCAAGAGCGTGCTTGTGGCTCTAAAGCAGAGTGTGATCCATGGATGAGAACTATGCTGTGTGTTTCCCTTCAGAAATGGAGCTCAATCCCAGACTCTGTGTCTTCCTACAAGCAAGACTTCGTTTCACGCAAGGGCAGTCACTTTTCAGCTCAAACGAACTACATCGTTCACGGAGCTCACACCTTTCTCATCTTAACAAACAAGCATTGGATGTTAGAGGACCAGTGCTTTGTATCAGTTTCAGAAGCAGAGTTGGACTAGATATGGTCCGTATGTGTAGGAAACACAGTTATTTTGTTCTCAGCGCACTCACGTTTCCTGCTGTCTTAGAGACTTTAGAAAGCAAGAGCGTGCTTCTTGCTCTAAAGCAGAGTGTGATCCATGGCTGAGAACTATGCTGTGTGTTTGCCTTCAGAAATGGAGTTAAATCCCTGGCTCTGTGTCTTCCTACAAGCAAGACTTCATTTCAGGCAAGGGCAGTCACTTTTCAGCTCAAACGAACTACATCGTTCACGGAGCTCACACGTTTCTCATATTAACAGACAAACATTGGATGTTAGAAGGGTCAGTGCTTTGTATCAGTTTCAGAAGCAGATTTGGACTACATATGTTCTGTATGTGTAGGAAACACCATTCTTTTGTTCTCAGCACACACACGTTTCCTGCTGTCTTAGAGACACTAGAAAGCAAGAGCGTGCTTCTTGTTCTAAAGCAGAGTGTGATCAATGGTTGATTACACTGCTGTGTGTTTCACTTCTGAAATGGAGTTAAATCCCAGACTCTGTGTCTTCCTACAAGCAAGACTTCGTTTAAGGTAAGGGCAGTCACTTTTCTGCTCAAAAGATCTACATCGTTCATGAAGCTCACACGTTTCCCATCTTAAGTGACAGGCATTGGATGTTAGAGGACCAGTGCTTTGAATCAGTTTCAGAAGAAGAGTTGGACTACATATGGTCAGTATGTGTAGGAAACTCCGTTCTTTTGTTCTGGGCACACTCAGATTTCCTGCTGTATTAGAGACTCTAGAAAGCAAGAGCATGCTTCTTGCTCTAAAGCAGAGTGTGATCCATGGATGAGAAGTATGCTGTGTGTTTCTATTCAGAAATGGAGTTAAATCCCAGACTCTGTGTCTTCCTACAAGCAAGACTTCGTTTCAGGTAAGGGCAGTCACTTTTCAGCTCAAACGAACTACATCGTTCACGGAGCTCACTTGTTTCTCATCTTAACAGACAAGCATTGGATGTTTGAGGACCAGTGCTTTGTATCAGTTTCAGAAGCAGAGTTGAACTAGACATGGTTTGTATGTGTAGGAAACACAGTTCTTTTGTTTTCAGCAAAATCACGTTTCCTGCTGTCTTAGAGACTCTAGAAAGCAAGAGCGTGCTTCTTGTTCTAAAGCAGCGTGTGATCAATGGAATAGAACTCTGCTGTGTGTTTCCCTTCAGAAATGGAGTTAAATCCCAGGCTCTGTGTCTTCCTACAAGCAAGACTTCGTTTCAGGTAAGAGCAGTCACTTTTCAGCTCAAACGAACTACATCGTTCACGGAGCTCACGCCTTTCTCATCTTAACAGACAAACATTGGATGTTAGAGGACCAGTGCTTTGTATTAGTTTCAGAAACAGAGTTGGACTAGATATGGTCCGTATGTTTAGGAAACACCATTCTTTTGTTCTCAGCGCAATCACGTTTCTGGCTGTCTTAGAGACTCTAGAAAGCATGAGCGTGCTTCTGGCTCTAAAGCAGAGTGTGATCCATGGATGAGAACGATGCTGTGTGTTTCCATTCAGAAATGGAGTTAAATCCAATGCTCTGTGTCTTCCTACAAGCAAGAATTCGTTTCAGGTAAGGGCAGTCACTTTTCAGCTCAAACGAACTACATCATTCACGGAGCTCACACGTTTCTCATCTTAACAGACAAGCATTGGATGTTAGAGGACCAGTGCTTTGTATCAGTTTCAGAAGAAGAGTTGGACTATAAAATGTCCGTATGTGTAGGAAACACAGTTCTTTTGTTCTCAGCGCATCACGTTTCCTGCTGTCTTAGAGACTCTAGAATGCAAGAGCGTGCTTCTGGCTCTAAAGCAGAGTGTGATCCATGGATGAGAACTATGCTGTGTGTCTCCCTTCAGAAATGGAGTTAAATCCCAGACTCTGTGTCTTCCTACAAGCAAGACTTCGTTTAAGGTAAGGGCAGTCACTTTTCTGCTCAAACGATCTACATCGTTCATGAAGCTCACACGTTTCCCATCTTAACTGACAAGCATTGGATGTTAGAGGACCAGTGCTTTGTATGAGTTTCAGAAGAAGAGTTGGACTACATATGGTCCGTATGTATAGGAAACTCCGTTCTTTTGTTCTGGGCACACTCAGATTTCCTGCTCTATTAGAGACTCTAGAAAGCAAGAGCATGCTTCTTGCTCTAAAGCAGAGTGTGATCCATGGATGAGAAGTATGCTGTGTGTTTCCATTCAGAAATGGAGTTAAATCCCACGCTCTGTGTCTTCCTACAAGCAAGAATTTGTTTCAGGTAAGGGCAGTCACTTTTCAGCTCAAATGAACTACATCATTCACGGAGCTCACACGTTTCTCATCTTAACAGACAAGCATTGGATGTTAGAGGACCAGTGCTTTGTATCAGTTTCAGAAGATGAGTTGGACTAGATATGGTCCGTATGTGTAGGAAACACAGTTCTTTTGTTCTCAGCGCACTCACGTTTCCTGCTGTCTTAGAGACTTTAGAAAGCAAGAGCGTGCTTCTCGCTCTAAAGCAAAGTGTGATCCATGGATGAGAACTATGCTGTGTGTTTCCCTTCAGAAATGGAGTTAAATCCCAGACTCTGTGTCTTCCTACAAGCAAGACTTCGTTTCAGGCAAGGGCAGTCACTTTTCAGCTCAAACGAACTACATCGTTCACGGAGCTCACACCTTTCTCATCTTAACAGACAAGCATTGGATGTTAGAGGACCAGTGCTTTGTATCAGTTTCAGAAGCAGAGTTTGACTAGATATGGTCCGTATGTGTAGGAAACACAGTTCTTTTGTTCTCAGCGCACTCACGTTTCCTGCTGTCTTAGAGACTTTAGAAAGCAAGAGCGTGCTTCTTGCTCTAAGGCAGAGTGTGATCCATGGCTGAGAACTATGCTGTGTGTTTGCCTTCAGAAATGGAGTTAAATCCCTGGCTCTGTGTCTTCCTACAAGCAAGATTTCATTTCAGGCAAGGGCAGTCACTTTTCAGCTCAAACGAACTACATCGTTCACGGAGCTCACACGTTTCTCATATTAACAGACAAACATTGGATGTTAGAGGACCAGTGCTTTGTATTAGTTTCAGAAACAGAGTTGTACTAGATATGGTCTGTATGTTTAGGAAACACCGTTCTTTTGTTCTCAGCGCATCATGTTTCCTGCTGTCTTAGAGACTCTAGAAAGCAAGAGCTTGCTTGTGGCTCAAAAGCAGAGTGTGATCCATGGATGAGAACTATGCTGTGTGTTTCCCTTCAGAAATGGAGTTAAATCCCAGACTCTGTGTCTTCCTACAAGCAAGACTTCGTTTAAGGTAAGGGCAGTCACTTTTCTGCTCAAACGATCTACATCGTTCATGAAGCTCACACGTTTCCCATCTTAACTGACAAGCATTGGATGTTACAGGACCAATGCTTTGTATCAGTTTCAGAAGAAGAGTTGGACTACATATGGTCCGTATGTGTAGGAAACTCCGTTCTTTTGTTCGGGGCACACTCAGATTTCCTGCTGTATTAGAGACTCTAGAAAGCAAGAGCATGCTTCTTGCTCTAAAGCAGAGTGTGATCCATGGATAAGAAGTATGCTGTGTGTTTCCATTCAAAAACAGAGTTAAATCCCAGGCTCTGTGTCTTCCTACAAGCAAGACTTCGTTTCAGGTAAGGGCAGTCACTGTTCAGCTAAAACGAACTACATCATTCACGGAGCTCAAACGTTTCACATCTTAACAGACAAGCATTGGATGTTAGAGGACCAGTGCTTTGTATCAGTTTCAGAAGCAGAGTTGGACTAGATATGGTCAGTATGTGTAGGAAACATAGTTCTTTTGTTCTCAGTGCACTCACGTTTCCTGCTGTCTTAGAGACTTTAGAAAGCAAGAGTGTGCTTCTCGCTCTAAAGCAGAGTGTGATCCATGGATGAGAGCTATGCTGTGTGTTTCCCTTCAGAAATGGAGTTAAATCCCAGGCTCTGTGTCTTCCTACAAGCAAGACTTCGTTTCAGGTAAGGGCAGTCACTTTTCAGCTCAAACGAAGTACATCGTTCACGAAGCTCACACGTTTCTCATCTTAACTGGCAAGCATTGGATGTTAGAAGGGTCAGTGCTTTGTATCAGTTTCAGAAGCAGATTTGGACTACATATGTTCTGTATGTGTAGGAAACACCATTCTTTTGTTCTCAGCACACACACGTTTCCTGCTGTCTTAGAGACACTAGAAAGCAAGAGCGTGCTTCTTGTTCTAAAGCAGAGTGTGATCAATGGTTGATTACACTGCTGTGTGTTTCACTTCTGAAATGGAGTTAAATCCCAGACTCTGTGTCTTCCTACAAGCAAGACTTCGTTTAAGGTAAGGGCAGTCACTTTTCTGCTCAAACGATCTACATCGTTCATGAAGCTCACACGTTTCCCATCTTAAGTGACAAGCATTGGATGTTAGAGGACCAGTGCTTTGAATCAGTTTCAGAAGAAGAGTTGGACTACATATGGTCCGTATGTGTAGGAAACTCCGTTCTTTTGTTCTTGGCACACTCAGATTTCCTGCTGTATTAGAGACTCTAGAAAGCAAGAGCATGCTTCTTGCTCTAAAGCAGAGTGTGATCCATGGATGAGAAGTATGCTGTGTGTTTCTATTCAGAAATGGAGTTAAATCCCAGACTCTGTGTCTTCCTACAAGCAAGACTTCGTTTCAGGTAAGGGCAGTCACTTTTCAGCTCAAAAGAAGACATCATTCACGGAGCTCACTCGTTTCTCATCTTAACAGACAAGCATTGGATGTTAGAGGACCAGTGCTTTGTATCAGTTTCAGAAGCATAGTTGGACTAGACATGGTTTGTATGTGTAGGAAACACAGTTCTTTTGTTTTCAGCAAAATCACGTTTCCTGCTGTCTTAGAGACTCTAGAAAGCAAGAGCGTGCTTCTTGTTCTAAAGCAGCGTGTGATCAATGGAATAGAACTCTGCTTTGTGTTTCCCTTCAGAAATGGAGTTAAATCCCAGGCTCTGTGTCTTCCTACAAGCAAGACTTCGTTTCAGGTAAGGGCAGTCACTTTTCAGCTCAAACGAACTACATCGTTCACGGAGCTCACGCCTTTCTCATCTTAACAGACAAACATTGGATGTTAGAGGACCAGTGCTTTGTATTAGTTTCAGAAACAGAGTTGGACTAGATATGGTCCGTATGTTTAGGAAACACCACTCTTTTGTTCTCAGCGCAATCACGTTTCTTGCTGTCTTAGAGACTCTAGAAAGCATGAGCGTGCTTCTGGCTCTAAAGCAGAGTGTGATCCATGGATGAGAACGATGCTGTGTGTTTCCCTTCAGAAATGGAGTTAAATCCCAGACTCTGTGTCTTCCTACAAGCAAGACTTCGTTTAAGGTAAGGGCAGTCACTTTTCTGCTCAAACGATCTACATAGTTCATGAAGCTCACACGTTTCCCATCTTAACTGACAAGCATTGGATGTTAGAGGACCAGTGCTTTGTATCAGTTTCAGAAGAAGAGTTGAACTACATATGGTCCGTATGTTTAGGAAACTCCGTTCTTTTGTTCTGGGCTCACTCAGATTTCCTGCTGTATTAGAGACTCTAGAAAGCAAGAGCATGCTTCTTGCTCTAAACCAGAGTGTGATCCATGGATGAGAAGTATGCTGTGTGTTTCCATTCAGAAATGGAGTTAAATCCCACGCTCTGTGTCTTCCTACAAGCAAGAATTCGTTTCAGGTAAGGGCAGTCACTTTTCAGCTCAAACGAACTACATCATTCACGGAGCTCACACGTTTCTCATCTTAACAGACAAGCATTGGATGTTAGAGGACCAGTGCTTTGTATCAGTTTCAGAAGAAGAGTTGGACTATATAATGTCCGTATGTGTAGGAAACACAGTTCTTTTGTTCTCAGCGCACTCACGTTTCCTGCTGTCTTAGAGACTTTAGAAAGCAAGAGCGTGCTTCTCGCTCTAAAGCAGAGTGTGATCCATGGATGAGAACTATGCTGTGTGTTTCCCTTCAGAAATGGAGTTAAATCCAAGGCTCTGTGTCTTCCTACAAGCAAGACTTCGTTTCAGGCAAGGGCAGTCACTTTTCAGCTCAAACGAACTACATCGTTCACAGAGCTCACACGTTTCTCATCTTAACAGACAAACATTGGATGTTAGAGGACCAGTGCTTTGTATTAGTTTCAGAAACAGAGTTGGACTAGATATGGTCCGTATGTTTAGGAAACACCGTTCTTTTTTCTCAGCGCATCAAGTTTCCTGCTGTCATAGAGACTCTAGAAAGCAAGAGCGTGCTTCTGGCTCTAAAGCAGAGTGATCCATGGATGAGAACAATGCTGTGTGTTTCCCTTCAGAAATGGAGTTAAATCCCAGACTCTGTGTCTTCCTACAAGCAGGACTTCGTTTAAGGTAAGGGCAGTCACTTTTCTGCTCAAACGATCTACATCGTTCATGAAGCTCACACGTTTCCCATCTTAACTGACAAGCATTGGATGTTAGAGGACCAGTGCTTTGTATCAGTTTCAGAAGCAGAGTTGGACTAGATATGGTCCGTATATGTAGGAAACACAGTTCTTTTGTTCTCAGCGCACTCACGTTTCCTGCTGTCTTAGAGACTTTAGAAAGCAAGAGTGTGCTTCTCGCTCTAAAGCAGAGTGTGATCCATGGATGAGAACTATGTTGTGTGTTTCCCTTCAGAAATGGAGTTAAATCCCAGGCTCTGTGTCTTCCTACAAGCAAGACTTCGTTTCAGGTAAGGGCAGTCACTTTTCTGCTCAAACGATCTACATAGTTCATGAAGCTCACACGTTTCCAATCTTAACTGAGAAGCATTGGATGTTAGAGGACCAGTGCTTTGTATCAGTTTCAGAAGAAGAGTTGGACTACATATGGTCCGTATGTGTAGGAAACTCCGTTCTTTTGTTCAGGGCACACTCAGATTTCCTGCTGTATTAGAGACTCTAGAAAGCAAGAGCATGCTTCTCGCTCTAAAGCAGAGTGTGATCCATAGATGAGAAGTATGCTGTGTGTTTCCATTCAGAAATGGAGTTAAATCCCACGCTCTGTGTCTTCCTACAAGCAAGAATTCGTTTCAGGTAAGGGCAGTCACTTTTCAGCTCAAACGAACTACATCGTTCACGGAGCTCACACGTTTCTCATCTTAACAGACAAGCATTGGATGTTAGAGGACCAGTGCTTTGTATCAGTTTCAGAAGCAGAGTTGGACTAGATATGGTCCGTATGTGTAGGAAACACAGTTCTTTTGTTCTCAGCGCACTCACGTTTCCTGCTGTCTTAGAGACTTTAGAAAGCAAGAGCGTGCTTCTCGCTCTAAAGCAGAGTGTGATCCATGGATGAGAACTATGCTGTGTGTTTGCCTTCAGAAATTCAGTTAAATCCCAGGCTCTGTGTCTTCCTACAAGCAAGACTTCGTTTCAGGCAAGGGCAGTCACTTTTCAGATCAAACGAACTACATCATTCACGGAGCTCACACGTTTCTCATCTTAACAGACAAGCATTGGATGTTAGAGGACCAGTGCTTTGTATCAGTTTCAGAAGCAGAGTTGGACTAGATATGGTCCGTATGTGTAGGAAACACAGTTCTTTTGTTCTCAGCGCACTCACGTTTCCTGCTGTCTTAGAGACTTTAGAAAGCAAGAGCGTGCTTCTCGCTCTAAAGCAGAGTGTGATCCATGGATGAAACTATGCTGTGTGTTTGCCTTCAGAAATGGAGTTAAATCCCTGGCTCTGTGTCTTCCTACAAGCAAGACTTCGTTTCAGGCAAGGGCAGTCACTTTTCAGCTCAAACGAACTACAGCATTCACGGAGCTCACCCATTTCTCATCTTAACAGACAAGCATTGGATGTTAGAGGACCAGTGCTTTGTATCAGTTTCAGAAGCAGAATTGGACTAGATATGGTCCGTATGTGTAGGAAACACAGTTCTTTTGTTCTCAGCGCACTTACGTTTCCTGCTGTCTTAGAGACTTTAGAAAGCAAGAGTGTGCTTCTCGCTCTAAAGCAGAGTGTGATCCATGGATGAGAACTATGTTGTTTGTTTCCCTTCAGAAATGGAGTGAAATCCCAGGCTCTGTGTCTTCCTACAAGCAAGACTTCGTTTCAGGTAAGGGCAGTCACTTTTCAGCTCAAAAGAACTACATTGTTCATGGAGCTCACGCCTTTCTCATCTTAACAGACAAACATTGGATGTTAGAGGACCAGTGCTTTGTATTAGTTTCAGAAACAGAGTTGGACTAGATATGGTCCGTATGTTTAGGAAACACCATATTTTGTTCTCAGCGCACTCACGTTTCTTGCTGTCTTAGAGACTCTAGAAAGCAAGAGTGTGCTTCTGGCTCTAAAGCAGAGTGTGATCCATGGATGAGAACTATGCTTGTGTTTCCCTTCAGAAATGGAGTTAAATCCCAGACTCTGTGTCTTCCTACAAGCAAGAGTTCGTTTAAGGTAAGGGCAGTCACTTTTCTGCTCAAAAGATCTACATAGTTCATGAAGCTCACACGTTTCCCATCTTAACTGACAAGCATTGGATGTTAGAGGACCAGTGCTTTGTATCATTTTCAGAAGAAGAGTTGGACTACATATGGTCCGTATGTGTAGGAAACTCCGTTCTTTTGTTCTGGGCACACTCAGATTTCCTGCTCTATTAGAGACTCTAGAAAGCAAGAGCATGCTTCTTGCTCTAAAGCAGAGTGTGATCCATGGATCAGAAGTATGTTGTGTGTTTCAATTCAGAAATGGAGTTAAATCCCACGCTCTGTGTCTTCCTACAAGCAAGACTTCGTTTCAGGTAAGGGCAGTCACTTTTCAGCTCAAACGAACTACATCGTTCACGGAGCTCACACCTTTCTCATCTTAACAGACAAGCATTGGATGTTAGAGGACCAGTGCTTTGTATCAGTTTCAGAAGAAGAGTTGGACTACATATGGTCCGTATGTGTAGGAAACTCCGTTCTTTTGTTCTCAGCGCACTCAAGTTTCCTGATGTCTTAGAGACTTTAGAAAGCAAGAGCGTGCTTGTGGCTCTAAAGCAGAGTGTGATCCATGGAAGAGAACTATGCTGTGTGTTTCCCTTCAGAAATGGAGCTAAATCCCAGACTATGTGTCTTCCTACAAGCAAGACTTCGTTTCAGGCAAGGGCAGTCACTTTTCAGCTCAAACGAACTACATCGTTCACGGAGCTCACACCTTTCTCATCTTAACAGACAAGCATTGGATGTTAGAGGACCAGTGCTTTGTATCAGTTTCAGAAGCAGAGTTGGACTAGATATGGTCCGTATGTGTAGGAAACACAGTTCTTTTGTTCTCAGCGCACTCACGTTTCCTGCTGTCTTAGAGACTTTAGAAAGCAAGAGCGTGCTTCTTGCTCTAAAGCAGAGTGTGATCCATGGCTGAGAACTATGCTGTGTGTTTGCCTTCAGAAATGGAGTTAAATCCCTGGCTCTGTGTCTTCCTACAAGCAAGACTTCATTTCAGGCAAGGGCAGTCACTTTTCAGCTCAAACGAACTACATCGTTCACGGAGCTCACACGTTTCTCATATTAACAGACAAACATTGGATGTTAGAAGGGTCAGTGCTTTGTATCAGTTTCAGAAGCAGATTTGGACTACATATGTTCTGTATGTGTAGGAAACACCATTCTTTTGTTCTCAGCACACACACGTTTCCTGCTGTCTTAGAGACACTAGAAAGCAAGAGCGTGCTTCTTGTTCTAAAGCAGAGTGTGATCAATGGTTGATTACACTGCTGTGTGTTTCACTTCTGAAATGGAGTTAAATCCCAGACTCTGTGTCTTCCTACAAGCAAGACTTCGTTTAAGGTAAGGGCAGTCACTTTTCTGCTCAAAAGATCTACATCGTTCATGAAGCTCACACGTTTCCCATCTTAAGTGACAAGCATTGGATGTTAGAGGACCAGTGCTTTGAATCAGTTTCAGAAGAAGAGTTGGACTACATATGGTCCGTATGTGTAGGAAACTCCGTTTTTTGTTCTGGGCACACTCAGATTTCCTGCTGTATTAGAGACTCTAGAAAGCAAGAGCATGCTTCTTGCTCTAAAGCAGAGTGTGATCCATGGATGAGAAGTATGCTGTGTGTTTCTATTCAGAAATGGAGTTAAATCCCAGACTCTGTGTCTTCCTACAAGCAAGACTTCGTTTCAGGTAAGGGCAGTCACTTTTCAGCTCAAACGAACTACATCGTTCACGGAGCTCACTCGTTTCTCATCTTAACAGACAAGCATTGGATGTTAGAGGACCAGTGCTTTGTATCAGTTTCAGAAGCAGAGTTGGACTAGACATGGTTTGTATGTGTAGGAAACACAGTTCTTTTGTTTTCAGCAAAATCACGTTTCCTGCTGTCTTAGAGACTTTAGAAAGCAAGAGTGTGCTTCTCGCTCTAAAGCAGAGTGTGATCCATGGATGAGAACTATGTTGTGTGTTTCCCTTCAGAAATGGAGTTAAATCCCAGGCTCTGTGTCTTCCTACAAGCAAGACTTCGTTTCAGGTAAGGGCAGTCACTTTTCAGCTCAAACGAACTACATCGTTCACGGAGCTCACGCCTTTCTCATCTTAACAGACAGACATTGGATGTTAGAGGACCAGTGCTTTGTATTAGTTTCAGAAACAGAGTTGGACTAGATATGGTCCGTATGTTTAGGAAACACCATTCTTTTGTTCTCAGCGCACTCACGTTTCTTGCTGTCTTAGAGACTCTAGAAAGCACGAGCATGCTTCTGGCTCTAAAGCAGAGTGTGATCCATGGATGAGAACTATGCTGTGTGTTTCCCTTCAGAAATGGAGTTAAATCCCAGACTCTGTGTCTTCCTACAAGCAAGACTTCGTTTCAGGTAAGGGCAGTCACTTTTCTGCTCAAACGATCTACATAGTTCATGAAGCTCACACGTTTCCAATCTTAACTGACAAGCATTGGATGTTAGAGGACCAGTGCTTTGTATCAGTTTCAGAAGAAGAGTTGGACTACATATGGTCCGTATGTGTAGGAAACTCCGTTCTTTTGTTCAGGGCACACTCAGATTTCCTGCTGTATTAGAGACTCTAGAAAGCAAGAGCATGCTTCTCGCTCTAAAGCAGAGTGTGATCCATAGATGAGAAGTATGCTGTGTGTTTCCATTCAGAAATGGAGTTAAATCCCACGCTCTGTGTCTTCCTACAAGCAAGAATTCGTTTCAGGTAAGGGCAGTCACTTTTCAGCTCAAACGAACTACATCGTTCACGGAGCTCACACGTTTCTCATCTTAACAGACAAGCATTGGATGTTAGAGGACCAGTGCTTTGTATCAGTTTCAGAAGCAGAGTTGGACTAGATATGGTCCGTATGTGTAGGAAACACAGTTCTTTTGTTCTCAGCGCACTCACGTTTCCTGCTGTCTTAGAGACTTTAGAAAGCAAGAGCGTGCTTCTCGCTCTAAAGCAGAGTGTGATCCATGGATGAGAACTATGCTGTGTGTTTGCCTTCAGAAATTCAGTTAAATCCCAGGCTCTGTGTCTTCCTACAAGCAAGACTTCGTTTCAGGCAAGGGCAGTCACTTTTCAGATCAAACGAACTACATCATTCACGGAGCTCACACGTTTCTCATCTTAACAGACAAGCATTGGATGTTAGAGGACCAGTGCTTTGTATCAGTTTCAGAAGCAGAGTTGGACTAGATATGGTCCGTATGTGTAGGAAACACAGTTCTTTTGTTCTCAGCGCACTCACGTTTCCTGCTGTCTTAGAGACTTTAGAAAGCAAGAGCGTGCTTCTCGCTCTAAAGCAGAGTGTGATCCATGGATGAAACTATGCTGTGTGTTTGCCTTCAGAAATGGAGTTAAATCCCTGGCTCTGTGTCTTCCTACAAGCAAGACTTCGTTTCAGGCAAGGGCAGTCACTTTTCAGCTCAAACGAACTACAGCATTCACGGAGCTCACCCATTTCTCATCTTAACAGACAAGCATTGGATGTTAGAGGACCAGTGCTTTGTATCAGTTTCAGAAGCAGAATTGGACTAGATATGGTCCGTATGTGTAGGAAACACAGTTCTTTTGTTCTCAGCGCACTTACGTTTCCTGCTGTCTTAGAGACTTTAGAAAGCAAGAGTGTGCTTCTCGCTCTAAAGCAGAGTGTGATCCATGGATGAGAACTATGTTGTTTGTTTCCCTTCAGAAATGGAGTGAAATCCCAGGCTCTGTGTCTTCCTACAAGCAAGACTTCGTTTCAGGTAAGGGCAGTCACTTTTCAGCTCAAAAGAACTACATTGTTCATGGAGCTCACGCCTTTCTCATCTTAACAGACAAACATTGGATGTTAGAGGACCAGTGCTTTGTATTAGTTTCAGAAACAGAGTTGGACTAGATATGGTCCGTATGTTTAGGAAACACCATATTTTGTTCTCAGCGCACTCACGTTTCTTGCTGTCTTAGAGACTCTAGAAAGCAAGAGTGTGCTTCTGGCTCTAAAGCAGAGTGTGATCCATGGATGAGAACTATGCTTGTGTTTCCCTTCAGAAATGGAGTTAAATCCCAGACTCTGTGTCTTCCTACAAGCAAGAGTTCGTTTAAGGTAAGTGCAGTCACTTTTCTGCTCAAAAGATCTACATAGTTCATGAAGCTCACACGTTTCCCATCTTAACTGACAAGCATTGGATGTTAGAGGACCAGTGCTTTGTATCATTTTCAGAAGAAGAGTTGGACTACATATGGTCCGTATGTGTAGGAAACTCCGTTCTTTTGTTCTGGGCACACTCAGATTTCCTGCTCTATTAGAGACTCTAGAAAGCAAGAGCATGCTTCTTGCTCTAAAGCAGAGTGTGATCCATGGATCAGAAGTATGTTGTGTGTTTCAATTCAGAAATGGAGTTAAATCCCACGCTCTGTGTCTTCCTACAAGCAAGACTTCGTTTCAGGTAAGGGCAGTCACTTTTCAGCTCAAACGAACTACATCGTTCACGGAGCTCACACGTTTCTCATCTTAACAGACAAGCATTGGATGTTAGAGGACCAGTGCTTTGTATCAGTTTCAGAAGCAGAGTTGGACTAGATATGGTCCGTATGTGTAGGAAACACAGTTCTTTTGTTCTCAGCGCACTCAAGTTTCCTGATGTCTTAGAGACTTTAGAAAGCAAGAGCGTGCTTGTGGCTCTAAAGCAGAGTGTGATCCATGGAAGAGAACTATGCTGTGTGTTTCCCTTCAGAAATGGAGCTAAATCCCAGACTATGTGTCTTCCTACAAGCAAGACTTCGTTTCAGGCAAGGGCAGTCACTTTTCAGCTCAAACGAACTACATCGTTCACGGAGCTCACACCTTTCTCATCTTAACAGACAAGCATTGGATGTTAGAGGACCAGTGCTTTGTATCAGTTTCAGAAGCAGAGTTGGACTAGATATGGTCCGTATGTGTAGGAAACACAGTTCTTTTGTTCTCAGCGCACTCACGTTTCCTGCTGTCTTAGAGACTTTAGAAAGCAAGAGCGTGCTTCTTGCTCTAAAGCAGAGTGTGATCCATGGCTGAGAACTATGCTGTGTGTTTGCCTTCAGAAATGGAGTTAAATCCCTGGCTCTGTGTCTTCCTACAAGCAAGACTTCATTTCAGGCAAGGGCAGTCACTTTTCAGCTCAAACGAACTACATCGTTCACGGAGCTCACACGTTTCTCATATTAACAGACAAACATTGGATGTTAGAAGGGTCAGTGCTTTGTATCAGTTTCAGAAGCAGATTTGGACTACATATGTTCTGTATGTGTAGGAAACACCATTCTTTTGTTCTCAGCACACACACGTTTCCTGCTGTCTTAGAGACACTAGAAAGCAAGAGCGTGCTTCTTGTTCTAAAGCAGAGTGTGATCAATGGTTGATTACACTGCTGTGTGTTTCACTTCTGAAATGGAGTTAAATCCCAGACTCTGTGTCTTCCTACAAGCAAGACTTCGTTTAAGGTAAGGGCAGTCACTTTTCTGCTCAAAAGATCTACATCGTTCATGAAGCTCACACGTTTCCCATCTTAAGTGACAAGCATTGGATGTTAGAGGACCAGTGCTTTGAATCAGTTTCAGAAGAAGAGTTGGACTACATATGGTCCGTATGTGTAGGAAACTCCGTTTTTTGTTCTGGGCACACTCAGATTTCCTGCTGTATTAGAGACTCTAGAAAGCAAGAGCATGCTTCTTGCTCTAAAGCAGAGTGTGATCCATGGATGAGAAGTATGCTGTGTGTTTCTATTCAGAAATGGAGTTAAATCCCAGACTCTGTGTCTTCCTACAAGCAAGACTTCGTTTCAGGTAAGGGCAGTCACTTTTCAGCTCAAACGAACTACATCGTTCACGGAGCTCACTCGTTTCTCATCTTAACAGACAAGCATTGGATGTTAGAGGACCAGTGCTTTGTATCAGTTTCAGAAGCAGAGTTGGACTAGACATGGTTTGTATGTGTAGGAAACACAGTTCTTTTGTTTTCAGCAAAATCACGTTTCCTGCTGTCTTAGAGACTTTAGAAAGCAAGAGTGTGCTTCTCGCTCTAAAGCAGAGTGTGATCCATGGATGAGAACTATGTTGTGTGTTTCCCTTCAGAAATGGAGTTAAATCCCAGGCTCTGTGTCTTCCTACAAGCAAGACTTCGTTTCAGGTAAGGGCAGTCACTTTTCAGCTCAAACGAACTAC
The DNA here is from genome assembly GCA_949786385.1 of Onychomys leucogaster. Taxonomy (NCBI): domain Eukaryota; kingdom Metazoa; phylum Chordata; class Mammalia; order Rodentia; family Cricetidae; genus Onychomys; species Onychomys leucogaster. The sequence continues at coordinate 238,086 of CATKUP010000312.1, read as the reverse complement.
ATCGTTCACGGAGCTCACGCCTTTCTCATCTTAACAGACAGACATTGGATGTTAGAGGACCAGTGCTTTGTATTAGTTTCAGAAACAGAGTTGGACTAGATATGGTCCGTATGTTTAGGAAACACCATTCTTTTGTTCTCAGCGCACTCACGTTTCTTGCTGTCTTAGAGACTCTAGAAAGCACGAGCATGCTTCTGGCTCTAAAGCAGAGTGTGATCCATGGATGAGAACTATGCTGTGTGTTTCCCTTCAGAAATGGAGTTAAATCCCAGACTCTGTGACTTCGTACAAGCAAGACTTCGTTCAAGGTAAGGGCAGTCACTTTTCTGCTCAAACGATCTACATAGTTCATGAAGCTCACACGTTTCCAATCTTAACTGACAAGCATTGGATGTTAGAGGACCAGTGCTTTGTATCAGTTTCAGAAGAAGAGTTGGACTACATATGGTCCATATGTGTAGGAAACTCCGTTCTTTTGTTCAGGGCACACTCAGATATCCTGCAGTATTAGAGACTCTAGAAAGCAAGAGCATGCTTCTCGCTCTAAAGCAGAGTGTGATCCATAGATGAGAAGTATGCTGTGTGTTTCCATTCAGAAATGGAGTTAAATCCCACGCTCTATGTCTTCCTACAAGCAAGAATTCGTTTCAGGTAAGGGCAGTCACTTTTCAGCTCAAACGAACTACATCGTTCACGGAGCTCACACGTTTCTCATCTTAACAGACAAGCATTGGATGTTAGAGGACCAGTGCTTTGTATCAGTTTCAGAAGCAGAGTTGGACTAGATATGGTCCGTATGTGTAGGAAACACAGTTCTTTTGTTCTCAGCGCACTCACATTTCCTCCTGTCTTAGAGACTTTAGAAAGCAAGAGCGTGCTTCTCGCTCTAAAGCAGAGTGTGATCCATGGATGAGAACTATGCTGTGTGTTTGCCTTCAGAAATGGAGTTAAATCCCAGGCTCTGTGTCTTCCTACAAGCAAGACTTCGTTTCAGGCAAGGGCAGTCACTTTTCAGATCAAACGAACTACATCATTCACGGAGCTCACACGTTTCTCATCTTAACAGACAAGCATTGGATGTTAGAGGACCAGTGCTTTGTATCAGTTTCAGAAGCAGAGTTGGACTAGATATGGTCCGTATGTGTAGGAAACACCGTCCTTTTGTTCTCAGCGCACTCACGTTTCCTGCTGTCTTAGAGACTTTAGAAAGCAAGAGCGTGCTTCTCGCTCTAAAGCAGAGTGTGATCCATGGATGAGAAGTATGCTGTGTGTTTGCCTTCAGAAATGGAGTTAAATCCCTGGCTCTGTGTCTTCCTACAAGCAAGACTTCGTTTCAGGCAAGGGCAGTCACTTTTCAGCTCAAACGAACTACAGCATTCACGGAGCTCACACGTTTCTCATCTTAACAGACAAGCATTGGATGTTAGAGGACCAGTGCTTTGTATCAGTTTCAGAAGCAGAGTTGGACTAGATATGGTCCGTATGTTTAGGAAACACCATTTTTTGTTCTCAGCGCACTCACGTTTCTTGCTGTCTTAGAGACTCTAGAAAGCAAGAGTGTGCTTCTGGCTCTAAAGCAGAGTGTGATCCATGGATGAGAACTATGCTGTGTGTTTCCCTTCAGAAATGGAGTTAAATCCCAGACTCTGTGTCTTCCTACAAGCAAGACTTCGTTTAAGGTAAGGGCAGTCACTTTTCTGCTCAAACGATCTACATAGTTCATGAAGCTCACACGTTTCCCATCTTAACTGACAAGCATTGGATGTTAGAGGACCAGTGCTTTGTATCAGTTTCAGAAGAAGAGTTGGACTACATATGGTCCGTATGTGTAGGAAACTCCGTTCTTTTGTTCTGGGCACACTCAGATTTCCTGCTCTATTAGAGAATCTAGAAAGCAAGAGCATGCTTCTTGCTCTAAAGCAGAGTGTGATCCACGGATGAGAAGTATGCTGTGTGTTTCCATTCGGAAATGGAGTTAAATCCCACGCTTTGTGTCTTCCTACAAGCAAGACTTCCATTCAGGTAAGGGCAGTCACTTTTCAGCTCAAACGAACTACATCGTTCACGGAGCTCACACGTTTCTCATCTTAACAGACAAGCATTGGATGTTAGAGGACCAGTGCTTTGTATCAGTTTCAGAAGCAGAGTTGGACTAGATATGGTCCGTATGTTTAGGAAACACAGTTATTTTGTTCTCAGCGCACTCACGTTTCCTGCTGTCTTAGAGACTTTAGAAAGCAAGAGCGTGCTTCTCGCTCTAAAGCAGAGTGTGATCCATGGATGAGAACTATGCTGTATGTTTGCCTTCAGAAATGGAGTTAAATCCCTGGCTCTGTGTCTTCCTACAAGCAAGACTTCGTTTCAGGCAAGGGCAGTCACTTTTCAGCTCATACGAACTACATCGTTCACGGAGCTCACACGTTTCTCATCTTAACAGACAAACATTGGATGTTAGAGGACCAGTGCTTTGTATTAGTTTCAGAAACAGAGTTGGACTAGATATGGTCCGTATGTTTAGGAAACACCGTTCTTTGGTTCTCAGCGCATCACGTTTCCTGCTGTCTTAGAGACTCTAGAAAGCAAGAGCGTGCTTGTGGCTCTAAAGCAGAGTGTGATCCATGGATGAGAACAATGCTGTGTGTTTCCCTTCAGAAATGGAGTTAAATCCCAGACTCTGTGTCTTCCTACAAGCAAGACTTCGTTTAAGGTAAGGGCAGTCACTTTTCTGCTCAAACGATCTACATCGTTCATGAAGCTCACACGTTTCCCATCTTAAGTGACAAGCATTGGATGTTAGAGAACCAGTGCTTTGTATCAGTTTCAGAAGAAGAGTTGGACTACATATGGTCCGTATGTGTAGGAAACTCCGTTCTTTTGTTCTGGACACACTCAGATTTCCTGCTGTATTAGAGATTCTAGAAAGCAAGGGCATGCTTCTTGCTCTAAAGCAGAGTGTGATCCATGCATGAGAACCATGCTGTGTGTTTCCATTCAGAAATGGAGTTAAATCCCAGGCTCTGTGTCTTCCTACAAGCAAGAATTCGTTTCAGGTAAGGGCAGTCACTTTTCAGCTCAAACGAACTACATCGTTCACGGAGCTCACACGTTTCTCATCTTAACAGACAAGCATTGGATGTTAGAGGACCAGTGCTTTGTATCAGTTTAAGAAGCAGAGTTGGACTAGATATGGTCCGTACGTGTAGGAAACACAGTTCTTTTGTTCTCAGCGCATCACGTTTCCTGCTGTCTTAGAGACTCTAGAAAGCAAGAGCGTGCTTCTTGTTCTAAAGCAGAGTGTGATCCATGGATGAGAACACTGCTGTGTGTTTCACTTCAGAAATGGAGTTAAATCCCAGGCTCTGAGTCTTCCTACAAGCAAGACTTCGATTCAGGTAAGGGCAGTCACTTTTCTGCTCAAACGAACTACATCGTTCAAGAAGCTCACACGTTTCTCATCTTAACTGACAAGCATTGGATGTTAGAGGGTCAGTGCTTTGTATCAGTTTCAGAAGCAGATTTGGACTATGTATGGTCTGTATATGTAGGAAACACCGTTCTTTTGTTCTTAGCACACACACGTTTCCTGCTGTCTTAAAGACTCTAGAAAGCAAGAGCGTGCTTCTTGTTCTAAAGCAGAGTGTGATCAATGGATGATTACACTGCTGTGTGTTTCACTTCAGAAATGGAGTTAAATCCCAGGCTCTGAGTCTTCCTACAAGCAAGACTTCGTTTCAGGCAAGGGCAGTCACTTTTCAGCTCAAACGAACTACATCGTTCACGGAGCTCACACGTTTCTCATCTTAACAGACAAACATTGGATGTTAGAGGACCAGTGCTTTGTATTAGTTTCAGAAACAGAGTTGGACTAGATATGGTCCGTATGTTTAGGAAACACCGTTCTTTGGTTCTCAGCGCATCACGTTTCCTGCTGTCTTAGAGACTCTAGAAAGCAAGAGCGTGCTTCTGGCTCTAAAGCAGAGTGTGATCCATGGATGAGAACTATGCTGTGTGTTTCCCTTCAGAAATGGAGTTAAATCCCAGGCTCTGTGTCTTCCTACAAGCCAGACTTCGTTTCAGGTAAGGGCAGTCACTTTTCAGCTCAAACGAACTACATCGTTCACGAAGCTCACACGTTTCTCATCTTAACTGGCAAGCATTGGATGTTAGAAGGGTCAGTGCTTTGTATCAGTTTCAGAAGCAGATTTGGACTACATATGTTCTGTATGTGTAGGAAACACCATTCTTTTGTTCTCAGCACACACACGTTTCCTGCTGTCTTAGAGACTCTAGAAAGCAAGAGCGTGCTTCTTGTTCTAAAGCAGAGTGTGATCAATGAATGATTACACTGCTGTGTGTTTCACTTCTGAAATGGAGTTAAATCCCAGACTCTGTGTCTTCCTACAAGCAAGACTTCGTTTAAGGTAAGGGCAGTCACTTTTCTGCTCAAACGATCTACATCGTCATGAAGCTCACACGTTTCCCATCTTAAGTGACAAGCATTGGATGTTAGAGGACCAGTGCTTTGTATCAGTTTCAGAAGAAGAGTTGGACTACATATGGTCCGTATGTGTAGGAAACTCCGTTCTTTTGTTCTCAGCGCACTCATGTTTCCTGCTGTCTTAGAGACTTTAGAAAGCAAGAGCGTGCTTCTCGCTCTAAAGCAGAGTGTGATCCATGGCTGAGAACTATGCTGTGTGTTTGCCTTCAGAAATGGAGTTAAATCCCTGGCTCTGTGTCTTCCTACAAGCGAGACTTCGTTTCAGGCAAAGGCAGTCACTTTTCAGCTCAAACGAACTACATCGTTCACAGAGCTCACACGTTTCTCATATTAACAGACAAACATTGGATGTTAGAGGACCAGTGTTTTGTATTAGTTTCAGAAACAGAGTTGGACTAGATATGGTCCGTATGTTTAGGAAACAACGTTCTTTTGTTCTCAGCGCATCACGTTTCCTGCTGTCTTAGAGACTCTAGAAAGCAAGAGCGTGCTTGTGGATCTAAAGCAGAGTGTGATCCATGGATGAGAACTATGCAGTGTGTTTCCCTTCAGAAATGGAGTTAAATCCCAGACTCTGTGTCTTCCTACAAGCAAGACATCGTTTAAGGTAAGGGCAGTCACTTTTCTGCTCAAACGATCTACATCGTTCATGAAGCTCACACGTTTCCCATCTTAACTGACAAGCATTGGATGTTAGAAGACCAGTGCTTTGTATCAGTTTCAGAAGAAGAGTTGGACTACATATGGTCCGTATGTGTAGGAAACTCCGTTCTTTTGTTCGGGGCACACTCAGATTTCCTGCTGTATTAGAGACTCTAGAAAGCAAGAGCATGCTTCATGCTCTAAAGCAGAGTGTGATCCATGGATAAGAACTATGCGGTGTGTTTCCATTCAAAAACAGAGTTAAATCCCAGGCTCTGTGTCTTCCTACAAGCAAGACTTCGTTTCAGGTAAGGGCAGTCACTTTTCAGCTCAAACGAACTACATCGTTCACGGAGCTCACTCGTTTCTCATCTTAACAGACAAGCATTGGATGTTAGAGGACCAGTGCTTTGTATCAGTTTAAGAAGCAGAGTTGGACTAGACGTGGTCCGTATGTGTAGGAAACACAGTTCTTTTGTTTTCAGCAAAATCACGTTTCCTGCTCTCTTGGAGACTCTAGAAAGCAAGAGCGTGCTTCTTGTTCTAAAGCAGCGTGTGATCAATGGATTAGAACTCTGCTGTGTGTTTCCCTTCAGAAATGGAGTTAAATCCCAGGCTCTGTGTCTTACTACAAGCAAGACTTCGTTTCAGGTAACGGCAGTCACTTTTCAGTTCAAAGGAACTACATTATTCTCAAAGCTCACACGTTTCTCATCATAACTGACAAGCATTGGATGTTAGAGGACCAGTGCTTTGTATCAGTTTAAGAAGCAGAGTTGGACTAGATATGGTCTGTACGTGTAGGAAACACAGTTCTTTTGTTCTCAGCAAAATCACGTTTCCTGCTGTCTTAGAGACTCTAGAAAGCAAGAGCTTGCTTCTTGTTCTAAAGCAGAGTGTGATCCATGGATGAGAACACTGCTGTGTGTTTCACTTCAGAAATGGAGTTAAATCCCAGGCTCTGAGTCTTCCTACAAGCAAGACTTCGATTCAGGTAAGGGCAGTCACTTTTCTGCTCAAACGAACTACATCGTTCAAGAAGCTCACACGTTTCTCATCTTAACTAACAAGCATTGGATGTTAGAGGGTCAGTGCTTTGTATCAGTTTCAGAAGCAGATTTGGACTATGTATGGTCTGTATATGTAGGAAACACCGTTCTTTTGTTCTTAGCACACACACGTTTCCTGCTGTCTTAAAGACTCTAGAAAGCAAGAACGTGCTTCTTGTTCTAAAGCAGAGTGTGATCAATGGATGATTACACTGCTGTGTGTTTCACTTCAGAAATGGAGTTAAATCCCAGGCTCTGAGTCTTCCTACAAGCAAGACTTCGTTTCAGGCAAGGGCAGTCACTTTTCAGCTCAAACGAACTACATCGTTCACGGAGCTCACACGTTTCTCATCTTAACAGACAAACATTGGATGTTAGAGGACCAGTGCTTTGTATTAGTTTCAGAAACAGAGTTGGACTAGATATGGTCCGTATGTTTAGGAAACACCGTTCTTTGGTTCTCAGCGCATCACGTTTCCTGCTGTCTTAGAGACTCTAGAAAGCAAGAGCGTGCTTCTGGCTCTAAAGCAGAGTGTGATCCATGGATGAGAACTATGCTGTGTGTTTCCCTTCAGAAATGGAGTTAAATCCCAGGCTCTGTGTCTTCCTACAAGCAAGACTTCGTTTCAGGTAAGGGCAGTCACTTTTCAGCTCAAACGAACTACATCGTTCACGAAGCTCACACGTTTCTCATCTTAACTGGCAAGCATTGGATGTTAGAAGGGTCAGTGCTTTGTATCAGTTTCAGAAGAAGAGTTGGACTACATATGGTCCATATGTGTAGGAAACTCCGTTCTTTTGTTCTCAGCGCACTCACGTTTCCTGCTGTCTTAGAGACTTTAGAAAGCAAGCATGTGCTTCTCGCTCTAAAGCAGAGTGTGATCCATCGATGAGAACTATGTTGTGTGTTTCCCTTCAGAAATGGAGTTAAATCCCAGGCTCTGTGTCTTCCTACAAGCCAGACTTCGTTTCAGGTAAGGGCAGTCACTTTTCAGCTCAAACGAACTACATCGTTCACGAAGCTCACACGTTTCTCATCTTAACTGGCAAGCATTGGATGTTAGAAGGGTCAGTGCTTTGTATCAGTTTCAGAAGCAGATTTGGACTACATATGTTCTGTATGTGTAGGAAACACCATTCTTTTGTTCTCAGCACACACACGTTTCCTGCTGTCTTAGAGACTCTAGAAAGCAAGAGCGTGCTTCTTGTTCTAAAGCAGAGTGTGATCAATGAATGATTACACTGCTGTGTGTTTCACTTCTGAAATGGAGTTAAATCCCAGACTCTGTGTCTTCCTACAAGCAAGACTTCGTTTAAGGTAAGGGCAGTCACTTTTCTGCTCAAACGATCTACATCATCATGAAGCTCACACGTTTCCCATCTTAAGTGACAAGCATTGGATGTTAGAGGACCAGTGCTTTGTATCAGTTTCAGAAGAAGAGTTGGACTACATATGGTCTGTATGTGTAGGAAACTCCGTTCTTTTGTTCTCAGCGCACTCATGTTTCCTGCTATCTTAGAGACTTTAGAAAGCAAGAGCGTGCTTCTCGCTCCAAAGCAGAGTGTGATCCATGGCTGAGAACTATGCTGTGTGTTTGCCTTCAGAAATTGAGTGAAATCCCTGGCTCTGTGACTTCCTACAAGCGAGACTTCGTTTCAGGCAAGGGCAGTCACTTTTCAGCTCAAACGAACTACCTCGTTCACAGAGCTCACACGTTTCTCATATTAACAGACAAACATTGGATGTTAGAGGACCAGTGTTTTGTATTAGTTTCAGAAACAGAATAGGACTAGATATGGTCCGTATGTTTGGGAAACAACGTTCTTTTGTTCTCAGCGCATCACGTTTCCTGCTGTCTTAGAGACTCTAGAAAGCAAGAGCGTGCTTGTGGATCTAAAGCAGAGTGTGATCCATGGATGAGAACTATGCGGTGTGTTTCCATTCAAAAACAGAGTTAAATCCCAGGCTCTGTGTCTTCCTACAAGCAAGACTTCGTTTCAGGTAAGGGCAGTCACTTTTCAGCTCAAACGAACTACATCATTCACGGAGCTCACACGTTTCTCATCTTAAGACACAAGCATTGGATGTTAGAAGACCAGTGCTTTATATCAGTTTCAGAAGCAGAGTTGGACTAGATATGGTCCGTATGTGTAGGAAACACCGTTCTTTTGTTCTCAGCACACTCACGTTTCCTGCTGTGTTAGAGACTACAGAAAGCAAGAGCGTGCTTCTCGCTCTAAAGCAGAGTGTGATCCATCAATGAGAACTATGCTGTGTGTTTCCCTTCATAAATGGAGTTAAATCTCAATTTCTGTATCTTCCTACAAGCAAGACTTCGTTTCAGGTAAGGGCAGTCACTTTTCAGCTCAAACGAACTACATCGTTCACGAAGCTCACACGTTTCTCATCTTAACTGGCAAGCATTGGATGTTAGAAGGGTCAGTGCTTTGTATCAGTTTCAGAAGCAGATTTGGACTACATATGTTCTGTATGTGTAGGAAACACCATTCTTTTGTTCTCAGACCACACACGTTTCCTGCTGTCTTAGAGACTCTAGAAAGCAAGAGCGTGCTTCTTGTTCTAAAGCAGAGTGTGATCAATGGATGATTACACTGCTGTGTGTTTCACTTCAGAAATGGAGTTAAATCCCAGACTCTGTGTCTTCCTACAAGCAAGACTTCGTTTAAGGTAAGGGCAGTCACTTTTCTGCTCAAACGATATACATCGTTCATGAAGCTCACACGTTTCCCATCTTAAGTGACAAGCATTGGATGTTAGAGGACCAGTGCTTTGTATCAGTTTCAGAAGAAGAGTTGGACTACATATGGTCCGTATGTGTAGGAAACGCCGTTCTTTTTTTTTGGGCACACTCAGATTTCCTGTTGTATTAGAGACTCTAGAAAGCAAGAGCATGCTTCTTGCTCTAAAGCAGAGTGTGATCCATGGATGAGAAGTATGCTGTGTGTTTCTATTCAGAAATGGAGTTAAATCCCAGGCTCTGTGTCTTCCTACAAGCAAAACTTCGTTTGAGGTAAGGGTAGTCACTTTTCAGCTCAAACGAACTACATCGTTCACGGAGCTCACTCGTTTCTCATCTTAACAGACAAGCATTGGATGTTAGAGGACCAGTGCTTTGTATCAGTTTAAGAAGCAGAGTTGGACTAGACGTGGTCCGTATGTGTAGGAAACACAGTTCTTTTGTTTTCAGCAAAATCACGTTTCCTGCTGTCTTGGAGACTCTAGAAAGCAAGAGCGTGCTTCTTGTTCTAAAGCAGCGTGTGATCAATGGATTAGAACTCTGCTGTGTGTTTCCCTTCAGAAATGGAGTTAAATCCCAGGCTCTGTGTCTTACTACAAGCAAGACTTCGTTTCAGGTAACGGCAGTCACTTTTCAGTTCAAAGGAACTACATTATTCTCAAAGCTCACACGTTTCTCATCATAACTGACAAGCATTGGATGTTAGAGGACCAGTGCTTTGTGTCAGTTTCAGAAACAGAGTTGGACTAGATATGGTCCGAATGTGTAGGAAACACCGTTCTTTTGTTCTCAGCGCACTCACGTTTCCTGCTGTCTTAGAGACTTTAGAAAGCAAGAGCGTGCTTCTCGCTCTAAAGCAGAGTGTGATCCATGGATGAGAACTATGCTGTGTGTTTCCCTTCAGAAATGGAGTTAAATCCCAGACTCTGTGTCTTCCTACAAGCAAGACTTCGTTTAAGGTAAGGGCAGTTACTTTTCTGTCAAACGAACTACGTCGTTCATGAAGCTCACACGTTTCCCATCTTAACTGACCAGCATTGGATGTTAGAGGACCAGGGCTTTGTATCAGTTTCAGAAGAAGAGTTGGACTACATATGGTCCGTATGTGTAGGAAACTCCGTTCTTTTGTTCTGGACACACTCAGATTTCCTGCTGTATTAGAGATTCTAGAAAGCAAGGGCATGCTTCTTGCTCTAAAGCAGAGTGTGATCCATGCATGAGAACCATGCTGTGTGTTTCCATTCAGAAATGGAGTTAAATCCCAGGCTCTGTGTCTTCCTACAAGCAAGAATTCGTTTCAGGTAAGGGCAGTCACTTTTCAGCTCAAACGAACTACATCGTTCACGGAGCTCACACGTTTCTCATCTTAACAGACAAGCATTGGATGTTAGAGGACCAGTGCTTTGTATCAGTTTAAGAAGCAGAGTTGGACTAGATATGGTCTGTACGTGTAGGAAACACAGTTCTTTGGTTCTCAGCAAAATCACGTTTCCTGCTGTCTTAGAGACTCTAGAAAGCAAGAGCGTGCTTCTTGTTCTAAAGCAGAGTGTGATCCATGGATGAGAACACTGCTGTGTGTTTCACTTCAGAAATGGAGTTAAATCCCAGGCTCTGAGTCTTCCTACAAGCAAGACTTCGATTCAGGTAAGGGCAGTCACTTTTCTGCTCAAACGAACTACATCGTTCAAGAAGCTCACACGTTTCTCATCTTAACTGACAAGCATTGGATGTTAGAGGGTCAGTGCTTTGTATCAGTTTCAGAAGCAGATTTGGACTATGTATGGTCTGTATATGTAGGAAACACCGTTCTTTTGTTCTTAGCACACACACGTTTCCTGCTGTCTTAAAGACTCTAGAAAGCAAGAGCGTGCTTCTTGTTCTAAAGCAGAGTGTGATCAATGGATGATTACACTGCTGTGTGTTTCACTTCAGAAATGGAGTTAAATCCCAGGCTCTGAGTCTTCCTACAAGCAAGACTTCGTTTCAGGCAAGGGCAGTCACTTTTCAGCTCAAACGAACTACATCGTTCACGGAGCTCACACGTTTCTCATCTTAACAGACAAACATTGGATGTTAGAGGACCAGTGCTTTGTATTAGTTTCAGAAACAGAGTTGGACTAGATATGGTCCGTATGTTTAGGAAACACCGTTCTTTGGTTCTCAGCGCATCACGTTTCCTGCTGTCTTAGAGACTCTAGAAAGCAAGAGCGTGCTTCTGGCTCTAAAGCAGAGTGTGATCCATGGATGAGAACTATGCTGTGTGTTTCCCTTCAGAAATGGAGTTAAATCCCAGGCTCTGTGTCTTCCTACAAGCAAGACTTCGTTTCAGGTAAGGGCAGTCACTTTTCAGCTCAAACGAACTACATCGTTCACGAAGCTCACACGTTTCTCATCTTAACTGGCAAGCATTGGATGTTAGAAGGGCCAGTGCTTTGTATCAGTTTCAGAAGCAGATTTGGACTACATATGGTCTGTATGTGTAGGAAACACCATTCTTTTGTTCGCAGCACACACACGTTTCCTGCTGTCTTAGAGACTCTAGAAAGCAAGAGCTTGCTTCTTGTTCTAAAGCAGAGTGTGATCAATGAATGATTACACTGCTGTGTGTTTCACTTCCGAAATGGAGTTAAATCCCAGACTCTGTGTCTTCCTACAAGCAAGACTTCGTTTAAGGTAAGGGCAGTCACTTTTCTGCTCAAACGATCTACATCGTCATGAAGCTCACACGTTTCCCATCTTAAGTGACAAGCATTGGATGTTAGAGGACCAGTGCTTTGTATCAGTTTCAGAAGAAGAGTTGGACTACATATGGTCCGTATGTGTAGGAAACTCCGTTCTTTTGTTCTCAGCGCACTCATGTTTCCTGCTGTCTTAGAGACTTTAGAAAGCAAGAGCGTGCTTCTCGCTCTAAAGCAGAGTGTGATCCATGGCTGAGAACTATGCTGTGTGTTTGCCTTCAGAAATGGAGTTAAATCCCTGGCTCTGTGTCTTCCTACAAGCGAGACTTCGTTTCAGGCAAGGGCAGTCACTTTTCAGCTCAAACGAACTACATCGTTCACAGAGCTCACACGTTTCTCATATTAACAGACAAACATTGGATGTTAGAGGACCAGTGCTTTGTATTAGTTTCAGAAACAGAGTTGGACTAGATATGGTCCGTATGTTTAGGAAACAACGTTCTTTTGTTCTCAGCGCATCACGTTTCCTGCTGTCTTAGAGACTCTAGAAAGCAAGAGCGTGCTTGTGGATCTAAAGCAGAGTGTGATCCATGGATGAGAACTATGCTGTGTGTTTCCCTTCAGAAATGGAGTTAAATCCCAGACTCTGTGTCTTCCTACAAGTAAGACTTCGTTTAAGGTAAGGGCAGTCACTTTTCTGCTCAAACGAACTACATCGTTCATGAAGCTCACACGTTTCCCATCTTAAGTGACAAGCATTGGATGTTAGAGGACCAGTGCTTAGAATCAGTTTCAGAAGAAGAGTTGGACTACATATGGTCCATATGTGTAGGAAACTCCGTTCTTTTGTTCTCAGCGCACTCACGTTTCCTGCTGTCTTAGAGACTTTAGAAAGCAAGAGTGTGCTTCTCGCTCTAAAGCAGAGTGTGATCCATGGATGAGAACTATGTTGTGTGTTTCCCTTCAGAAATGGAGTTAAATCCCAGGCTGTGTGTCTTCCTACAAGCCAGACTTCGTTTCAGGTAAGGGCAGTTACTTTTCAGCTCAAACGAACTACATCATTCACGAAGCTCACACGTTTCTCATGTTAACTGGCAAGCATTGGATGTTAAAAGGGTCAGTGCTTTGTATCAGTTTCAGAAGCAGATTTGGACTACATATGGTCTGTATGTGTAGGAAACACCATTCTTTTGTTCGCAGCACACACACGTTTCCTGCTGTCTTAGAGACTCTAGAAAGCAAGAGCGTGCTTCTTGTTCTAAAGCAGAGTGTGATCAATGAATGATTACACTGCTGTGTGTTTCACTTCCGAAATGGAGTTAAATCCCAGACTCTGTGTCTTCCTACAAGCAAGACTTCGTTTAAGGTAAGGGCAGTCACTTTTCTGCTCAAACGATCTACATCGTCATGAAGCTCACACGTTTCCCATCTTAAGTGACAAGCATTGGATGTTAGAGGACCAGTGCTTTGTATCAGTTTCAGAAGAAGAGTTGGACTACATATGGTCCGTATGTGTAGGAAACTCCGTTCTTTTGTTCTCAGCGCACTCATGTTTCCTGCTGTCTTAGAGACTTTAGAAAGCAAGAGCGTGCTTCTCGCTCTAAAGCATAGTGTGATCCATGGCTGAGAACTATGCTGTGTGTTTGCCTTCAGAAATGGAGTTAAATCCCTGGCTCTGTGTCTTCCTACAAGCGAGACTTCGTTTCAGGCAAGGGCAGTCACTTTTCAGCTCAAACGAACTACATCGTTCACAGAGCTCACACGTTTCTCATATTAACAGACAAACATTGGATGTTAGAGGACCAGTGCTTTGTATTAGTTTCAGAAACAGAGTTGGACTAGATATGGTCCGTATGTTTAGGAAACAACGTTCTTTTGTTCTCAGAGCATCACGTTTCCTGCTGTCTTAGAGACTCTAGAAAGCAAGAGCGTGCTTGTGGATCTAAAGCAGAGTGTGATCCATGGATGAGAACTATGCTGTGTGTTTCCCTTCAGAAATGGAGTTAAATCCCAGACTCTGTGTCTTCCTACAAGCAAGACTTCGTTTAAGGTAAGGGCAGTCACTTTTCTGCTCAAACGATCTACATCGTTCATGAAGCTCACACGTTTCCCATCTTAACTGACAAGCATTGGATGTTAGAAGACCAGTGCTTTGTATCAGTTTCAGAAGAAGAGTTGGACTACACATGGTCCGTATGTGTAGGAAACTCCGTTCTTTTGTTCGGGGCACACTCAGATTTCCTGCTGTATTAGAGACTCTAGAAAGCAAGAGCATGCTTCTTGCTCTAAAGCAGAGTGTGATCCATGGATAAGAACTATGCGGTGTGTTTCCATTCAAAAACAGAGTTAAATCCCAGGCTCTGTGTCTTCCTACAAGCAAGACTTCGTTTCAGGTAAGGGCAGTCACTTTTCAGCTCAAACGAACTACATCATTCACGGAGCTCACACGTTTCTCATCTTAACAGACAAGCATTGGATGTTAGAGGACCAGTGCTTTATATCAGTTTCAGAAGCAGAGTTGGACTAGATATGGTCCGTATGTGTAGGAAACACCGTTCTTTTGTTCTCAGCACACTCACGTTTCCTGCTGTGTTAGAGACTACAGAAAGCAAGAGCGTGCTTCTCGCTCTAAAGCAGAGTGTGATCCATCGATGAGAACTATGCTGTGTGTTTCCCTTCATAAATGGAGTTAAATCTCAATTTCTGTATCTTCCTACAAGCAAGACTTCGTTTCAGGTAAGGGCAGTCACTTTTCAGCTCAAACGAACTACATCGTTCACGAAGCTCACACGTTTCTCATCTTAAGACACAAGCATTGGATGTTAGAGGACCAGTGCTTTATATCAGTTTCAGAAGCAGAGTTGGACTAGATATGGTCCGTATGTGTAGGAAACACCGTTCTTTTGTTCTCAGCACACTCACGTTTCCTGCTGTGTTAGAGACTACAGAAAGCAAGAGCGTGCTTCTCGCTCTAAAGCAGAGTGTGATCCATCAATGAGAACTATGCTGTGTGTTTCCCTTCATAAATGGAGTTAAATCTCAATTTCTGTATCTTCCTACAAGCAAGACTTCGTTTCAGGTAAGGGCAGTCACTTTTCAGCTCAAACGAACTACATCGTTCACGAAGCTCACACGTTTCTCATCTTAACTGGCAAGCATTGGATGTTAGAAGGGTCAGTGCTTTGTATCAGTTTCAGAAGCAGATTTGGACTACATATGTTCTGTATGTGTAGGAAACACCATTCTTTTGTTCTCAGACCACACACGTTTCCTGCTGTCTTAGAGACTCTAGAAAGCAAGAGCGTGCTTCTTGTTCTAAAGCAGAGTGTGATCAATGGATGATTACACTGCTGTGTGTTTCACTTCAGAAATGGAGTTAAATCCCAGACTCTGTGTCTTCCTACAAGCAAGACTTCGTTTAAGGTAAGGGCAGTCACTTTTCTGCTCAAACGATATACATCGTTCATGAAGCTCACACGTTTCCCATCTTAAGTGACAAGCATTGGATGTTAGAGGACCAGTGCTTTGTATCAGTTTCAGAAGAAGAGTTGGACTACATATGGTCCGTATGTGTAGGAAACGCCGTTCTTTTTTTTTGGGCACACTCAGATTTCCTGTTGTATTAGAGACTCTAGAAAGCAAGAGCATGCTTCTTGCTCTAAAGCAGAGTGTGATCCATGGATGAGAAGTATGCTGTGTGTTTCTATTCAGAAATGGACTTAAATCCCAGGCTCTGTGTCTTCCTACAAGCAAAACTTCGTTTGAGGTAAGGGCAGTCACTTTTCAGCTCAAACGAACTACATCGTTCACGGAGCTCACTCGTTTCTCATCTTAACAGACAAGCATTGGATGTTAGAGGACCAGTGCTTTGTATCAGTTTAAGAAGCAGAGTTGGACTAGACGTGGTCCGTATGTGTAGGAAACACAGTTCTTTTGTTTTCAGCAAAATCACGTTTCCTGCTGTCTTGGAGACTCTAGAAAGCAAGAGCGTGCTTCTTGTTCTAAAGCAGCGTGTGATCAATGGATTAGAACTCTGCTGTGTGTTTCCCTTCAGAAATGGAGTTAAATCCCAGGCTCTGTGTCTTACTACAAGCAAGACTTCGTTTCAGGTAACGGCAGTCACTTTTCAGTTCAAAGGAACTACATTATTCTCAAAGCTCACACGTTTCTCATCATAACTGACAAGCATTGGATGTTAGAGGACCAGTGCTTTGTGTCAGTTTCAGAAACAGAGTTGGACTAGATATGGTCCGAATGTGTAGGAAACACCGTTCTTTTGTTCTCAGCGCACTCACGTTTCCTGCTGTCTTAGAGACTTTAGAAAGCAAGAGCGTGCTTCTCGCTCTAAAGCAGAGTGTGATCCATGGATGAGAACTATGCTGTGTGTTTCCCTTCAGAAATGGAGTTAAATCCCAGACTCTGTGTCTTCCTACAAGCAAGACTTCGTTTAAGGTAAGGGCAGTTACTTTTCTGTCAAACGAACTACGTCGTTCATGAAGCTCACACGTTTCCCATCTTAACTGACCAGCATTGGATGTTAGAGGACCAGGGCTTTGTATCAGTTTCAGAAGAAGAGTTGGACTACATATGGTCCGTATGTGTAGGAAACTCCTTTCTTTTGTTCTGGACACACTCAGATTTCCTGCTGTATTAGAGATTCTAGAAAGCAAGGGCATGCTTCTTGCTCTAAAGCAGAGTGTGATGCATGCATGAGAACCATGCTGTGTGTTTCCATTCAGAAATGGAGTTAAATCCCAGGCTCTGTGTCTTCCTACAAGCAAGAATTCGTTTCAGGTAAGGGCAGTCACTTTTCAGTTCAAAGGAACTACATTATTCTCAAAGCTCACACGTTTCTCATCATAACTGACAAGCATTGGATGTTAGAGGACCAGTGCTTTGTATCAGTTTAAGAAGCAGAGTTGGACTAGATATGGTCCGTACATGTAGGAAACACAGTTCTTTTGTTCTCAGCAAAATCACGTTTCCTGCTGTCTTAGAGACTCTAGAAAGCAAGAGCTTGCTTCTTGTTCTAAAGCAGAGTGTGATCCATGGATGAGAACACTGCTGTGTGTTTCACTTCAGAAATGGAGTTAAATCCCAGGCTCTGAGTCTTCCTACAAGCAAGACTTCGATTCAGGTAAGGGCAGTCACTTTTCTGCTCAAACGAACTACATCGTTCAAGAAGCTCACACGTTTCTCATCTTAACTAACAAGCATTGGATGTTAGAGGGTCAGTGCTTTGTATCAGTTTCAGAAGCAGATTTGGACTATGTATGGTCTGTATATGTAGGAAACACCGTTCTTTTGTTCTTAGCACACACACGTTTCCTGCTGTCTTAAAGACTCTAGAAAGCAAGAACGTGCTTCTTGTTCTAAAGCAGAGTGTGATCAATGGATGATTACACTGCTGTGTGTTTCACTTCAGAAATGGAGTTAAATCCCAGGCTCTGAGTCTTCCTACAAGCAAGACTTCGTTTCAGGCAAGGGCAGTCACTTTTCAGCTCAAACGAACTACATCGTTCACGGAGCTCACACGTTTCTCATCTTAACAGACAAACATTGGATGTTAGAGGACCAGTGCTTTGTATTAGTTTCAGAAACAGAGTTGGACTAGATATGGTCCGTATGTTTAGGAAACACCGTTCTTTGGTTCTCAGCGCATCACGTTTCCTGCTGTCTTAGAGACTCTAGAAAGCAAGAGCGTGCTTCTGGCTCTAAAGCAGAGTGTGATCCATGGATGAGAACTATGCTGTGTGTTTCCCTTCAGAAATGGAGTTAAATCCCAGGCTCTGTGTCTTCCTACAAGCAAGACTTCGTTTCAGGTAAGGGCAGTCACTTTTCAGCTCAAACGAACTACATCGTTCACGAAGCTCACACGTTTCTCATCTTAACTGGCAAGCATTGGATGTTAGAAGGGTCAGTGCTTTGTATCAGTTTCAGAAGAAGAGTTGGACTACATATGGTCCATATGTGTAGGAAACTCCGTTCTTTTGTTCTCAGCGCACTCACGTTTCCTGCTGTCTTAGAGACTTTAGAAAGCAAGCGTGTGCTTCTCGCTCTAAAGCAGAGTGTGATCCATCGATGAGAACTATGTTGTGTGTTTCCCTTCAGAAATGGAGTTAAATCCCAGGCTCTGTGTCTTCCTACAAGCCAGACTTCGTTTCAGGTAAGGTCAGTCACTTTTCAGCTCAAACGAACTACATCGTTCACGAAGCTCACACGTTTCTCATCTTAACTGGCAAGCATTGGATGTTAGAAGGGTCAGTGCTTTGTATCAGTTTCAGAAGCAGATTTGGACTACATATGTTCTGTATGTGTAGGAAACACCATTCTTTTGTTCTCAGCACACACACGTTTCCTGCTGTCTTAGAGACTCTAGAAAGCAAGAGCGTGCTTCTTGTTCTAAAGCAGAGTGTGATCAATGAATGATTACACTGCTGTGTGTTTCACTTCTGAAATGGAGTTAAATCCCAGACTCTGTGTCTTCCTACAAGCAAGACTTCGTTTAAGGTAAGGGCAGTCACTTTTCTGCTCAAACGATCTACATCGTCATGAAGCTCACACGTTTCCCATCTTAAGTGACAAGCATTGGATGTTAGAGGACCAGTGCTTTGTATCAGTTTCAGAAGAAGAGTTGGACTATATATGGTCTGTATGTGTAGGAAACTCCGTTCTTTTGTTCTCAGCGCACTCATGTTTCCTGCTGTCTTAGAGACTTTAGAAAGCAAGAGCGTGCTTCTCGCTCCAAAGCAGAGTGTGATCCATGGCTGAGAACTATGCTGTGTGTTTGCCTTCAGAAATTGAGTGAAATCCCTGGCTCTGTGACTTCCTACAAGCGAGACTTCGTTTCAGGCAAGGGCAGTCACTTTTCAGCTCAAACGAACTACCTCGTTCACAGAGCTCACACGTTTCTCATATTAACAGACAAACATTGGATGTTAGAGGACCAGTGTTTTGTATTAGTTTCAGAAACAGAATAGGACTAGATATGGTCCGTATGTTTGGGAAACAACGTTCTTTTGTTCTCAGCGCATCACGTTTCCTGCTGTCTTAGAGACTCTAGAAAGCAAGAGCGTGCTTGTGGATCTAAAGCAGAGTGTGATCCATGGATGAGAACTATGCGGTGTGTTTCCATTCAAAAACAGAGTTAAATCCCAGGCTCTGTGTCTTCCTACAAGCAAGACTTCGTTTCAGGTAAGGGCAGTCACTTTTCAGCTCAAACGAACTACATCATTCACGGAGCTCACACGTTTCTCATCTTAAGACACAAGCATTGGATGTTAGAAGACCAGTGCTTTATATCAGTTTCAGAAGCAGAGTTGGACTAGATATGGTCCGTATGTGTAGGAAACACCGTTCTTTTGTTCTCAGCACACTCACGTTTCCTGCTGTGTTAGAGACTACAGAAAGCAAGAGCGTGCTTCTCGCTCTAAAGCAGAGTGTGATCCATCAATGAGAACTATGCTGTGTGTTTCCCTTCATAAATGGAGTTAAATCTCAATTTCTGTATCTTCCTACAAGCAAGACTTCGTTTCAGGTAAGGGCAGTCACTTTTCAGCTCAAACGAACTACATCGTTCACGAAGCTCACACGTTTCTCATCTTAACTGGCAAGCATTGGATGTTAGAAGGGTCAGTGCTTTGTATCAGTTTCAGAAGCAGATTTGGACTACATATGTTCTGTATGTGTAGGAAACACCATTCTTTTGTTCTCAGACCACACACGTTTCCTGCTGTCTTAGAGACTCTAGAAAGCAAGAGCGTGCTTCTTGTTCTAAAGCAGAGTGTGATCAATGGATGATTACACTGCTGTGTGTTTCACTTCAGAAATGGAGTTAAATCCCAGACTCTGTGTCTTCCTACAAGCAAGACTTCGTTTAAGGTAAGGGCAGTCATTTTTCTGCTCAAACGATATACATCGTTCATGAAGCTCACACGTTTCCCATCTTAAGTGACAAGCATTGGATGTTAGAGGACCAGTGCTTTGTATCAGTTTCAGAAGAAGAGTTGGACTACATATGGTCCGTATGTGTAGGAAACGCCGTTCTTTTTTTTTGGGCACACTCAGATTTCCTGTTGTATTAGAGACTCTAGAAAGCAAGAGCATGCTTCTTGCTCTAAAGCAGAGTGTGATCCATGGATGAGAAGTATGCTGTGTGTTTCTATTCAGAAATGGAGTTAAATCCCAGGCTCTGTGTCTTCCTACAAGCAAAACTTCGTTTGAGGTAAGGGCAGTCACTTTTCAGCTCAAACGAACTACATCGTTCACGGAGCTCACTCGTTTCTCATCTTAACAGACAAGCATTGGATGTTAGAGGACCAGTGCTTTGTATCAGTTTAAGAAGCAGAGTTGGACTAGACGTGGTCCGTATGTGTAGGAAACACAGTTCTTTTGTTTTCAGCAAAATCACGTTTCCTGCTGTCTTGGAGACTCTAGAAAGCAAGAGCGTGCTTCTTGTTCTGAAGCAGCGTGTGATCAATGGATTAGAACTCTGCTGTGTGTTTCCCTTCAGAAATGGAGTTAAATCCCAGGCTCTGTGTCTTACTACAAGCAAGACTTCGTTTCAGGTAACGGCAGTCACTTTTCAGTTCAAAGGAACTACATTATTCTCAAAGCTCACACGTTTCTCATCATAACTGACAAGCATTGGATGTTAGAGGACCAGTGCTTTGTGTCAGTTTCAGAAACAGAGTTGGACTAGATATGGTCCGAATGTGTAGGAAACACCGTTCTTTTGTTCTCAGCGCACTCACGTTTCCTGCTGTCTTAGAGACTTTAGAAAGCAAGAGCGTGCTTCTCGCTCTAAAGCAGAGTGTGATCCATGGATGAGAACTATGCTGTGTGTTTCCCTTCAGAAATGGAGTTAAATCCCAGACTCTGTGTCTTCCTACAAGCAAGACTTCGTTTAAGGTAAGGGCAGTTACTTTTCTGTCAAACGAACTACGTCGTTCATGAAGCTCACACGTTTCCCATCTTAACTGACCAGCATTGGATGTTAGAGGACCAGGGCTTTGTATCAGTTTCAGAAGAAGAGTTGGACTACATATGGTCCGTATGTGTAGGAAACTCCGTTCTTTTGTTCTGGACACACTCAGATTTCCTGCTGTATTAGAGATTCTAGAAAGCAAGGGCATGCTTCTTGCTCTAAAGCAGAGTGTGATCCATGCATGAGAACCATGCTGTGTGTTTCCATTCAGAAATGGAGTTAAATCCCAGGCTCTGTGTCTTCCTACAAGCAAGAATTCGTTTCAGGTAAGGGCAGTCACTTTTCAGCTCAAACGAACTACATCGTTCACGGAGCTCACACGTTTCTCATCTTAACAGACAAGCATTGGATGTTAGAGGACCAGTGCTTTGTATCAGTTTAAGAAGCAGAGTTGGACTAGATATGGTCCGTTCATGTAGGAAACACAGTTCTTTTGTTCTCAGCAAAATCACGTTTCCTGCTGTCTTAGAGACTCTAGAAAGCAAGAGCTTGCTTCTTGTTCTAAAGCAGAGTGTGATCCATGGATGAGAACACTGCTGTGTGTTTCACTTCAGAAATGGAGTTAAATCCCAGGCTCTGAGTCTTCCTACAAGCAAGACTTCGATTCAGGTAAGGGCAGTCACTTTTCTGCTCAAACGAACTACATCGTTCAAGAAGCTCACACGTTTCTCATCTTAACTAACAAGCATTGGATGTTAGAGGGTCAGTGCTTTGTATCAGTTTCAGAAGCAGATTTGGACTATGTATGGTCTGTATATGTAGGAAACACCGTTCTTTTGTTCTTAGCACACACACGTTTCCTGCTGTCTTAAAGACTCTAGAAAGCAAGAACGTGCTTCTTGTTCTAAAGCAGAGTGTGATCAATGGATGATTACACTGCTGTGTGTTTCACTTCAGAAATGGAGTTAAATCCCAGGCTCTGAGTCTTCCTACAAGCAAGACTTCGTTTCAGGCAAGGGCAGTCACTTTTCAGCTCAAACGAACTACATCGTTCACGGAGCTCACACGTTTCTCATCTTAACAGACAAACATTGGATGTTAGAGGACCAGTGCTTTGTATTAGTTTCAGAAACAGAGTTGGACTAGATATGGTCCGTATGTTTAGGAAACACCGTTCTTTGGTTCTCAGCGCATCACGTTTCCTGCTGTCTTAGAGACTCTAGAAAGCAAGAGCGTGCTTCTGGCTCTAAAGCAGAGTGTGATCCATGGATGAGAACTATGCTGTGTGTTTCCCTTCAGAAATGGAGTTAAATCCCAGGCTCTGTGTCTTCCTACAAGCAAGACTTCGTTTCAGGTAAGGGCAGTCACTTTTCAGCTCAAACGAACTACATCGTTCACGAAGCTCACACGTTTCTCATCTTAACTGGCAAGCATTGGATGTTAGAAGGGTCAGTGCTTTGTATCAGTTTCAGAAGAAGAGTTGGACTACATATGGTCCATATGTGTAGGAAACTCCGTTCTTTTGTTCTCAGCGCACTCACGTTTCCTGCTGTCTTAGAGACTTTAGAAAGCAAGCGTGTGCTTCTCGCTCTAAAGCAGAGTGTGATCCATCGATGAGAACTATGTTGTGTGTTTCCCTTCAGAAATGGAGTTAAATCCCAGGCTCTGTGTCTTCCTACAAGCCAGACTTCGTTTCAGGTAAGGTCAGTCACTTTTCAGCTCAAACGAACTACATCGTTCACGAAGCTCACACGTTTCTCATCTTAACTGGCAAGCATTGGATGTTAGAAGGGTCAGTGCTTTGTATCAGTTTCAGAAGCAGATTTGGACTACATATGTTCTGTATGTGTAGGAAACACCATTCTTTTGTTCTCAGCACACACACGTTTCCTGCTGTCTTAGAGACTCTAGAAAGCAAGAGCGTGCTTCTTGTTCTAAAGCAGAGTGTGATCAATGAATGATTACACTGCTGTGTGTTTCACTTCTGAAATGGAGTTAAATCCCAGACTCTGTGTCTTCCTACAAGCAAGACTTCGTTTAAGGTAAGGGCAGTCACTTTTCTGCTCAAACGATCTACATCGTCATGAAGCTCACACGTTTCCCATCTTAAGTGACAAGCATTGGATGTTAGAGGACCAGTGCTTTGTATCAGTTTCAGAAGAAGAGTTGGACTACATATGGTCTGTATGTGTAGGAAACTCCGTTCTTTTGTTCTCAGCGCACTCATGTTTCCTGCTGTCTTAGAGACTTTAGAAAGCAAGAGCGTGCTTCTCGCTCCAAAGCAGAGTGTGATCCATGGCTGAGAACTATGCTGTGTGTTTGCCTTCAGAAATTGAGTGAAATCCCTGGCTCTGTGACTTCCTACAAGCGAGACTTCGTTTCAGGCAAGGGCAGTCACTTTTCAGCTCAAACGAACTACCTCGTTCACAGAGCTCACACGTTTCTCATATTAACAGACAAACATTGGATGTTAGAGGACCAGTGTTTTGTATTAGTTTCAGAAACAGAATAGGACTAGATATGGTCCGTATGTTTGGGAAACAACGTTCTTTTGTTCTCAGCGCATCACGTTTCCTGCTGTCTTAGAGACTCTAGAAAGCAAGAGCGTGCTTGTGGATCTAAAGCAGAGTGTGATCCATGGATGAGAACTATGCGGTGTGTTTCCATTCAAAAACAGAGTTAAATCCCAGGCTCTGTGTCTTCCTACAAGCAAGACTTCGTTTCAGGTAAGGGCAGTCACTTTTCAGCTCAAACGAACTACATCATTCACGGAGCTCACACGTTTCTCATCTTAAGACACAAGCATTGGATGTTAGAAGACCAGTGCTTTATATCAGTTTCAGAAGCAGAGTTGGACTAGATATGGTCCGTATGTGTAGGAAACACCGTTCTTTTGTTCTCAGCACACTCACGTTTCCTGCTGTGTTAGAGACTACAGAAAGCAAGAGCGTGCTTCTCGCTCTAAAGCAGAGTGTGATCCATCAATGAGAACTATGCTGTGTGTTTCCCTTCATAAATGGAGTTAAATCTCAATTTCTGTATCTTCCTACAAGCAAGACTTCGTTTCAGGTAAGGGCAGTCACTTTTCAGCTCAAACGAACTACATCGTTCACGAAGCTCACACGTTTCTCATCTTAACTGGCAAGCATTGGATGTTAGAAGGGTCAGTGCTTTGTATCAGTTTCAGAAGCAGATTTGGACTACATATGTTCTGTATGTGTAGGAAACACCATTCTTTTGTTCTCAGACCACACACGTTTCCTGCTGTCTTAGAGACTCTAGAAAGCAAGAGCGTGCTTCTTGTTCTAAAGCAGAGTGTGATCAATGGATGATTACACTGCTGTGTGTTTCACTTCAGAAATGGAGTTAAATCCCAGACTCTGTGTCTTCCTACAAGCAAGACTTCGTTTAAGGTAAGGGCAGTCATTTTTCTGCTCAAACGATATACATCGTTCATGAAGCTCACACGTTTCCCATCTTAAGTGACAAGCATTGGATGTTAGAGGACCAGTGCTTTGTATCAGTTTCAGAAGAAGAGTTGGACTACATATGGTCCGTATGTGTAGGAAACGCCGTTCTTTTTTTTTGGGCACACTCAGATTTCCTGTTGTATTAGAGACTCTAGAAAGCAAGAGCATGCTTCTTGCTCTAAAGCAGAGTGTGATCCATGGATGAGAAGTATGCTGTGTGTTTCTATTCAGAAATGGAGTTAAATCCCAGGCTCTGTGTCTTCCTACAAGCAAAACTTCGTTTGAGGTAAGGGCAGTCACTTTTCAGCTCAAACGAACTACATCGTTCACGGAGCTCACTCGTTTCTCATCTTAACAGACAAGCATTGGATGTTAGAGGACCAGTGCTTTGTATCAGTTTAAGAAGCAGAGTTGGACTAGACGTGGTCCGTATGTGTAGGAAACACAGTTCTTTTGTTTTCAGCAAAATCACGTTTCCTGCTGTCTTGGAGACTCTAGAAAGCAAGAGCGTGCTTCTTGTTCTGAAGCAGCGTGTGATCAATGGATTAGAACTCTGCTGTGTGTTTCCCTTCAGAAATGGAGTTAAATCCCAGGCTCTGTGTCTTACTACAAGCAAGACTTCGTTTCAGGTAACGGCAGTCACTTTTCAGTTCAAAGGAACTACATTATTCTCAAAGCTCACACGTTTCTCATCATAACTGACAAGCATTGGATGTTAGAGGACCAGTGCTTTGTGTCAGTTTCAGAAACAGAGTTGGACTAGATATGGTCCGAATGTGTAGGAAACACCGTTCTTTTGTTCTCAGCGCACTCACGTTTCCTGCTGTCTTAGAGACTTTAGAAAGCAAGAGCGTGCTTCTCGCTCTAAAGCAGAGTGTGATCCATGGATGAGAACTATGCTGTGTGTTTCCCTTCAGAAATGGAGTTAAATCCCAGACTCTGTGTCTTCCTACAAGCAAGACTTCGTTTAAGGTAAGGGCAGTTACTTTTCTGTCAAACGAACTACGTCGTTCATGAAGCTCACACGTTTCCCATCTTAACTGACCAGCATTGGATGTTAGAGGACCAGGGCTTTGTATCAGTTTCAGAAGAAGAGTTGGACTACATATGGTCCGTATGTGTAGGAAACTCCGTTCTTTTGTTCTGGACACACTCAGATTTCCTGCTGTATTAGAGATTCTAGAAAGCAAGGGCATGCTTCTTGCTCTAAAGCAGAGTGTGATCCATGCATGAGAACCATGCTGTGTGTTTCCATTCAGAAATGGAGTTAAATCCCAGGCTCTGTGTCTTCCTACAAGCAAGAATTCGTTTCAGGTAAGGGCAGTCACTTTTCAGCTCAAACGAACTACATCGTTCACGGAGCTCACACGTTTCTCATCTTAACAGACAAGCATTGGATGTTAGAGGACCAGTGCTTTGTATCAGTTTAAGAAGCAGAGTTGGACTAGATATGGTCTGTACGTGTAGGAAACACAGTTCTTTGGTTCTCAGCAAAATCACGTTTCCTGCTGTCTTAGAGACTCTAGAAAGCAAGAGCGTGCTTCTTGTTCTAAAGCAGAGTGTGATCCATGGATGAGAACACTGCTGTGTGTTTCACTTCAGAAATGGAGTTAAATCCCAGGCTCTGAGTCTTCCTACAAGCAAGACTTCGATTCAGGTAAGGGCAGTCACTTTTCTGCTCAAACGAACTACATCGTTCAAGAAGCTCACACGTTTCTCATCTTAACTGACAAGCATTGGATGTTAGAGGGTCAGTGCTTTGTATCAGTTTCAGAAGCAGATTTGGACTATGTATGGTCTGTATATGTAGGAAACACCGTTCTTTTGTTCTTAGCACACACACGTTTCCTGCTGTCTTAAAGACTCTAGAAAGCAAGAGCGTGCTTCTTGTTCTAAAGCAGAGTGTGATCAATGGATGATTACACTGCTGTGTGTTTCACTTCAGAAATGGAGTTAAATCCCAGGCTCTGAGTCTTCCTACAAGCAAGACTTCGTTTCAGGCAAGGGCAGTCACTTTTCAGCTCAAACGAACTACATCGTTCACGGAGCTCACACGTTTCTCATCTTAACAGACAAACATTGGATGTTAGAGGACCAGTGCTTTGTATTAGTTTCAGAAACAGAGTTGGACTAGATATGGTCCGTATGTTTAGGAAACACCGTTCTTTGGTTCTCAGCGCATCACGTTTCCTGCTGTCTTAGAGACTCTAGAAAGCAAGAGCGTGCTTCTGGCTCTAAAGCAGAGTGTGATCCATGGATGAGAACTATGCTGTGTGTTTCCCTTCAGAAATGGAGTTAAATCCCAGGCTCTGTGTCTTCCTACAAGCAAGACTTCGTTTCAGGTAAGGGCAGTCACTTTTCAGCTCAAACGAAATACATCGTTCACGAAGCTCACACGTTTCTCATCTTAACTGGCAAGCATTGGATGTTAGAAGGGCCAGTGCTTTGTATCAGTTTCAGAAGCAGATTTGGACTACATATGGTCTATATGTGTAGGAAACACCATTCTTTTGTTCTCAGCACACACACGTTTCCTGCTGTCTTAGAGACTCTAGAAAGCAAGAGCGTGCTTCTTGTTCTAAAGCAGAGTGTGATCAATGAATGATTACACTGCTGTGTGTTTCACTTCTGAAATGGAGTTAAATCCCAGACTCTGTGTCTTCCTACAAGCAAGACTTCGTTTAAGGTAAGGGCAGTCACTTTTCTGCTCAAACGATCTACATCGTCATGAAGCTCACACGTTTCCCATCTTAAGTGACAAGCATTGGATGTTAGAGGACCAGTGCTTTGTATCAGTTTCAGAAGAAGAGTTGGACTACATATGGTCTGTATGTGTAGGAAACTCCGTTCTTTTGTTCTCAGCGCACTCATGTTTCCTGCTGTCTTAGAGACTTTAGAAAGCAAGAGCGTGCTTCTCGCTCCAAAGCAGAGTGTGATCCATGGCTGAGAACTATGCTGTGTGTTTGCCTTCAGAAATTGAGTGAAATCCCTGGCTCTGTGACTTCCTACAAGCGAGACTTCGTTTCAGGCAAGGGCAGTCACTTTTCAGCTCAAACGAACTACCTCGTTCACAGAGCTCACACGTTTCTCATATTAACAGACAAACATTGGATGTTAGAGGACCAGTGTTTTGTATTAGTTTCAGAAACAGAATAGGACTAGATATGGTCCGTATGTTTGGGAAACAACGTTCTTTTGTTCTCAGCGCATCACGTTTCCTGCTGTCTTAGAGACTCTAGAAAGCAAGAGCGTGCTTGTGGATCTAAAGCAGAGTGTGATCCATGGATGAGAACTATGCGGTGTGTTTCCATTCAAAAACAGAGTTAAATCCCAGGCTCTGTGTCTTCCTACAAGCAAGACTTCGTTTCAGGTAAGGGCAGTCACTTTTCAGCTCAAACGAACTACATCATTCACGGAGCTCACACGTTTCTCATCTTAAGACACAAGCATTGGATGTTAGAAGACCAGTGCTTTATATCAGTTTCAGAAGCAGAGTTGGACTAGATATGGTCCGTATGTGTAGGAAACACCGTTCTTTTGTTCTCAGCACACTCACGTTTCCTGCTGTGTTAGAGACTACAGAAAGCAAGAGCGTGCTTCTCGCTCTAAAGCAGAGTGTGATCCATCAATGAGAACTATGCTGTGTGTTTCCCTTCATAAATGGAGTTAAATCTCAATTTCTGTATCTTCCTACAAGCAAGACTTCGTTTCAGGTAAGGGCAGTCACTTTTCAGCTCAAACGAACTACATCGTTCACGAAGCTCACACGTTTCTCATCTTAACTGGCAAGCATTGGATGTTAGAAGGGTCAGTGCTTTGTATCAGTTTCAGAAGCAGATTTGGACTACATATGTTCTGTATGTGTAGGAAACACCATTCTTTTGTTCTCAGACCACACACGTTTCCTGCTGTCTTAGAGACTCTAGAAAGCAAGAGCGTGCTTCTTGTTCTAAAGCAGAGTGTGATCAATGGATGATTACACTGCTGTGTGTTTCACTTCAGAAATGGAGTTAAATCCCAGACTCTGTGTCTTCCTACAAGCAAGACTTCGTTTAAGGTAAGGGCAGTCATTTTTCTGCTCAAACGATATACATCGTTCATGAAGCTCACACGTTTCCCATCTTAAGTGACAAGCATTGGATGTTAGAGGACCAGTGCTTTGTATCAGTTTCAGAAGAAGAGTTGGACTACATATGGTCCGTATGTGTAGGAAACGCCGTTCTTTTTTTTTGGGCACACTCAGATTTCCTGTTGTATTAGAGACTCTAGAAAGCAAGAGCATGCTTCTTGCTCTAAAGCAGAGTGTGATCCATGGATGAGAAGTATGCTGTGTGTTTCTATTCAGAAATGGAGTTAAATCCCAGGCTCTGTGTCTTCCTACAAGCAAAACTTCGTTTGAGGTAAGGGCAGTCACTTTTCAGCTCAAACGAACTACATCGTTCACGGAGCTCACTCGTTTCTCATCTTAACAGACAAGCATTGGATGTTAGAGGACCAGTGCTTTGTATCAGTTTAAGAAGCAGAGTTGGACTAGACGTGGTCCGTATGTGTAGGAAACACAGTTCTTTTGTTTTCAGCAAAATCACGTTTCCTGCTGTCTTGGAGACTCTAGAAAGCAAGAGCGTGCTTCTTGTTCTGAAGCAGCGTGTGATCAATGGATTAGAACTCTGCTGTGTGTTTCCCTTCAGAAATGGAGTTAAATCCCAGGCTCTGTGTCTTACTACAAGCAAGACTTCGTTTCAGGTAACGGCAGTCACTTTTCAGTTCAAAGGAACTACATTATTCTCAAAGCTCACACGTTTCTCATCATAACTGACAAGCATTGGATGTTAGAGGACCAGTGCTTTGTGTCAGTTTCAGAAACAGAGTTGGACTAGATATGGTCCGAATGTGTAGGAAACACCGTTCTTTTGTTCTCAGCGCACTCACGTTTCCTGCTGTCTTAGAGACTTTAGAAAGCAAGAGCGTGCTTCTCGCTCTAAAGCAGAGTGTGATCCATGGATGAGAACTATGCTGTGTGTTTCCCTTCAGAAATGGAGTTAAATCCCAGACTCTGTGTCTTCCTACAAGCAAGACTTCGTTTAAGGTAAGGGCAGTTACTTTTCTGTCAAACGAACTACGTCGTTCATGAAGCTCACACGTTTCCCATCTTAACTGACCAGCATTGGATGTTAGAGGACCAGGGCTTTGTATCAGTTTCAGAAGAAGAGTTGGACTACATATGGTCCGTATGTGTAGGAAACTCCGTTCTTTTGTTCTGGACACACTCAGATTTCCTGCTGTATTAGAGATTCTAGAAAGCAAGGGCATGCTTCTTGCTCTAAAGCAGAGTGTGATCCATGCATGAGAACCATGCTGTGTGTTTCCATTCAGAAATGGAGTTAAATCCCAGGCTCTGTGTCTTCCTACAAGCAAGAATTCGTTTCAGGTAAGGGCAGTCACTTTTCAGCTCAAACGAACTACATCGTTCACGGAGCTCACACGTTTCTCATCTTAACAGACAAGCATTGGATGTTAGAGGACCAGTGCTTTGTATCAGTTTAAGAAGCAGAGTTGGACTAGATATGGTCTGTACGTGTAGGAAACACAGTTCTTTGGTTCTCAGCAAAATCACGTTTCCTGCTGTCTTAGAGACTCTAGAAAGCAAGAGCGTGCTTCTTGTTCTAAAGCAGAGTGTGATCCATGGATGAGAACACTGCTGTGTGTTTCACTTCAGAAATGGAGTTAAATCCCAGGCTCTGAGTCTTCCTACAAGCAAGACTTCGATTCAGGTAAGGGCAGTCACTTTTCTGCTCAAACGAACTACATCGTTCAAGAAGCTCACACGTTTCTCATCTTAACTGACAAGCATTGGATGTTAGAGGGTCAGTGCTTTGTATCAGTTTCAGAAGCAGATTTGGACTATGTATGGTCTGTATATGTAGGAAACACCGTTCTTTTGTTCTTAGCACACACACGTTTCCTGCTGTCTTAAAGACTCTAGAAAGCAAGAGCGTGCTTCTTGTTCTAAAGCAGAGTGTGATCAATGGATGATTACACTGCTGTGTGTTTCACTTCAGAAATGGAGTTAAATCCCAGGCTCTGAGTCTTCCTACAAGCAAGACTTCGTTTCAGGCAAGGGCAGTCACTTTTCAGCTCAAACGAACTACATCGTTCACGGAGCTCACACGTTTCTCATCTTAACAGACAAACATTGGATGTTAGAGGACCAGTGCTTTGTATTAGTTTCAGAAACAGAGTTGGACTAGATATGGTCCGTATGTTTAGGAAACACCGTTCTTTGGTTCTCAGCGCATCACGTTTCCTGCTGTCTTAGAGACTCTAGAAAGCAAGAGCGTGCTTCTGGCTCTAAAGCAGAGTGTGATCCATGGATGAGAACTATGCTGTGTGTTTCCCTTCAGAAATGGAGTTAAATCCCAGGCTCTGTGTCTTCCTACAAGCAAGACTTCGTTTCAGGTAAGGGCAGTCACTTTTCAGCTCAAACGAAATACATCGTTCACGAAGCTCACACGTTTCTCATCTTAACTGGCAAGCATTGGATGTTAGAAGGGCCAGTGCTTTGTATCAGTTTCAGAAGCAGATTTGGACTACATATGGTCTATATGTGTAGGAAACACCATTCTTTTGTTCGCAGCACACACACGTTTCCTGCTGTCTTAGAGACTCTAGAAAGCAAGAGCTTGCTTCTTGTTCTAAAGCAGAGTGTGATCAATGAATGATTACACTGCTGTGTGTTTCACTTCCGAAATGGAGTTAAATCCCAGACTCTGTGTCTTCCTACAAGCAAGACTTCGTTTAAGGTAAGGGCAGTCACTTTTCTGCTCAAACGATCTACTTCGTCATGAAGCTCACACGTTTCCCATCTTAAGTGACAAGCATTGGATGTTAGAGGACCAGTGCTTTGTATCAGTTTCAGAAGAAGAGTTGGACTACATATGGTCCGTATGTGTAGGAAACTCCGTTCTTTTGTTCTCAGTGCACTCATGTTTCCTGCTGTCTTAGAGACTTTAGAAAGCAAGAGCGTGCTTCTCGCTCTAAAGCAGAGTGTGATCCATGGCTGAGAACTATGCTGTGTGTTTGCCTTCAGAAATGGAGTTAAATCCCTGGCTCTGTGTCTTCCTACAAGCGAGACTTCGTTTCAGGCAAGGGCAGTCACTTTTCAGCTCAAACGAACTACATCGTTCACAGAGCTCACACGTTTCTCATATTAACAGACAAACATTGGATGTTAGAGGACCAGTGCTTTGTATTAGTTTCAGAAACAGAGTTGGACTAGATATGGTCCGTATGTTTAGGAAACAACGTTCTTTTGTTCTCAGCGCATCACGTTTCCTGCTGTCTTAGAGACTCTAGAAAGCAAGAGCGTGCTTGTGGATCTAAAGCAGAGTGTGATCCATGGATGAGAACTATGCTGTGTGTTTCCCTTCAGAAATGGAGTTAAATCCCAGACTCTGTGTCTTCCTACAAGTAAGACTTCGTTTAAGGTAAGGGCAGTCACTTTTCTGCTCAAACGAACTACATCGTTCATGAAGCTCACACGTTTCCCATCTTAAGTGACAAGCATTGGATGTTAGAGGACCAGTGCTTAGTATCAGTTTCAGAAGAAGAGTTGGACTACATATGGTCCATATGTGTAGGAAACTCGTTCTTTTGTTCTCAGCGCACTCACGTTTCCTGCTGTCTTAGAGACTTTAGAAAGCAAGAGTGTGCTTCTCGCTCTAAAGCAGAGTGTGATCCATGGATGAGAACTATGTTGTGTGTTTCCCTTCAGAAATGGAGTTAAATCCCAGGCTGTGTGTCTTCCTACAAGCCAGACTTCGTTTCAGGTAAGGGCAGTTACTTTTCAGCTCAAACGAACTACATCATTCACGAAGCTCACACGTTTCTCATCTTAACTGGCAAGCATTGGATGTTAGAAGGGTCAGTGCTTTGTATCAGTTTCAGAAGCAGATTTGGACTACATATGGTCTGTATGTGTAGGAAACACCATTCTTTTGTTCGCAGCACACACACGTTTCCTGCTGTCTTAGAGACTCTAGAAAGCAAGAGCGTGCTTCTTGTTCTAAAGCAGAGTGTGATCAATGAATGATTACACTGCTGTGTGTTTCACTTCCGAAATGGAGTTAAATCCCAGACTCTGTGTCTTCCTACAAGCAAGACTTCGTTTAAGGTAAGGGCAGTCACTTTTCTGCTCAAACGATCTACATCGTCATGAAGCTCACACGTTTCCCATCTTAAGTGACAAGCATTGGATGTTAGAGGACCAGTGCTTTGTATCAGTTTCAGAAGAAGAGTTGGACTACATATGGTCCGTATGTGTAGGAAACTCCGTTCTTTTGTTCTCAGCGCACTCATGTTTCCTGCTGTCTTAGAGACTTTAGAAAGCAAGAGCGTGCTTCTCGCTCTAAAGCATAGTGTGATCCATGGCTGAGAACTATGCTGTGTGTTTGCCTTCAGAAATGGAGTTAAATCCCTGGCTCTGTGTCTTCCTACAAGCGAGACTTCGTTTCAGGCAAGGGCAGTCACTTTTCAGCTCAAACGAACTACATCGTTCACAGAGCTCACACGTTTCTCATATTAACAGACAAACATTGGATGTTAGAGGACCAGTGCTTTGTATTAGTTTCAGAAACAGAGTTGGACTAGATATGGTCCGTATGTTTAGGAAACAACGTTCTTTTGTTCTCAGAGCATCACGTTTCCTGCTGTCTTAGAGACTCTAGAAAGCAAGAGCGTGCTTGTGGATCTAAAGCAGAGTGTGATCCATGGATGAGAACTATGCTGTGTGTTTTCCTTCAGAAATGGAGTTAAATCCCAGACTCTGTGTCTTCCTACAAGCAAGACTTCGTTTAAGGTAAGGGCAGTCACTTTTCTGCTCAAACGATCTACATCGTTCATGAAGCTCACACGTTTCCCATCTTAACTGACAAGCATTGGATGTTAGAAGACCAGTGCTTTGTATCAGTTTCAGAAGAAGAGTTGGACTACACATGGTCCGTATGTGTAGGAAACTCCGTTCTTTTGTTCGGGGCACACTCAGATTTCCTGCTGTATTAGAGACTCTAGAAAGCAAGAGCATGCTTCTTGCTCTAAAGCAGAGTGTGATCCATGGATAAGAACTATGCGGTGTGTTTCCATTCAAAAACAGAGTTAAATTCCAGGCTCTGTGTCTTCCTACAAGCAAGACTTAGTTTCAGGTAAGGGCAGTCACTTTTCAGCTCAAACGAACTACATCATTCACGGAGCTCACACGTTTCTCATCTTAACAGACAAGCATTGGATGTTAGAGGACCAGTGCTTTATATCAGTTTCAGAAGCAGAGTTGGACTAGATATGGTCCGTATGTGTAGGAAACACCGTTCTTTTGTTCTCAGCACACTCACGTTTCCTGCTGTGTTAGAGACTACAGAAAGCAAGAGCGTGCTTCTCGCTCTAAAGCAGAGTGTGATCCATCAATGAGAACTATGCTGTGTGTTTCCCTTCATAAATGGAGTTAAATCTCAATTTCTGTATCTTCCTACAAGCAAGACTTCGTTTCAGGTAAGGGCAGTCACTTTTCAGCTCAAACGAACTACATCGTTCACGAAGCTCACACGTTTCTCATCTTAACTGGCAAGCATTGGATGTTAGAAGGGTCAGTGCTTTGTATCAGTTTCAGAAGCAGATTTGGACTACATATGTTCTGTATGTGTAGGAAACACCATTCTTTTGTTCTCAGACCACACACGTTTCCTGCTGTCTTAGAGACTCTAGAAAGCAAGAGCGTGCTTCTTGTTCTAAAGCAGAGTGTGATCAATGGATGATTACACTGCTGTGTGTTTCACTTCAGAAATGGAGTTAAATCCCAGACTCTGTGTCTTCCTACAAGCAAGACTTCGTTTAAGGTAAGGGCAGTCACTTTTCTGCTCAAACGATATACATCGTTCATGAAGCTCACACGTTTCCCATCTTAAGTGACAAGCATTGGATGTTAGAGGACCAGTGCTTTGTATCAGTTTCAGAAGAAGAGTTGGACTACATATGGTCCGTATGTGTAGGAAACGCCGTTCTTTTTTTTTGGGCACACTCAGATTTCCTGTTGTATTAGAGACTCTAGAAAGCAAGAGCATGCTTCTTGCTCTAAAGCAGAGTGTGATCCATGGATGAGAAGTATGCTGTGTGTTTCTATTCAGAAATGGACTTAAATCCCAGGCTCTGTGTCTTCCTACAAGCAAAACTTCGTTTGAGGTAAGGGCAGTCACTTTTCAGCTCAAACGAACTACATCGTTCACGGAGCTCACTCGTTTCTCATCTTAACAGACAAGCATTGGATGTTAGAGGACCAGTGCTTTGTATCAGTTTAAGAAGCAGAGTTGGACTAGACGTGGTCCGTATGTGTAGGAAACACAGTTCTTTTGTTTTCAGCAAAATCACGTTTCCTGCTGTCTTGGAGACTCTAGAAAGCAAGAGCGTGCTTCTTGTTCTAAAGCAGCGTGTGATCAATGGATTAGAACTCTGCTGTGTGTTTCCCTTCAGAAATGGAGTTAAATCCCAGGCTCTGTGTCTTACTACAAGCAAGACTTCGTTTCAGGTAACGGCAGTCACTTTTCAGTTCAAAGGAACTACATTATTCTCAAAGCTCACACGTTTCTCATCATAACTGACAAGCATTGGATGTTAGAGGACCAGTGCTTTGTGTCAGTTTCAGAAACAGAGTTGGACTAGATATGGTCCGAATGTGTAGGAAACACCGTTCTTTTGTTCTCAGCGCACTCACGTTTCCTGCTGTCTTAGAGACTTTAGAAAGCAAGAGCGTGCTTCTCGCTCTAAAGCAGAGTGTGATCCATGGATGAGAACTATGCTGTGTGTTTCCCTTCAGAAATGGAGTTAAATCCCAGACTCTGTGTCTTCCTACAAGCAAGACTTCGTTTAAGGTAAGGGCAGTTACTTTTCTGTCAAACGAACTACGTCGTTCATGAAGCTCACACGTTTCCCATCTTAACTGACCAGCATTGGATGTTAGAGGACCAGGGCTTTGTGTCAGTTTCAGAAGAAGAGTTGGACTACATATGGTCCGTATGTGTAGGAAACTCCTTTCTTTTGTTCTGGACACACTCAGATTTCCTGCTGTATTAGAGATTCTAGAAAGCAAGGGCATGCTTCTTGCTCTAAAGCAGAGTGTGATGCATGCATGAGAACCATGCTGTGTGTTTCCATTCAGAAATGGAGTTAAATCCCAGGCTCTGTGTCTTCCTACAAGCAAGAATTCGTTTCAGGTAAGGGCAGTCACTTTTCAGCTCAAACGAACTACATCGTTCACGGAGCTCACACGTTTCTCATCTTAACAGACAAGCATTGGATGTTAGAGGACCAGTGCTTTGTATCAGTTTAAGAAGCAGAGTTGGACTAGATATGGTCCGTACGTGTAGGAAACACAGTTCTTTTGTTCTCAGCAAAATCACGTTTCCTGCTGTCTTAGAGACTCTAGAAAGCAAGAGCGTGCTTCTTGTTCTAAAGCAGAGTGTGATCCATGGATGAGAACACTGCTGTGTGTTTCACTTCAGAAATGGAGTTAAATCCCAGGCTCTGAGTCTTCCTACAAGCAAGACTTCGATTCAGGTAAGGGCAGTCACTTTTCTGCTCAAACGAACTACATCGTTCAAGAAGCTCACACGTTTCTCATCTTAACTGACAAGCATTGGATGTTAGAGGGTCAGTGCTTTGTATCAGTTTCAGAAGCAGATTTGGACTATGTATGGTCTGTATATGTAGGAAACACCGTTCTTTTGTTCTTAGCACACACACGTTTCCTGCTCTCTTAAAGACTCTAGAAAGCAAGAGCGTGCTTCTTGTTCTAAAGCAGAGTGTGATCAATGGATGATTACACTGCTGTGTGTTTCACTTCAGAAATGGAGTTAAATCCCAGGCTCTGAGTCTTCCTACAAGCAAGACTTCGTTTCAGGCAAGGGCAGTCACTTTTCTGCTCAAACGAACTACATCGTTCATGAAGCTCACACGTTTCCCATCTTAAGTGACAAGCATTGGATGTTAGAGGACCAGTGCTTAGTATCAGTTTCAGAAGAAGAGTTGGACTACATATGGTCCATATGTGTAGGAAACTCCGTTCTTTTGTTCTCAGCGCACTCACGTTTCCTGCAGTCTTAGAGACTTTAGAAAGCAAGAGTGTGCTTCTCGCTCTAAAGCAGAGTGTGATCCATGGATGAGAACTATGTTGTGTGTTTCCCTTCAGAAATGGAGTTAAATCCCAGGCTGTGTGTCTTCCTACAAGCCAGACTTCGTTTCAGGTAAGGGCAGTCACTTTTCAGCTCAAACGAACTACATCGTTCACAAAGCTCACACGTTTCTCATCTTAACTGGCAAGCATTGGATGTTAGAAGGGTCAGTGCTTTGTATCAGTTTCAGAAGCAGATTTGGACTACATATGTTCTGTATGTGTAGGAAACACCATTCTTTTGTTCTCAGCACACACACGTTTCCTGCTGTCTTAGAGACTCTAGAAAGCAAGAGCGTGCTTCTTGTTCTAAAGCAGAGTGTGATCAATGAATGATTACACTGCTGTGTGTTTCACTTCTGAAATGGAGTTAAATCCCAGACTCTGTGTCTTCCTACAAGCAAGACTTCGTTTAAGGTAAGGGCAGTCACTTTTCTGCTCAAACGATCTACATCGTCATGAAGCTCACACGTTTCCCATCTTAAGTGACAAGCATTGGATGTTAGAGGACCAGTGCTTTGTATCAGTTTCAGAAGAAGAGTTGGACTACATATGGTCCGTATGTGTAGGAAACTCCGTTCTTTTGTTCTCAGCGCACTCATGTTTCCTGCTGTCTTAGAGACTTTAGAAAGCAAGAGCGTGCTTCTCGCTCTAAAGCAGAGTGTGATCCATGGCTGAGAACTATGCTGTGTGTTTGCCTTCAGAAATGGAGTTAAATCCCTGGCTCTGTGTCTTCCTACAAGCGAGACTTCGTTTCAGGCAAGGGCAGTCACTTTTCAGCTCAAACGAACTACATCGTTCACAGAGCTCACACGTTTCTCATATTAACAGACAAACATTGGATGTTAGAGGACCAGTGCTTTGTATTAGTTTCAGAAACAGAGTTGGACTAGATATGGTCCGTATGTTTAGGAAACAACGTTCTTTTGTTCTCAGCGCATCACGTTTCCTGCTGTCTTAGAGACTCTAGAAAGCAAGAGCGTGCTTGTGGATCTAAAGCAGAGTGTGATCTATGGATGAGAACTATGCTGTGTGTTTCCCTTCAGAAATGGAGTTAAATCCCAGACTCTGTGTCTTCCTACAAGCAAGACTTCGTTTAAGGTAAGGGCAGTCACTTTTCTGCTCAAACGATCTACATCGTTCATGAAGCTCACACGTTTCCCATCTTAACTGACAAGCATTGGATGTTAGAGGACCAGTGCTTTGTATCAGTTTCAGAAGAAGAGTTGGACTACATATGGTCCGTATGTGTAGGAAACGCCGTTCTTTTTTTTTGGGCACACTCAGATTTCCTGTTGTATTAGAGACTCTAGAAAGCAAGAGCATGCTTCTTGCTCTAAAGCAGAGTGTGATCCATGGATGAGAAGTATGCTGTGTGTTTCTATTCAGAAATGGACTTAAATCCCAGGCTCTGTGTCTTCCTACAAGCAAAACTTCGTTTGAGGTAAGGGCAGTCACTTTTCAGCTCAAACGAACTACATCGTTCACGGAGCTCACTCGTTTCTCATCTTAACAGACAAGCATTGGATGTTAGAGGACCAGTGCTTTGTGTCAGTTTCAGAAACAGAGTTGGACTAGATATGGTCCGAATGTGTAGGAAACACCGTTCTTTTGTTCTCAGCGCACTCACGTTTCCTGCTGTCTTAGAGACTTTAGAAAGCAAGAGCGTGCTTCTCGCTCTAAAGCAGAGTGTGTTCCATGGATGAGAACTATGCTGTGTGTTTCCCTTCAGAAATGGAGTTAAATCCCAGACTCTGTGTCTTCCTACAAGCAAGACTTCGTTTAAGGTAAGGGCAGTCACTTTTCTGCTCAAACGATCTACATCGTTCATGAAGCTCACACGTTTCCCATCTTAACTGACCAGCATTGGATGTTAGAGGACCAGGGCTTTGTATCAGTTTCAGAAGAAGAGTTGGACTACATATGGTCCGTATGTGTAGGAAACTCCGTTCTTTTGTTCTGGACACACTCAGATTTCCTGCTGTATTAGAGATTCTAGAAAGCAAGGGCATGCTTCTTGCTCTAAAGCAGAGTGTGATCCATGCATGAGAACCATGCTGTGTGTTTCCATTCAGAAATGGAGTTAAATCCCAGGCTCTGTGTCTTCCTACAAGCAAGAATTCGTTTCAGGTAAGGGCAGTCACTTTTCAGCTCAAACGAACTACATCGTTCACGGAGCTCACACGTTTCTCATCTTAACAGACAAGCATTGGATGTTAGAGGACCAGTGCTTTGTATCAATTTAAGAAGCAGAGTTGGACTAGATATGGTCCGTACGTGTAGGAAACACAGTTCTTTTGTTCTCAGCAAAATCACGTTTCCTGCTGTCTTAGAGACTCTAGAAAGCAAGAGCGTGCTTCTTGTTCTAAAGCAGAGTGTGATCCATGGATGAGAACACTGCTGTGTGTTTCACTTCAGAAATGGAGTTAAATCCCAGGCTCTGAGTCTTCCTACAAGCAAGACTTCGATTCAGGTAAAGGGCAGTCACTTTTCTGCTCAAACGAACTACATCGTTCAAGAAGCTCACACGTTTCTCATCTTAACTGACAAGCATTGGATGTTAGAGGGTCAGTGCTTTGTATCAGTTTCAGAAGCAGATTTGGACTATGTATGGTCTGTATATGTAGGAAACACCGTTCTTTTGTTCTTAGCACACACACGTTTCCTGCTGTCTTAAAGACTCTAGAAAGCAAGAGCGTGCTTCTTGTTCTAAAGCAGAGTGTGATCAATGGATGATTACACTGCTGTGTGTTTCACTTCAGAAATGGAGTTAAATCCCAGGCTCTGAGTCTTCCTACAAGCAAGACTTCGTTTCAGGCAAGGGCAGTCACTTTTCAGCTCAAACGAACTACATCGTTCATGGAGCTCACACGTTTCTCATCTTAACAGACAAACATTGGATGTTAGAGGACCAGTGCTTTGTATTAGTTTCAGAAACAGAGTTGGACTAGATATGGTCCGTATGTTTAGGAAACACCGTTCTTTGGTTCTCAGCGCATCACGTTTCCTGCTGTCTTAGAGACTCTAGAAAGCAAGAGCGTGCTTCTGGTTCTAAAGCAGAGTGTGATACATGGATGAGAACTATGCTGTGTGTTTCCCTTCAGAAATGGAGTTAAATCCCAGGCTCTGTGTCTTCCTACAAGCAAGACTTCGTTTCAGGTAAGGGCAGTCACTTTTCAGCTCAAACGAACTACATCGTTCACGAAGCTCACACGTTTCTCATCTTAAATGGCAAGCATTGGATGTTAGAAGGGCCAGTGCTTTGTATCAGTTTCAGAAGCAGATTTGGACTACATATGTTCTGTATGTGTAGGAAACACCATTCTTTTGTTCTCAGCACACACACGTTTCCTGCTGTCTTAGAGACTCTAGAAAGCAAGAGCATGCTTCTTGCTCTAAAGCAGAGTGTGATCAATGGATGATTACACTGCTGTGTGTTTCACTTCTGAAATGGAGTTAAATCCCAGACTCTGTGTCTTCCTACAAGTAAGACTTCGTTTAAGGTAAGGGCAGTCACTTTTCTGCTCAAACGAACTACATCGTTCATGAAGCTCACACGTTTCCCATCTTAAGTGACAAGCATTGGATGTTAGAGGACCAGTGCTTAGTATCAGTTTCAGAAGAAGAGTTGGACTACATATGGTCCATATGTGTAGGAAACTCCGTTCTTTTGTTCTCAGCGCACTCACGTTTCCTGCTGTCTTAGAGACTTTAGAAAGAAAGAGTGTGCTTCTCGCTCTAAAGCAGAGTGTGATCCATGGATGAGAACTATGTTGTGTGTTTCCCTTCAGAAATGGAGTTAAATCCCAGGCTGTGTGTCTTCCTACAAGCCAGACTTCGTTTCAGGTAAGGGCAGTCACTTTTCAGCTCAAACGAACTACATCGTTCACAAAGCTCACACGTTTCTCATCTTAACTGGCAAGCATTGGATGTTAGAAGGGTCAGTGCTTTGTATCAGTTTCAGAAGCAGATTTGGACTACATATGTTCTGTATGTGTAGGAAACACCATTCTTTTGTTCTCAGCACACACACGTTTCCTGCTGTCTTAGAGACTCTAGAAAGCAAGAGCGTGCTTCTTGTTCTAAAGCAGAGTGTGATCAATGAATGATTACACTGCTGTGTGTTTCACTTCTGAAATGGAGTTAAATCCCAGACTCTGTGTCTTCCTACAAGCAAGACTTCGTTTAAGGTAAGGGCAGTCACTTTTCTGCTCAAACGATCTACATCGTCATGAAGCTCACACGTTTCCCATCTTAAGTGACAAGCATTGGATGTTAGAGGACCAGTGCTTTGTATCAGTTTCAGAAGAAGAGTTGGACTACATATGGTCCGTATGTGTAGGAAACTCCGTTCTTTTGTTCTCAGCGCACTCATGTTTCCTGCTGTCTTAGAGACTTTAGAAAGCAAGAGCGTGCTTCTCGCTCTAAAGCAGAGTGTGATCCATGGCTGAGAACTATGCTGTGTGTTTGCCTTCAGAAATGGAGTTAAATCCCTGGCTCTGTGTCTTCCTACAAGCGAGACTTCGTTTCAGGCAAGGGCAGTCACTTTTCAGCTCAAACGAACTACATCGTTCACAGAGCTCACACGTTTCTCATATTAACAGACAAACATTGGATGTTAGAGGACCAGTGCTTTGTATTAGTTTCAGAAACAGAGTTGGACTAGATATGGTCCGTATGTTTAGGAAACAACGTTATTTTGTTCTCAGCGCATCACGTTTCCTGCTGTCTTAGAGACTCTAGAAAGCAAGAGCGTGCTTGTGGATCTAAAGCAGAGTGTGATCCATGGATGAGAACTATGCTGTGTGTTTCCCTTCAGAAATGGAGTTAAATCCCAGACTCTGTGTCTTCCTACAAGCAAGACTTCGTTTAAGGTAAGGGCAGTCACTTTTCTGCTCAAACGATCTACATCGTTCATGAAGCTCACACGTTTCCCATCTTAACTGACAAGCATTGGATGTTAGAAGACCAGTGCTTTGTATCAGTTTCAGAAGAAGAGTTGGACTACACATGGTCCGTATGTGTAGGAAACTCCGTTCTTTTGTTCGGGGCACACTCAGATTTCCTGCTGTATTAGAGACTCTAGAAAGCAAGAGCATGCTTCTTGCTCTAAAGCAGAGTGTGATCCATGGATAAGAACTATGCGGTGTGTTTCCATTCAAAAACAGAGTTAAATCCCAGGCTCTGTGTCTTCCTACAAGCAAGACTTCGTTTCAGGTAAGGGCAGTCACTTTTCAGCTCAAACGAACTACATCATTCACGGAGCTCACACGTTTCTCATCTTAAGAGACAAGCATTGGATGTTAGAGGACCAGTGCTTTATATCAGTTTCAGAAGCAGAGTTGGACTAGATATGGTCCGTATGTGTAGGAAACACCGTTCTTTTGTTCTCAGCACACTCACGTTTCCTGCTGTGTTAGAGACTACAGAAAGCAAGAGCGTGCTTCTCGCTCTAAAGCAGAGTGTGATCCATCGATGAGAACTATGCTGTGTGTTTCCCTTCATAAATGGAGTTAAATCTCAATTTCTGTATCTTCCTACAAGCAAGACTTCGTTTCAGGTAAGGGCAGTCACTTTTCAGCTCAAACGAACTACATCGTTCACGAAGCTCACACGTTTCTCATCTTAACTGGCAAGCATTGGATGTTAGAAGCTTCAGTGCTTTGTATCAGTTTCAGAAGCAGATTTGGACTAGTTATGTTCTGTATGTGTAGGAAACACCATTCTTTTGTTCTCAGACCACACACGTTTCCTGCTGTCTTAGAGACTCTAGAAAGCAAGAGCGTGCTTCTTGTTCTAAAGCAGAGTGTGATCAATGGATGATTACACTGCTGTGTGTTTCACTTCTGAAATGGAGTTAAATCCCAGACTCTGTGTCTTCCTACAAGCAAGACTTCGTTTAAGGTAAGGGCAGTCACTTTTCTGCTCAAACGATATACATCGTTCATGAAGCTCACACGTTTCCCATCTTAAGTGACAAGCATTGGATGTTAGAGGACCAGTGCTTTGTGTCAGTT
Source organism: Onychomys leucogaster (assembly GCA_949786385.1). Classification (NCBI taxonomy): domain Eukaryota; kingdom Metazoa; phylum Chordata; class Mammalia; order Rodentia; family Cricetidae; genus Onychomys; species Onychomys leucogaster. Next base: position 195,836 of record CATKUP010000312.1, on the reverse strand, counting down.
TCAGAAACAGAGTTGGACTAGATATGGTCCGAATGTGTAGGAAACACCGTTCTTTTGTTCTCAGCGCACTCACGTTTCCTGCTGTCTTAGAGACTTTAGAAAGCAAGAGCGTGCTTCTCGCTCTAAAGCAGAGTGTGTTCCATGGATGAGAACTATGCTGTGTGTTTCCCTTCAGAAATGGAGTTAAATCCCAGACTCTGTGTCTTCCTACAAGCAAGACTTCGTTTAAGGTAAGGGCAGTTACTTTTCTGTCAAACGAACTACGTCGTTCATGAAGCTCACACGTTTCCCATCTTAACTGACCAGCATTGGATGTTAGAGGACCAGGGCTTTGTATCAGTTTCAGAAGAAGAGTTGGACTACATATGGTCCGTATGTGTAGGAAACTCCGTTCTTTTGTTCTGGACACACTCAGATTTCCTGCTGTATTAGAGATTCTAGAAAGCAAGGGCATGCTTCTTGCTCTAAAGCAGAGTGTGATCCATGCATGAGAACCATGCTGTGTGTTTCCATTCAGAAATGGAGTTAAATCCCAGGCTCTGTGTCTTCCTACAAGCAAGAATTCGTTTCAGGTAAGGGCAGTCACTTTTCAGCTCAAACTAACTACATCGTTCACGGAGCTCACACGTTTCTCATCTTAACAGACAAGCATTGGATGTTAGAGGACCAGTGCTTTGTATCAGTTTAAGAAGCAGAGTTGGACTAGATATGGTCCGTACGTGTAGGAAACACAGTTCTTTTGTTCTCAGCAAAATCACGTTTCCTGCTGTCTTAGAGACTCTAGAAAGCAAGAGCGTGCTTCTTGTTCTAAAGCAGAGTGTGATCCATGGATGAGAACACTGCTGTGTGTTTCACTTCAGAAATGGAGTTAAATCCCAGGCTCTGAGTCTTCCTACAAGCAAGACTTCGATTCAGGTAAGGGCAGTCACTTTTCTGCTCAAACGAACTACATCAATCAAGAAGCTCACACGTTTCTCATCTTAACTGACAAGCATTGGATGTTAGAGGGTCAGTGCTTTGTATCAGTTTCAGAAGCAGATTTGGACTATGTATGGTCTGTATATGTAGGAAACACCGTTCTTTTGTTCTTAGCACACACACGTTTTCTGCTGTCTTAAAGACTCTAGAAAGCAAGAGCGTGCTTCTTGTTCTAAAGCAGAGTGTGATCAATGGATGATTACACTGCTGTGTGTTTCACTTCAGAAATGGAGTTAAATCCCAGGCTCTGAGTCTTCCTACAAGCAAGACTTCATTTAAGGTAAGGGCAGTCACTTTTCTGCTCAAACGATCTACATCGTCATGAAGCTCACACGTTTCCCATCTTAAGTGACAAGCATTGGATGTTAGAGGACCAGTGCTTTGTATCAGTTTCAGAAGAAGAGTTGGACTACATATGGTCCGAATGTGTAGGAAACTCCGTTCTTTTGTTCTCAGCGCACTCATGTTTCCTGCTGTCTTAAGAACTTTAGAAAGCAAGAGCGTGCTTCTCGCTCTAAAGCAGAGTGTGATCCATGGCTGAGAACTATGCTGTGTGTTTGCCTTCAGAAATGGAGTTAAATCCCTGGCTCTGTGTCTTCCTACAAGCGAGACTTCGTTTCAGGCAAGGGCAGTCACTTTTCAGCTCAAACGAACTACATCGTTCACAGAGCTCACACGTTTCTCATATTAACAGACAAACATTGGATGTTAGAGGACCAGTGTTTTGTATTAGTTTCAGAAACAGAGTTGGACTAGATATGGTCCGTATGTTTAGGAAACAACGTTCTTTTGTTCTCAGCGCATCACGTTTCCTGCTGTCTTAGAGACTCTAGAAAGCAAGAGCGTGCTTGTGGATCTAAAGCAGAGTGTGATCCATGGATGAGAACTATGCAGTGTGTTTCCCTTCAGAAATGGAGTTAAATCCCAGACTCTGTGTCTTCCTACAAGCAAGACTTCGTTTAAGGTAAGGGCAGTCACTTTTCTGCTCAAACGATCTACATCGTTCATGAAGCTCACACGTTTCTAATCTTAACAGACAAGCATTGGATGTTAGAGGACCAGTGCTTTGTATCAGTTTAAGAAGCAGAGTTGGACTAGATATGGTCCATATGTGTAGGAAACACCGTTCTTTTGTTCTCAGCAAAATCACGTTTCCTGCTGTCTTAGAGACTCTAGAAAGCAAGAGCCTGCTTCTTCTTCTAAAGCAGAGTATGATCAATGGATGAGGACACTGCTGTGTGTTTCACTTCAGAAATGGAGCTAAATCCCAGGCTCTGAGTCTTCCTACAAAGGAGACTTCGTTTAAGGTAAGGGCAGTCACTTTTCTGCTCAAACAAACTACATGGTTCATGAAGCTCACACGTTTCCCATCTTAACAGACAAGCATTGGATGTTAGAGGACCAGTGATTTGTATCAGTTTCAGAAGAAGAGATGGACTAGATATGGTCCGTATGTGTAGGAAACACCGTTCTTTTGTTCTCAGCACACTCATGTTTCCTGCTGTGTTAGAGACTCCAGAAAGCAAGAGCGTGCTTCTCGCTCTAAAGCAGAGTGTGATCCATGGATGAGAACTCTGCTGTGTGTTTCCATTCAGAAATGGAGTTAAATCCCAGGCTCTGTGTCTTCCTACAAGCAAGACTTCGTTTCAGGTAAGGGCAGTCACTTTTCAGCTCAAACGAACTACATCATTCACGGAGCTCACACGTTTCTCATCTTAACAGACAAGCATTGGATGTTAGAGGATCAGTGCTTTGTATCAGTTTAAGAAGCAGAGTTGGACTAGATATGGTCCGTATGTGTAGGAAACACCGTTCTTTTGTTCTCAGCAAAATCACGTTTCCTGCTGTTTAGAGACTCTAGAAAGCAAGAGCGTGCTTCTTGATCTAAAGCAGAGTATGATCAATGGATGAGAACACTGCTGTGTGTTTCACTTCAGAAATGGAGCTAAATCCCAGGCTCTGAGTCTTCCTAGAAACAAGACTTCATTTAAGGTAAGGGCAGTCACTTTTCTGCTCAAATAAACTACATCTTTCATGAAGCTCACACGTTTCCCATCTTAACAGACAAGCATTGGATGTTAGAGGACCAGTGATTTGTATCAGTTTCAGAAGCAGAGTTGGACTAGATATGGTCCGTATGTGTAGGAAACACCGTTCTTTTTTTCTCAGCACACTCACGTTTCATGCTGTCTTAGAGACTTTAGAAAGCAAGAGCGTGCTTCTCGCTCTAAAGCAGAGTGTGATCCATGGATGAGAACTCTGCTGTGTGTTTCCCTTCAGAGATGGAGTTAAATCCCAGGATCTGTGTCTTACTACAAGCAAGACTTTGTTACAGGTAAGGGAAGTCACTTTTCATTTCAAAGGAACTACATCATTCTCAAAGCTCACATGTTTCTCATCTTAACTGACAAGCATTGGATGTTAGAGGACCAGTGCTTTGTGTCAGTTTCAGAAACAGAGTTGGACTAGGTATGGTCCGTATGTGTAGGAAACACCGTTCTTTTTTTCTCAGAGCTCTCACCTTTCCTGCTGTCTTAGAGATTTTGGAAAGCAAGAGCATGCTTCTCGCTCTAAAGCAGATTGTGATCCATGGATGAGAACTATGCTGTGTGTTTCCCTTCATAAATGGAGTTAAATCTCAATCTCTGCGTCTTCCTACAAGCAGGACTTCGGTTCAGGTAAAGGCAGTCACTTTTCAGCTCAAACGAACTACATCGTTCACTGAGCTCACACATTTCTCTTCTTAATAGACAAGCATTGGAATTTAGAAGACCAGTGCTTTGTGTCTGTTTCAGAAACAGAGTTGGACTAGATATGGTCCGTATGTTTAGGAAACACCGTACTTTTGTTCTCAGCTCACTCACGTTTCCTGCTGTCTTAGAGACTTTAGAAAGAAGAGCGTGCTTCTCGCTCTAAAGCAGAGTGTGATCCAAGGATGAGAACTATGCTGTGTGTTTCCCTTCAGAAATGGAGTTAAATCCCAGGCTCTGTGTCTTCCTACAAGCAAGACTTCGTTTCAGGTAAGGGCAGTCACTTTTCAGCTCAAACGAACTACATCATTCACGGAGCTCACACGTTTCTCATCTTAACAGACAAGCATTGGATGTTAGAGGACCAGTGCTTTGTATCAGTTTAAGAAGCAGAGTTGGACTAGATATGGTCCGTATGTGTAGGAAACACCGTTCTTTTGTTCTCAGCAAAATCACGTTTCCTGCTGTCTTAGAGTCTCTAGAAAGCAAGAGCGTGCTTCTTGATCTAAAGCAGAGTATGATCAATGGATGAGAACACTGCTGCGTGTTCACTTCAGAAATGGAGCTAAATCCCAGGCTCTGAGTCTTCCTACAAACAAGACTTCGTTTAAGGTAAGGGCAGTCACTTTTCTGCTCAAATAAACTACATCGTTCATGAAGCTCACACGTTTCCCATCTTAACAGACAAGCATTGGATGTTAGAGGACCAGTGATTTGTATCAGTTTCAGAAGCAGAGTTGGACTAGATATTGTCCGTATGTGTAGGAAACACCGTTCTTTTTTTCTCAGCACACTCACGTTTCCTGCTGTCTTAGAGACTTTAGAAAGCAAGAGCGTGCTTCTCGCTCTAAAGCAGAGTGTGATCCATGGATGAGAACTCTGCTGTGTGTTTCCCTTCAGAGATTGAGTTAAATCCCAGGATTTGTGTCTTACTACAATCAAGACTTTGTTACAGGTAAGGGCAGTCACTTTTCAGTTCAAAGGAACTACATCATTCTCAAAGCTCACACGTTTCTCATCTTAACTGACAAGCATTGGATGTTAGAGGACCAGTGCTTTGTGTCAGTTTCAGAAACAGTGTTGGACTAGGTATGGTCCGTATGTGTAGGAAACACCGTTCTTTTGTTCTCAGCGCTCTCACGTTTCCTGCTGTCTTAGAGACTTTAGAAAGCAAGAGCATGCTTCTCGCTCTAAAGCAGATTGTGATCCATGGATGAGAACTATGCTGTGTGTTTCCCTTCATAAATGGAGTTAAATCTCAATCTCTGCGTCTTCCTACAAGCAAGACCTCGTTTAAGGTAAGGGCAGTTACTTTTCTGCTCAAACGAACTACGTCGTTCATGAAGCTCACACGTTTCCCATCTTAACTGACAAGCATTGGATGTTAGAGGACCAGTGCTTTGTATCAGTTTCAGAAGAAGAGTTGGACTACATATGGTCCGTATGTGTAGGAATCTCCGTTCTTTTGTTCTGGGCACACTCAGATTTCCTGCTGTATTAGAGACTCTAGAAAGCAAGAGTGTGCTTTGTTCTAAAGCAGAGTGTGATCAATGGAAGATTACACTGCTGTGTGTTTCACTTCAGAAATGGAGTTAAAACCCAGGCTGTGAGTCTTCCTACAAGCAAGACTTCGATTCAGGTTAGGGCAGTCACTTTTCTGCTCAAACGAACTACATCGTTCACTGAGCTCACACATTTCTCTTCTTAACAGACAAGCATTGGAATTTAGAAGACCAGTGCTTTGTATCAGTTTAAGAAGCAGAGTTGGACTAGATATGGTCCGTATGTGTAGGAAACACCGTTCTTTTGTTCTCAGCAAAATCACGTTTCCTGCTGTCTTAGAGACTCTAGAAAGCAAGAGCGTGCTTCTTGTTCTAAAGCAGAGTATGATCAATGGATGAGAAAAATGCTGTGTGTTTCACTTCAGAAATGGAGTTAAATCCCAGGCTCTGAGTCTTCCTACAAGCAAGACTTCGTTTAAGGTAAGGGCAGTCACTTTTCTTCTCAAACGAACTACATCGTTCATGAAGCTCACGCGTTTCCCATCTTAACTGACAAGCATTGGATGTTAGAGGACCAGTGATTTGTATCAGTTTCAGAAGAAGAGTTGGACTAGATATGGTCTGTATGTGTAGGAAACACCGTTCTTTTGTTCTCACCACACTCACGTTTCCTGCTGTGATAGAGACTCCAGAAAGCAAGAGCGTTCTTCTCGCTCTAAAGCAGAATGTGATCCATGGATGAGAACTATGCTGTGTGTTTCCCTTCATAAATGGAGTTAAATCTCAATCTCTGCGTCTTCCTACAAGCAAGACTTCGGTTCAGGTAACGGCAGTCACTTTTCAGCTCAAACGAACTACATCGTTCACTGAGCTCACACATTTCTCTTCTTAACAGGCAAGCATTGGAATTTAGAAGACCAGTGCTTTGTGTCAGTTTCAGAAACAGAGTTGGACTAGATATGGTCCCTATGTTTAGGAAACACCGTTCTTTTTTTCTCAGCGCACTCACGTTGCCTGCTGTCTTAGAGACTTTAGAAAGCAAGAGCGTGCTTCTCGCTCTAAAGCAGAGTGTGATCCATGGATGAGAACTATGCTGTGTGTTCCCTTCAGAAATGGAGTTAAATCCCAGACTCTGTGTCTTCCTACAAGCAAGACTTCGTTTAAGGTAAGGGCAGTTACTTTTCTGCTCAAACGAACTACGTCGTTCATGAAGCTCACACGTTTCCCATCTTAACTGACAAGCATTGGATGTTAGAGGACCAGTGCTTTGTATCAGTTTCAGAAGAAGAGTTGGACTACATATGGTCCATATGTGTAGGAAACTCCTTTCTTTTGTTCTGGGCACACTCAGATTTCCTGCTGTATTAGAGACTCTAGAAAGCAAGAGCATGCTTCTTGCTCTAAAGCAGAGTGTGATCCATGGATGAGAACTCTGCTGTGTGTTTCCATTCAGAAATGGAGTTAAATCCCAGGCTCTGTGTCTTCCTACAAGCAAGACTTCGTTTCAGGTAAGGGCAGTCACTTTTCAGCTCAAACGAACTACATCATTCTCGGAGCTCACACGTTTCTCATCTTAACAGACAAGCATTGGATGTTAGAGGACCAGTGCTTTGTATCAGTTTAAGAAGCAGAGTTGGACTAGATATGGTCCGAATGTGTAGGAAACACCGTTCTTTTGTTCTCAGCAAAATCACGTTTCCTGCTGTTTAGAGACTCTAGAAAGCAAGAGCGTGCTTCTTGATCTAAAGCAGAGTATGATCAATGGATGAGAACACTGCTGTGTGTTTCACTTCAGAAATGGAGCTAAATCCCAGGCTCTGAGTCTTCCTAGAAACAAGACTTCGTTTAATGTAAGGGCAGTCACTTTTCTGCTCAAATAAACTACATCGTTCATGAAGCTCACACGTTTCCCATCTTAACAGACAAGCATTGGATGTTAGAGGACCAGTGATTTGTATCAGTTTCAGAAGCAGAGTTGGACTAGATATGGTCCCTATGTGTAGGAAACACCGTTCTTTTTTTCTCATCACACTCACTTTTCATGCTGTCTTAGAGACTTTAGAAAGCAAGAGCGTGCTTCTCGCTCTAAAGCAGAGTGTGATCCATGGATGAGAACTCTGCTGTGTGTTTCCCTTCAGAGATGGAGTTAAATCCCAGGATCTGTGTCTTACTACAAGCACGACTTTGTTACAGGTAAGGGCAGTCACTTTTCAGTTCAAAGGAACTACATCATTCTCAAAGCTCACACGTTTCTCATCTTAACTCACAAGCATTGGATGTCAGAGGACCAGTGCTTTGTGTCAGTTTCAGAAACAGAGTTGGACTAGGTATGGTCCGTATGTGTAGGAAACACCGTTCTTTTGTTCTCAGCGCTCTCACGTTTCCTACTGTCTTAGAGACTTTAGAAAGCAAGAGCATTCTTCTCGCTCTAAAGCAGATTGTGATCCATGGATGAGAACTATGCTGTGTGTTTCCCTTCATAAATGGAGTTAAATCTCAATCTCTGCGTCTTCCTACAAGCAGGACTTCGGTTCAGGTAAAGGCAGTCACTTTTCAGCTCAAACGAACTACATCGTTCACTGAGCTCACACATTTCTCTTCTTAACAGACAAGCATTGGAATTTAGAAGACCAGTGCTTTGTGTCAGTTTCAGAAACAGAGTTGGACTAGATATGGTCCGTATGTTTAGGAAACACCGTACTTTTGTTCTCAGCTCACTCACGTTTCCTGCTGTCTTAGAGACTTTAGAAAGCAAGAGCGTGCTTCTCGCTCTAAAGCAGAGTGTGATCCAAGGATGAGAACTATGCTGTGTGTTTCCCTTCAGAAATGGAGTTAAATCCCAGACTCTGTGTCTTCCTACAAGCAAGACTTCGTTTAAGGTAAGGCCAGTTACTTTTCTGCTCAAACGAACTACGTCGTTCATGAAGCTCACACCTTTCCCATCTTAACTGACAAGCATTGGATGTTAGAGGACCAGTGCTTTGTATCAGTTTCAGAAGAAGACTTGGACTACATATGGTCCGTATGTGTAGGAAACTCCGTTCTTTGTTCTCAGCAAAATCACGTTTCCTGCTGTCTTAGAGACTCTAGAAAGCAAGAGCGTGCTTCTCGCTCTAAATCATAGTGTGATCCATGGATGAGAACTCTGCTGTGTGTTTCCCTTCAGAGATGGAGTTAAATCCCAGGATCTGTGTCTTACTACAAGCAAGACTTTGTTACAGGTAAGGGCAGTGACTTTTCAGTTCAAAGGAACTACATCATTCTCAAAGCTCACACGTTTCTCATCTTAACTGACAAGCATTGGATGTTAGAGGACCAGTGCTTTGTGTCAGTTTCAGAAACAGAGTTGGACTAGGTATGGTCCATATGTGTAGGAAACACTGTTCTTTTGTTCTCAGCGCTCTCACGTTTCCTGCTGTCTTAGAGACTTTAGAAAGCAAGAGCATGCTTCTCGCTCTAAAGCAGATTGTGATCCATGGATGAGAACTATGCTGTGTGTGTCCCTTCAGAAATGGAGTTAAATCCCAGACTCTGTGTCTTCCTACAAGCAAGACTTCGTTTAAGGTAAGGGCAGTCACTTTTCTGCTCAAACGAACTACATCGTTCATGATGCTCACACGATTCCCATCTTAACTGACAAGCATATGATGTTAGAGGACCAGAGCTTTGTATCAGATTCAGAAGCAGAGTTGGACTAGATATGGTCCGTATGTGTAGGAAACACAGTTCTTTTGTCTCAGCACACTCACGCTTCCTGCTGTCTTAGAGAGTTTAGAAAGCAAGAGCGTGCTTCTCGCTCTAAAGCAGAGTGTGATCCATGGATGAGAACTCTGCTGTGTGTTTCCCTTCAGAGATGGAGTTAAATCCCAGGATCTGTGTCTTACTACAAGCAAGACTTTGTTACAGGTAAGGGCAGTGACTTTTCAGTTCAAAGGAACTACATCATTCTCAAAGCTCACACGTTTCTCATCTTAACTGACAAGCATTGGATGTTAGAGGACCAGTGCTTTGTGTCAGTTTCAGAAACAGAGTTGGACTAGGTATGGTCCCTATGTGTAGGAAACACCGTTCTTTTGTTCTCAGCGCACTCCCGTTTCCTGCTGTCTTAGAGATTTTAGAAAGCAAGAGCGTGCTTCTCGCTCTAAAGCAGATTGTGATCCATGGATGAGAACTATGCTGTGTGTGTCCTTTCAGAAATGGAGTTAAATCGCAGACTCTGTGTCTTCCTACAAGCAAGACTTCGTTTAAGGTAAGGGCAGTCATTTTTCTGCTCAAACGAACTACATCGTTCATGAAGCTCACACGTTTCCCATCTTAACTGACAAGCATTGGATGTTAGAGGACCAGTGCTTTGTATCAGTTTCAGAAGAAGAGTTGGACTACATATGGTCCATATGTGTAGGAAACTCCTTTCTTTTGTTCTGGGCACACTCAGATTTCCTGCTGTATTAGAGACTCTAGAAAGCAAGAGCATGCTTCTTGCTCTAAAGCAGAGTGTGATCCATGGATGAGAACTCTGCTGTGTGTTTCCATTCAGAAATGGAGTTAAATCCCAGGCTCTGTGTCTTCCTACAAGCAAGACTTCGTTTCAGGTAAGGGCAGTCACTTTTCAGCTCAAAGGAACTACATCATTCACGGAGCTCACACGTTTCTCATCTTAACAGACAAGCATTGGATGTTAGAGGACCAGTGCTTTGTATCAGTTTAAGAAGCAGAGTTGGACTAGATATGGTCTGAATGTGTAGGAAACACCGTTCTTTTGTTCTCAGCAAAATCACGTTTCCTGCTGTTTAGAGACTCTAGAAAGCAAGAGCGTGCTTCTTGATCTAAAGCAGAGTATGATCAATGGATGAGAACACTGCTGTGTGTTTCACTTCAGAAATGGAGCTAAATCCCAGGCTCTGAGTCTTCCTAGAAACAAGACTTCGTTTAAGGTAAGGGCAGTCACTTTTCTGCTCAAACGAACTACATTGTTCATTAAGCTCACACGTTTCCCATCTTAACTGACAAGCATTGGATGTTAGAGGACCAGTGCTTTGTATCAGTTTCAGAAGAAGAGTTGGACTACATATGGTCCGTATGTGTAGGAAACTCCGTTCTTTTGTTCTGAGCACACTCAGATTTCCTGCTGTATTAGAGACTCTAGAAAGCAAGAGTGTGCTTTGTTCTAAAGCAGAGTGTGATCAATGGATGATTACACTGCTGTGTGTTTACTTCAGAAATGGAGTTAAATCCCAGGCTCTGTGTCTTCCTACAAGCAAGACTTCGATTCAGGTAAGGGCAGTCACTTTTCTGCTCAAATGAACTACATCGTTCACGAAGCTCACACGTTTCTCATCTTAACTGACAAGCATTGGATGTTAGAGGGTCAGTGCTTTGTATCAGTTTCAGAAGCAGATTTGGACTACATATGGTCTGTATGTGTAGGAAACACCGTTCTTTTGTTCTGGGCACACTCAGATTACCTGGTATATAGAGACTCTAAAAGCAACAGCGTGCTTCTCGCTCTAAAGCAGAGTGTGGTCCATGGATGAGAAAAATGCTGTGTGTTTCCTTTCAGAAATGGAGTTAAATCCCAGGCTCTGTGTCTTACTACAAGCAAGACTTCGTTTAAGGTAAGGGCAGTCACTTTTCTGCTCAAACGAACTACATTGTTCATGAAGCTCACACGTTTCCCATCTTAACTGACAAGCATTGGATGTTAGAGGACCAGTGCTTTGTGTCAGTTTCAGAAACAGAGTTGGACTAGGTATGGTCCGTATGTGTAGGAAACACTGTTCTTTTGTTCTCAGCGCTCTCACGTTTCCTGCTGTCTTAGAGACTTTAGAAAGCAAGAGCATGCTTCTCGCTCTAAAGCAGATTGTGATCCATGGATGAGAACTATGCTGTGTGTGTCCCTTCAGAAATGGAGTTAAATCCCAGACTCTGTGTCTTCCTACAAGCAAGACTTCGTTTAAGGTAAGGGCAGTCACTTTTCTGCTCAAACGAACTACATCGTTCATGAAGCTCACACGATTCCCATCTTAACTGACAAGCATATGATGTTAGAGGACCAGAGCTTTGTATCAGATTCAGAAGCAGAGTTGGACTAGATATGGTCTGTATGTGTAGGAAACACCGTTCTTTTGTCTCAGCACACTCACGCTTCCTGCTTTCTTAGAGAGTTTAGAAAGCAAGAGCGTGCTTCTCGCTCTAAAGCAGAGTGTGATCCATGGATGAGAACTCTGCTGTGTGTTTCCCTTCAGAGATGGAGTTAAATCCCAGGATCTGTGTCTTACTACAAGCAAGACTTTGTTACAGGTAAGGACAGTCACTTTTCAGTTCAAAGGAACTACATCATTCTCAAAGCTCACACGTTTCTCATCTTAACTGACAAGCATTGGATGTTAGAGGACCAGTGCTTTGTGTCAGTTTCAGAAACAGAGTTGGACTATGTATGGTCCCTATGTGTAGGAAACACCGTTCTTTTGTTCTCAGCGCACTCCCGTTTCCTGCTGTCTTAGAGATTTTAGAAAGCAAGAGCGTGCTTCTCGCTCTAAAGCAGATTGTGATCCATGGATGAGAACTATGCTGTGTGTGTCCTTTCAGAAATGGAGTTAAATCGCAGACTCTGTGTCTTCCTACAAGCAAGACTTCGTTTAAGGTAAGGGCAGTCACTTTTCTGCTCAAACGAACTACATCGTTCATGAAGCTCACACGTTTCCCATCTTAACTGACAAGCATTAGATGTTAGAGGACCAGTGCTTTGTATCAGTTTCAGAAGAAGAGTTGGACTACATATGGTCCGTATATGTAGGAAACTCCGTTCTTTTGTTCTGAGCACACTCAGATTTCCTGCTGTATTAGAGACTCTAGAAAGCAAGAGTGTGCTTTGTTCTAAAGCAGAGTGTGATCAATGGATGATTACACTGCTGTGTGTTTCACTTCAGAAATGGAGTTAAATCCCAGGCTCTGTGTCTTCCTACAAGCAAGACTTCGATTCAGGTAAGGGCAGTCACTTTTCTGCCCAAAGAACTACATCGTTCACGAAGCTCACACGTTTCTCATCTTAACTGACAAGCATTGGATGTTAGAGGGTAAGTGCTTTGTATCAGTTTCAGAATCAGATTTGGACTACATATGGTCTGTATGTGTAGGAAACACCGTTCTTTTGTCCTGGCACACTCAGATTACCTGCTATATTAGAGACTCTAAAAGCAAGAGCGTGCTTCTCGCTCTAAAGCAGAGTGTGATCCATGGATGAGAAAAATGCTGTGTGTTTCCCTTCAGAAATGGAGTTAAATCACAGGCTCTGTGTCTTCCTACAAGCAAGACTTCGTTTCAGGTAAGGGCAGTCACTTTTCTGCTCAAACGAACTACATCGTTCACGAAGCTCACACGTTTCTCATCTTAACTGACAAGCATTGGATGTTAGAGGGTAAGTGCTTTGTATCAGTTTCAGAAGCAGATTTGGACTACATATTGTCTGTATGTGTAGGAAACACCGTTCTTTTGTTCTGGGCACACTCAGATTACCTGCTATATTAGAGACTCTAAAAGCAAGAGCGTGCTTCTCGCTCTAAAGCAGAGTGTGATCCATGGATGAGAAAAATGCTGTGTGTTTCCCTTCAGAAATGGAGTTAAATCCCAGGCTCTGTGTCTTACTACAAGCAAGACTTCGTTTCAGGTAAGGGCAGTCACTTTTCAGCTCAAACGAACTACATCGTTCACGAAGCTCACAATTTCTCATCTTAACAGACAAGCATTGGATGTTAGAGGACCAGTGCTTTGTATCAGTTTCAGAAGCAGAGTTGAACTAGATATGGTCCGTATATGTAGGAAACACCGTTCTTTTGTTCTGGGCACACTCAGATTACCTGGTATATAGAGACTCTAAAAGCAACAGCGTGCTTCTCGCTCTAAAGCAGAGTGTGGTCCATGGATGAGAAAAATGCTGTGTGTTTCCTTTCAGAAATGGAGTTAAATCCCAGGCTCTGTGTCTTACTACAAGCAAGACTTCGTTTCAGGTAAGGGCAGTCACTTTTCCGTTCAAAAGAACTACATCATTCACAAAGCTCACACGTTTCTCATCTTAACTGACAAGCATAGGATGTTAGAGGACCAGTGCTTTGTATCAGATTCAGAAGCAGAGTTGGACTAGATATGGTCCGTATGTGTAGGAAACACCGTTCTTTGTTCTCAGCACACTCACGTTTCCTGCTGTCTTAGAGACTTTTGAAAGCAAGAGCATGCTTCTCGCTCTAAAGCAGAGTGTGATCCATGGATGAGAACTCTGCTGTGTGTTTCCCTTCAGAGATGGAGTTAAATCCCAGGATCTGTGTCTTACTACAAGCAAGACTTTGTTACAGGTAAGGGCAGTCACTTTTCAGTTCAAAGGAACCACAACATTCTCAAAGCTCACACGTTTCTCATCTTAACTGACAAGCATTGGATGTTAGAGGACCAGTGCTTTGTGTCAGTTTCAGAAACAGAGTTGGACTAGGTATGGTCCGTATGTGTAGGAAACACCGTTCTTTTGTTCTCAGCGCACTCACGTTTCCTACTGTCTTAGAGACTTTAGAAAGCAAGAGCGTGCTTCTCGCTCTAAAGCAGATTGTGATCCATGGATGAGAACTATGCTGTGTGTGTACTTTCAGAAATGGAGTTAAATCCCAGACTCTGTGTCTTCCTACAAGCAAGACTTCATTTAAGGTACGGGCAGTCACTTTTCTGCTCAAACGAACTACATTGTTCATTAAGCTCACACGTTTCCCATCTTAACTGACAAGCATTGGATGTTAGAGGACCAGTGCTTTGTATCAGTTTCAGAAGAAGAGTTGGACTACATATGGTCCGTATGTGTAGGAAACTCCGTTCTTTTGTTCTGAGCACACTCAGATTTCCTGCTGTATTAGAGACTCTAGAAAGCAAGAGTGTGCTTTGTTCTAAAGCAGAGTGTGATCAATGGATGATTACACTGCTGTGTGTTTACTTCAGAAATGGAGTTAAATCCCAGGCTCTGTGTCTTCCTACAAGCAAGACTTCGATTCAGGTAAGGGCAGTCACTTTTCTGCTCAAATGAACTACATCGTTCACGAAGCTCACACGTTTCTCATCTTAACTGACAAGCATTGGATGTTAGAGGGTCAGTGCTTTGTATCAGTTTCAGAAGCAGATTTGGACTACATATGGTCTGTATGTGTAGGAAACACCGTTCTTTTGTTCTGGGCACACTCAGATTACCTGGTATATAGAGACTCTAAAAGCAACAGCGTGCTTCTCGCTCTAAAGCAGAGTGTGGTCCATGGATGAGAAAAATGCTGTGTGTTTCCTTTCAGAAATGGAGTTAAATCCCAGGCTCTGTGTCTTACTACAAGCAAGACTTCGTTTAAGGTAAGGGCAGTCACTTTTCTGCTCAAACGAACTACATTGTTCATGAAGCTCACACGTTTCCCATCTTAACTGACAAGCATTGGATGTTAGAGGACCAGTGCTTTGTGTCAGTTTCAGAAACAGAGTTGGACTAGGTATGGTCCGTATGTGTAGGAAACACTGTTCTTTTGTTCTCAGCGCTCTCACGTTTCCTGCTGTCTTAGAGACTTTAGAAAGCAAGAGCATGCTTCTCGCTCTAAAGCAGATTGTGATCCATGGATGAGAACTATGCTGTGTGTGTCCCTTCAGAAATGGAGTTAAATCCCAGACTCTGTGTCTTCCTACAAGCAAGACTTCGTTTAAGGTAAGGGCAGTCACTTTTCTGCTCAAACGAACTACATCGTTCATGAAGCTCACACGATTCCCATCTTAACTGACAAGCATATGATGTTAGAGGACCAGAGCTTTGTATCAGATTCAGAAGCAGAGTTGGACTAGATATGGTCTGTATGTGTAGGAAACACCGTTCTTTTGTCTCAGCACACTCACGCTTCCTGCTTTCTTAGAGAGTTTAGAAAGCAAGAGCGTGCTTCTCGCTCTAAAGCAGAGTGTGATCCATGGATGAGAACTCTGCTGTGTGTTTCCCTTCAGAGATGGAGTTAAATCCCAGGATCTGTGTCTTACTACAAGCAAGACTTTGTTACAGGTAAGGACAGTCACTTTTCAGTTCAAAGGAACTACATCATTCTCAAAGCTCACACGTTTCTCATCTTAACTGACAAGCATTGGATGTTAGAGGACCAGTGCTTTGTGTCAGTTTCAGAAACAGAGTTGGACTATGTATGGTCCCTATGTGTAGGAAACACCGTTCTTTTGTTCTCAGCGCACTCCCGTTTCCTGCTGTCTTAGAGATTTTAGAAAGCAAGAGCGTGCTTCTCGCTCTAAAGCAGATTGTGATCCATGGATGAGAACTATGCTGTGTGTGTCCTTTCAGAAATGGAGTTAAATCGCAGACTCTGTGTCTTCCTACAAGCAAGACTTCGTTTAAGGTAAGGGCAGTCACTTTTCTGCTCAAACGAACTACATCGTTCATGAAGCTCACACGTTTCCCATCTTAACTGACAAGCATTAGATGTTAGAGGACCAGTGCTTTGTATCAGTTTCAGAAGAAGAGTTGGACTACATATGGTCCGTATATGTAGGAAACTCCGTTCTTTTGTTCTGAGCACACTCAGATTTCCTGCTGTATTAGAGACTCTAGAAAGCAAGAGTGTGCTTTGTTCTAAAGCAGAGTGTGATCAATGGATGATTACACTGCTGTGTGTTTCACTTCAGAAATGGAGTTAAATCCCAGGCTCTGTGTCTTCCTACAAGCAAGACTTCGATTCAGGTAAGGGCAGTCACTTTTCTGCCCAAAGAACTACATCGTTCACGAAGCTCACACGTTTCTCATCTTAACTGACAAGCATTGGATGTTAGAGGGTAAGTGCTTTGTATCAGTTTCAGAATCAGATTTGGACTACATATGGTCTGTATGTGTAGGAAACACCGTTCTTTTGTCCTGGCACACTCAGATTACCTGCTATATTAGAGACTCTAAAAGCAAGAGCGTGCTTCTCGCTCTAAAGCAGAGTGTGATCCATGGATGAGAAAAATGCTGTGTGTTTCCCTTCAGAAATGGAGTTAAATCACAGGCTCTGTGTCTTCCTACAAGCAAGACTTCGTTTCAGGTAAGGGCAGTCACTTTTCTGCTCAAACGAACTACATCGTTCACGAAGCTCACACGTTTCTCATCTTAACTGACAAGCATTGGATGTTAGAGGGTAAGTGCTTTGTATCAGTTTCAGAAGCAGATTTGGACTACATATTGTCTGTATGTGTAGGAAACACCGTTCTTTTGTTCTGGGCACACTCAGATTACCTGCTATATTAGAGACTCTAAAAGCAAGAGCGTGCTTCTCGCTCTAAAGCAGAGTGTGATCCATGGATGAGAAAAATGCTGTGTGTTTCCCTTCAGAAATGGAGTTAAATCCCAGGCTCTGTGTCTTACTACAAGCAAGACTTCGTTTCAGGTAAGGGCAGTCACTTTTCAGCTCAAACGAACTACATCGTTCACGAAGCTCACAATTTCTCATCTTAACAGACAAGCATTGGATGTTAGAGGACCAGTGCTTTGTATCAGTTTCAGAAGCAGAGTTGAACTAGATATGGTCCGTATATGTAGGAAACACCGTTCTTTTGTTCTGGGCACACTCAGATTACCTGGTATATAGAGACTCTAAAAGCAACAGCGTGCTTCTCGCTCTAAAGCAGAGTGTGGTCCATGGATGAGAAAAATGCTGTGTGTTTCCTTTCAGAAATGGAGTTAAATCCCAGGCTCTGTGTCTTACTACAAGCAAGACTTCGTTTCAGGTAAGGGCAGTCACTTTTCCGTTCAAAAGAACTACATCATTCACAAAGCTCACACGTTTCTCATCTTAACTGACAAGCATAGGATGTTAGAGGACCAGTGCTTTGTATCAGATTCAGAAGCAGAGTTGGACTAGATATGGTCCGTATGTGTAGGAAACACCGTTCTTTGTTCTCAGCACACTCACGTTTCCTGCTGTCTTAGAGACTTTTGAAAGCAAGAGCATGCTTCTCGCTCTAAAGCAGAGTGTGATCCATGGATGAGAACTCTGCTGTGTGTTTCCCTTCAGAGATGGAGTTAAATCCCAGGATCTGTGTCTTACTACAAGCAAGACTTTGTTACAGGTAAGGGCAGTCACTTTTCAGTTCAAAGGAACCACAACATTCTCAAAGCTCACACGTTTCTCATCTTAACTGACAAGCATTGGATGTTAGAGGACCAGTGCTTTGTGTCAGTTTCAGAAACAGAGTTGGACTAGGTATGGTCCGTATGTGTAGGAAACACCGTTCTTTTGTTCTCAGCGCACTCATGTTTCCTGCTGTCTTAGAGACTTTAGAAAGCAAGAGCGTGCTTCTCGCTCTAAAGCAGATTGTGATCCATGGATGAGAACTATGCTGTGTGTGTCCTTTCAGAAATGGAGTTAAATCCCAGACTCTGTGTCTTCCTACAAGCAAGACTTCATTTAAGGTAAGGGCAGTCACTTTTCTGCTCAAACGAACTACATTGTTCATGAAGCTCACACGTTTCCCATCTTAACTGACAAGCATTGGATGTTAGAGGACCAGTGCTTTGTATCAGTTTCAGAAGAAGAGTTGGACTACATATGGTCCGTATGTGTAGGAAACTCCGTTCTTTGTTCTGAGCACACTCAGATTTCCTGCTGTATTATTAGAGACTCTAAAAGCAAGAGCGTGCTTCTCGCTCTAAAGCATAGTGTGATCCATGGATGAGCAAAATGCTGTGTGTTTCCCTTCAGAAATGGAGTTAAATCCCAGGCACTGTGTCTTCCTACAATCAAGACTTCGTTTCAGGTAAGGGCAGTCACTTTTCAGCTCAAACGAACTACATCATTCACGGAGCTCACACATTTCTCATCTTAACAGACAAGAATTGGATGTTAGAGGACCAGAGCTTTGTATCAGTTTAAGAAGCAGAGTTGGACTAGATATGGTCCATATGTGTAGGAAACACCGTTCTTTTGTTCTCAGCAAAATCACGTTTCCTGCTGTCTTAGAGATTTTAGATAGCAAGAGCGTGCTTCTCGCTCTAAAGCAGAGTGTGATCCATGGATGAGAACTATGCTGTGTGTTTCCCTTCAGAAATGGAGTTAAATCCCAGACTCTGTGTCTTCCTACAAGCAAGACTTCGTTTAAGGTAAGGGCAGTCACTTTTCTTCTCAAACGAACTACATCGTTCATGAAGCTCACACATTTCCCATCTTAACTGACAAGCATTTGATGTTAGAGGACCAGTGCTTTGTATCAGTTTCAGAAGGAGAATTGGATTACATATGGTCCGTATGTGTAAGAAACTCCGTTCTTTTGTTCTGAGCACACTCAGATTTCCTGCTGTATTAGAGAATCTAGAAAGCAAGAGCATGCTTCTTGCTCTAAAGCAGAGTGTGATCCATGGATGAGAACTATGCTGTGTGTTTCCATTCAGAAATGGAGTTAAATCCCAGGCTCTGTGTCTTCCTACAAGCAAGACTTCGTTTCAGGTAAGGGCAGTCACTTTTCAGCTCAAACGAACTACATCGTTCACGAAGCTCACACGTTTCTCATCTTAACTGACAAGAATTGGATGTTAGAGGGTCAGTGCTTTGTATCAGTTTCAGAAGCAGATTTGGACTACATATGGTCTGTATGTGTAGGAAACACCGTTCTTTTGTTCTGGGCACACTCAGATTACCTGCTATATTAGAGACTCTAAAAGCAAGAGCGTGCTTCTCGCTCTAAAGCAGAGTGTGATCCATGGATGAGAAAAATGCTGTGTGTTTCCCTTCAGAAATGGAGTTAAATCCCAGGCTCTGTGTCTTACTACAAGCAAGACTTCGTTTCAGGTAAGGGCAGTCACTTTTCAGCTCAAACGAACTACATCGTTCACGAAGCTCACACGTTTCTCATCTTAATTGACAAGCATTGGATGTTAGAGGAACAGTGCTTTGTGTCAGTTTCAGAAACAGAGTTGTACTAGGTATGGTCCCTATGTGTAGGAAACACCGTTCTTTTGTTCTCAGCGCACTCACGTTTCCTGCTGTTTAGAGACTTTAGAAAGCTAGAGCATGCTTCTCGCTCTAAAGCAGATTGTGATCAATGGATGAGAACTATGCTGTGTGTGTCCCTTCAGAAATGGAGTTAAATCCCAGACTCTGTGTCTTCCTACAAGCAAGACTTCGTTTAAGGTAAGGGCAGTCACTTTTCTGCTCAAACGAACTACATCGTTCATGAAGCTCACACGTTTCCCATCTTAACTGACAAGCATTAGATGTTAGAGGACCAGTGCTTTGTATCAGTTTCAGAAGAAGAGTTGGACTACATATGGTCCGTATGTGTAGGAAACTCCGTTCTTTTTTTCTGAGCACACTCAGATTTCCTGCTGTATTAGAGACTCTAGAAAGCAAGAGTGTGCTTTGTTCTAAAGCAGAGTGTGATCAATGGATGATTACACTGCTGTGTGTTTCACTTCAGAAATGGAGTTAAAACCCTGGCTTTGAGTCTTCCTACAAGCAAGACTTCGATTCAGGTTAGGGCAGTCACTTTTCTGCTCAAACGAACTACATCGTTCACGAAGCTCACACGTTTCTCATCTTAACTGACAAGCATTGGATGTTAGAGGGTAAGTGCTTTGTATCAGTTTCAGAATCAGATTTGGACTACAAATGGTCTGTATGTGTAGGAAACACCGTTCTTTTGTTCTGGGCACACTCAGATTACCTGCTATATTAGAGACTCTAAAAGCAAGAGCGTGCTTCTCGCTCTAAAGCAGAGTGTGATCCATGGATGAGAAAAATGCTGTGTGTTTCCCTTCAGAAATGGAGTTAAATCCCATGCTCTGTGTCTTACTACAAGCAAGACTTCGTTTCAGGTAAGGGCAGTCACTTTTCAGCTCAAACGAACTACATCATTCACGAAGCTCACACGTTTCTCATCTTAACAGACAAGCATTGGATGTTAGAGGACCAGTGCTTTGTATCAGTTTCAGAAGCAGAGTTGAACTAGATATGGTCCGTATATGAAGGAAACACCGTTCTTTTGTTCTGGGCACACTCAGATTACCTGGTATATAGAGACTCTAAAAGCAACAGCGCGCTTCTCGCTCTAAAGCAGAGTGTGGTCCATGGATGAGAAAAATGGTGTGTGTTTCCTTTCAGAAATGGAGTTAAATTCCAGGCTCTGTTTCTTACTACAAGCAAGACTTCGTTTCAGGTAAGGGCAGTCACTTTTCAGTTCAAAAGAACTACATCATTCACAAAGCTCACACGTTTCTCATCTTAACTGACAAGCATAGGATGTTAGAGGACCAGTGCTTTGTATCAGATTCAGAAGCAGAGTTGGACTAGATATGGTCCGTATGTGTAGGAAACACCGTTCTTTTGTTCTCAGCACACTCACGTTTCCTGCTGTCTTAGAGACTTTTGAAAGCAAGAGCGTGCTTCTCGCTCTAAAGCAGAGTGTGATCCATGGATGATAACTCTGCTGTGTGTTTCCCTTCAGAGATGGAGTTAAATCCCAGGATCTGTGTCTTACTACAAGCAAGACTTTGTTACAGGTAAGGGCAGTCACTTTTCAGTTCAAAGGAACCACAACATTCTCAAAGCTCACACGTTTCTCACTTAACTGACAAGCATTGGAGGTTAGAGGACCAGTGCTTTGTGTCAGTTTCAGAAACAGAGTTGGACTTGGTATGGTCCGTATGTGTAGGAAACACCGTTCTTTTGTTCTCAGCGCACTCACGTTTCCTGCTGTCTTAGAGATTTAGAAAGCAAGAGCGTGCTTCTCGCTCTAAAGCAGATTGTGATCCATGGATGAGAACTATGCTGTGTGTGTCCTTTCGGAAATGGAGTTAAATCCCAGACTCTGTGTCTTCCTACAAGCAAGACTTCATTTAAGGTAAGGGCAGTCACTTTTCTGCTCAAACGAACTACATTGTTCATGAAGCTCACACGTTTACCATCTTAACTGACAAGCATTGGATGTTAGAGGACCAGTGCTTTGTATCAGTTTCAGAAGAAGAGTTGGACTACATATGGTCCGTATATGTAGGAAACTCCGTTCTTTTGTTCTGAGCACACTCAGATTTCCTGCTGTATTAGAGACTCTAGAAAGCAAGAGTGTGCTTTGTTCTAAAGCAGAGTGTGATCAATGGATGATTACACTGCTGTGTGTTTCACTTCAGAAATGGAGTTAAATCCCAGGCTCTGAGTCTTCCTACAAGCAAGACTTCGATACAGGTAAGGGCAGTCACTTTTCTGCTCAAACGAACTACATCGTTCACGAAGCTCACACGTTTCTCATCTTAACTGACAAGCATTGGATGTTAGAGGGTCAGTGCTTTGTATCAGTTTCAGAAGCAGATTTGGACTAGATATGGTCCGTATGTGTAGGAAACACCGTTCTTTTGTTCTCAGCACACTCACGTTTCCTGCTGTCTTAGAAACTTTTGAAAGCAAGAGCATGCTTCTCCCTCTAAAGCAGAGTGTGATCCATGGATGAGAACTATGCTGTGTGTTTCCGTTCAGAAATGGAGTTAAATCCCAGGCACTGTGTCTTCCTAAAATCAAGACTTCGTTTCAGGTAAGGGCAGTCACTTTTCAGCTCAAACGAACTACATCATTCACGGAGCTCACACGTTTCTCATCTTAACAGACAAGAATTGGATGTTAGAGGACCAGTGCTTTGTATCAGTTTAAGAAGCAGAGTTGGACTAGATATGGTCCGTATGTGTAGGAAACACCGTTCTTTTGTTCTCAGCGCACTCATGTTTCCTGCTGTCTTAGAGATTTTAGAAAGCAAGAGCGTGCTTCTCGCTCTAAAGCAGATTGTGATCCATGGATGAGAACTATGCTGTTTGTTTCCCTTCAGAAATGGAGTTAAATCCCAGACTCTGTGTCTTCCTACAAGCAAGACTTCGTTTAAGGTAAGGGCAGTCACTTTTATTCTCAAACGAACAACATCGTTCATGAAGCTCACACATTTCCCATCTTAACTGACAAGCATTGGATGTTAGAGGACCAGTGCTTTGTATCAGTTTCAGAAGGAGAATTGGATTACATATGGTCCGTATGTGTAGGAAACTCCGTTCTTTTGTTCTGAGCACACTCAGATTTCCTGCTGTATTAGAGACTCTAGAAAGCAAGAGCATGCTTCTTGCTCTAAAGCAGAGTGTGATCCATGGATGAGAACTATGCTGTGTGTTTCCATTCAGAAATGGAGTTAAATCCCAGGCTCTGTGTCTTCCTATAAGCAAGACTTCGTTTCAGGTAAGGGCAGTCACTTTTCAGCTCAAACGAACTACATCATTCACGAAGCTCACACGTTTCTCATCTTAACTGACAAGCATTGGATGTTAGAGGGTCAGTGCTTTGTATCAGTTTCAGAAGCAGACTTGGACTACATATGGTCTGTATGTGTAGGAAACACCGTTCCTTTGTTCTGGGCACACTCAGATTACTTGCTATATTAGAGACTCTAAAAGCAACAGCGTGCTTCTCGCTCTAAAGCAGAGTGTGATCCATGGATGAGAAAAATGCTGAGTGTTTCCCTTCAGAAATGGAGTTAAATCCCAGGCTCTGTGTCTTACTACAAGCAAGACTTCGTTTCAGGTAGGGCAGGCACTTTTCAGCTCAAATGAACTACATCGTTCACGAAGCTCACACGTTTCTCATCTTAACAGACAAGCATTGGATGTTAGAGGACCAGTGCTTTGTATCAGTTTCAGAAGCAGAGTTGAACTAGATATGGTCCGTATGTGTAGGAAACACCGTTCTTTTGTTCTCAGCACACTCACGTTTCCTGCTGTCTTAGAAATTTTGAAAGCAAGAGCGTGCTTCTCGCTCTAAAGCAGATTGTGATCCATGGATGAGAACTATGCTGTGTGTGTCCTTTCAGAAATGGAGTTAAATCCCAGACTCTGTGTCTTCCTACAAGCAAGACTTCATTTAAGGTAAGGGCAGTCACTTTTCTGCTCAAACGAACTACATTGTTCATGAAGCTCACACGTTTCCCATCGTAACTGACAAGCATTGGATGTTAGAGGACCAGTGCTTTGTATCAGTTTCAGAAGAAGAGTTGGACTACATATGGTCCGTATGTGTAGGAAACTCCGTTCTTTGTTCTGAGCACACTCAGATTTCCTGCTGTATTATTAGAGACTCTAAAAGCAAGAGCGTGCTTCTCGCTCTAAAGCAGAGTGTGATCCATGGATGAGAAAAATGCTGTGTGTTTCCCTTCAGAAATGGAGTTAAATCCCAGGCACTGTGTCTTCCTACAATCAAGACTTCGTTTCAGGTAAGGGCAGTCACTTTTCAGCTCAAACGAACTACATCATTCACGGAGCTCACACATTTCTCATCTTAACAGACAAGAATTGGATGTTAGAGGACCAGAGCTTTGTATCAGTTTAAGAAGCAGAGTTGGACTAGATATGGTCCGTATGTGTAGGAAACACCGTTCTTTTGTTCTCAGCAAAATCACGTTTCCTGCTGTCTTAGAGATTTTAGATAGCAAGAGCGTGCTTCTCGCTCTAAAGCAGAGTGTGATCCATGGATGAGAACTATGCTGTGTGTTTCCCTTCAGAAATGGAGTTAAATCCCAGACTCTGTGTCTTCCTACAAGCAAGACTTCGTTTAAGGTAAGGGCAGTCACTTTTCTTCTCAAACGAACTACATCGTTCATGAAGCTCACACATTTCCCATCTTAACTGACAAGCATTTGATGTTAGAGGACCAGTGCTTTGTATCAGTTTCAGAAGGAGAATTGGATTACATATGGTCCGTATGTGTAAGAAACTCCGTTCTTTTGTTCTGAGCACACTCAGATTTCCTGCTGTATTAGAGAATCTAGAAAGCAAGAGCATGCTTCTTGCTCTAAAGCAGAGTGTGATCCATGGATGAGAACTATGCTGTGTGTTTCCATTCAGAAATGGAGTTAAATCCCAGGCTCTGTGTCTTCCTACAAGCAAGACTTCGTTTCAGGTAAGGGCAGTCACTTTTCAGCTCAAACGAACTACATCATTCACGAAGCTCACACGTTTCTCATCTTAACTGACAAGCATTGGATGTTAGAGGGTCAGTGCTTTGTATCAGTTTCAGAAGCAGACTTGGACTACATATGGTCTGTATGTGTAGGAAACACCGTTCCTTTGTTCTGGGCACACTCAGATTACTTGCTATATTAGAGACTCTAAAAGCAACAGCGTGCTTCTCGCTCTAAAGCAGAGTGTGATCCATGGATGAGAAAAATGCTGAGTGTTTCCCTTCAGAAATGGAGTTAAATCCCAGGCTCTGTGTCTTACTACAAGCAAGACTTCGTTTCAGGTAGGGCAGGCACTTTTCAGCTCAAATGAACTACATCGTTCACGAAGCTCACACGTTTCTCATCTTAACAGACAAGCATTGGATGTTAGAGGACCAGTGCTTTGTATCAGTTTCAGAAGCAGAGTTGAACTAGATATGGTCCGTATGTGTAGGAAACACCGTTCTTTTGTTCTCAGCACACTCACGTTTCCTGCTGTCTTAGAAATTTTGAAAGCAAGAGCGTGCTTCTCGCTCTAAAGCAGATTGTGATCCATGGATGAGAACTATGCTGTGTGTGTCCTTTCAGAAATGGAGTTAAATCCCAGACTCTGTGTCTTCCTACAAGCAAGACTTCATTTAAGGTAAGGGCAGTCACTTTTCTGCTCAAACGAACTACATTGTTCATGAAGCTCACACGTTTCCCATCTTAACTGACAAGCATTGGATGTTAGAGGACCAGTGCTTTGTATCAGTTTCAGAAGAAGAGTTGGACTACATATGGTCCGTATGTGTAGGAAACTCCGTTCTTTGTTCTGAGCACACTCAGATTTCCTGCTGTATTATTAGAGACTCTAAAAGCAAGAGCGTGCTTCTCGCTCTAAAGCAGAGTGTGATCCATGGATGAGAAAAATGCTGTGTGTTTCCCTTCAGAAATGGAGTTAAATCCCAGGCACTGTGTCTTCCTACAATCAAGACTTCGTTTCAGGTAAGGGCAGTCACTTTTCAGCTCAAACGAACTACATCATTCACGGAGCTCACACATTTCTCATCTTAACAGACAAGAATTGGATGTTAGAGGACCAGAGCTTTGTATCAGTTTAAGAAGCAGAGTTGGACTAGATATGGTCCGTATGTGTAGGAAACACCGTTCTTTTGTTCTCAGCAAAATCACGTTTCCTGCTGTCTTAGAGATTTTAGATAGCAAGAGCGTGCTTCTCGCTCTAAAGCAGAGTGTGATCCATGGATGAGAACTATGCTGTGTGTTTCCCTTCAGAAATGGAGTTAAATCCCAGACTCTGTGTCTTCCTACAAGCAAGACTTCGTTTAAGGTAAGGGCAGTCACTTTTCTTCTCAAACGAACTACATCGTTCATGAAGCTCACACATTTCCCATCTTAACTGACAAGCATTTGATGTTAGAGGACCAGTGCTTTGTATCAGTTTCAGAAGGAGAATTGGATTACATATGGTCCGTATGTGTAAGAAACTCCGTTCTTTTGTTCTGAGCACACTCAGATTTCCTGCTGTATTAGAGAATCTAGAAAGCAAGAGCATGCTTCTTGCTCTAAAGCAGAGTGTGATCCATGGATGAGAACTATGCTGTGTGTTTCCATTCAGAAATGGAGTTAAATCCCAGGCTCTGTGTCTTCCTACAAGCAAGACTTCGTTTCAGGTAAGGGCAGTCACTTTTCAGCTCAAACGAACTACATCGTTCACGAAGCTCACACGTTTCTCATCTTAACTGACAAGAATTGGATGTTAGAGGGTCAGTGCTTTGTATCAGTTTCAGAAGCAGATTTGGACTACATATGGTCTGTATGTGTAGGAAACACCGTTCTTTTTTTCTGGGCACACTCAGATTACCTGCTATATTAGAGACTCTAAAAGCAAGAGCGTGCTTCTCGCTCTAAAGCAGAGTGTGATCCATGGATGAGAAAAATGCTGTGTGTTTCCCTTCAGAAATGGAGTTAAATCCCAGGCTCTGTGTCTTACTACAAGCAAGACTTCGTTTCAGGTAAGGGCAGTCACTTTTCAGCTCAAACGAACTACATCGTTCACGAAGCTCACACGTTTCTCATCTTAATTGACAAGCATTGGATGTTAGAGGAACAGTGCTTTGTGTCAGTTTCAGAAACAGAGTTGTACTAGGTATGGTCCCTATGTGTAGGAAACACCGTTCTTTTGTTCTCAGCGCACTCACGTTTCCTGCTGTTTAGAGACTTTAGAAAGCTAGAGCATGCTTCTCGCTCTAAAGCAGATTGTGATCAATGGATGAGAACTATGCTGTGTGTGTCCCTTCAGAAATGGAGTTAAATCCCAGACTCTGTGTCTTCCTACAAGCAAGACTTCGTTTAAGGTAAGGGCAGTCACTTTTCTGCTCAAACGAACTACATCGTTCATGAAGCTCACACGTTTCCCATCTTAACTGACAAGCATTAGATGTTAGAGGACCAGTGCTTTGTATCAGTTTCAGAAGAAGAGTTGGACTACATATGGTCCGTATGTGTAGGAAACTCCGTTCTTTTTTTCTGAGCACACTCAGATTTCCTGCTGTATTAGAGACTCTAGAAAGCAAGAGTGTGCTTTGTTCTAAAGCAGAGTGTGATCAATGGATGATTACACTGCTGTGTGTTTCACTTCAGAAATGGAGTTAAAACCCTGGCTTTGAGTCTTCCTACAAGCAAGACTTCGATTCAGGTTAGGGCAGTCACTTTTCTGCTCAAACGAACTACATCGTTCACGAAGCTCACACGTTTCTCATCTTAACTGACAAGCATTGGATGTTAGAGGGTAAGTGCTTTGTATCAGTTTCAGAATCAGATTTGGACTACAAATGGTCTGTATGTGTAGGAAACACCGTTCTTTTGTTCTGGGCACACTCAGATTACCTGCTATATTAGAGACTCTAAAAGCAAGAGCGTGCTTCTCGCTCTAAAGCAGAGTGTAATCCATGGATGAGAAAAATGCTGTGTGTTTCCCTTCAGAAATGGAGTTAAATCCCATGCTCTGTGTCTTACTACAAGCAAGACTTCGTTTCAGGTAAGGGCAGTCACTTTTCAGCTCAAACGAACTACATCATTCACGAAGCTCACACGTTTCTCATCTTAACAGACAAGCATTGGATGTTAGAGGACCAGTGCTTTGTATCAGTTTCAGAAGCAGAGTTGAACTAGATATGGTCCGTATATGAAGGAAACACCGTTCTTTTGTTCTGGGCACACTCAGATTACCTGGTATATAGAGACTCTAAAAGCAACAGCGCGCTTCTCGCTCTAAAGCAGAGTGTGGTCCATGGATGAGAAAAATGGTGTGTGTTTCCTTTCAGAAATGGAGTTAAATTCCAGGCTCTGTTTCTTACTACAAGCAAGACTTCGTTTCAGGTAAGGGCAGTCACTTTTCAGTTCAAAAGAACTACATCATTCACAAAGCTCACACGTTTCTCATCTTAACTGACAAGCATAGGATGTTAGAGGACCAGTGCTTTGTATCAGATTCAGAAGCAGAGTTGGACTAGATATGGTCCGTATGTGTAGGAAACACCGTTCTTTTGTTCTCAGCACACTCACGTTTCCTGCTGTCTTAGAGACTTTTGAAAGCAAGAGCGTGCTTCTCGCTCTAAAGCAGAGTGTGATCCAGGGATGATAACTCTGCTGTGTGTTTCCCTTCAGAGATGGAGTTAAATCCCAGGCTCTGTGTCTTACTACAAGCAAGACTTTGTTACAGGTAAGGGCAGTCACTTTTCAGTTCAAAGGAACCACAACATTCTCAAAGCTCACACGTTTCTCACTTAACTGACAAGCATTGGAGGTTAGAGGACCAGTGCTTTGTGTCAGTTTCAGAAACAGAGTTGGACTTGGTATGGTCCGTATGTGTAGGAAACACCGTTCTTTTGTTCTCAGCGCACTCACGTTTCCTGCTGTCTTAGAGATTTAGAAAGCAAGAGCGTGCTTCTCGCTCTAAAGCAGATTGTGATCCATGGATGAGAACTATGCTGTGTGTGTCCTTTCGGAAATGGAGTTAAATCCCAGACTCTGTGTCTTCCTACAAGCAAGACTTCATTTAAGGTAAGGGCAGTCACTTTTCTGCTCAAACGAACTACATTGTTCATGAAGCTCACACGTTTACCATCTTAACTGACAAGCATTGGATGTTAGAGGACCAGTGCTTTGTATCAGTTTCAGAAGAAGAGTTGGACTACATATGGTCCGTATATGTAGGAAACTCCGTTCTTTTGTTCTGAGCACACTCAGATTTCCTGCTGTATTAGAGACTCTAGAAAGCAAGAGTGTGCTTTGTTCTAAAGCAGAGTGTGATCAATGGATGATTACACTGCTGTGTGTTTCACTTCAGAAATGGAGTTAAATCCCAGGCTCTGAGTCTTCCTACAAGCAAGACTTCGATACAGGTAAGGGCAGTCACTTTTCTGCTCAAACGAACTACATCGTTCACGAAGCTCACACGTTTCTCATCTTAACTGACAAGCATTGGATGTTAGAGGGTCAGTGCTTTGTATCAGTTTCAGAAGCAGATTTGGACTAGATATGGTCCGTATGTGTAGGAAACACCGTTCTTTTGTTCTCAGCACACTCACGTTTCCTGCTGTCTTAGAAACTTTTGAAAGCAAGAGCGTGCTTCTCCCTCTAAAGCAGAGTGTGATCCATGGATGAGAACTATGCTGTGTGTTTCCGTTCAGAAATGGAGTTAAATCCCAGGCACTGTGTCTTCCTAAAATCAAGACTTCGTTTCAGGTAAGGGCAGTCACTTTTCAGCTCAAACGAACTACATCATTCACGGAGCTCACACGTTTCTCATCTTAACAGACAAGAATTGGATGTTAGAGGACCAGTGCTTTGTATCAGTTTAAGAAGCAGAGTTGGACTAGATATGGTCCGTATGTGTAGGAAACACCGTTCTTTTGTTCTCAGCGCACTCATGTTTCCTGCTGTCTTAGAGATTTTAGAAAGCAAGAGCGTGCTTCTCGCTCTAAAGCAGATTGTGATCCATGGATGAGAACTATGCTGTTTGTTTCCCTTCAGAAATGGAGTTAAATCCCAGACTCTGTGTCTTCCTACAAGCAAGACTTCGTTTAAGGTAAGGGCAGTCACTTTTATTCTCAAACGAACAACATCGTTCATGAAGCTCACACATTTCCCATCTTAACTGACAAGCATTGGATGTTAGAGGACCAGTGCTTTGTATCAGTTTCAGAAGGAGAATTGGATTACATATGGTCCATATGTGTAGGAAACTCCGTTCTTTTGTTCTGAGCACACTCAGATTTCCTGCTGTATTAGAGACTCTAGAAAGCAAGAGCATGCTTCTTGCTCTAAAGCAGAGTGTGATCCATGGATGAGAACTATGCTGTGTGTTTCCATTCAGAAATGGAGTTAAATCCCAGGCTCTGTGTCTTCCTATAAGCAAGACTTCGTTTCAGGTAAGGGCAGTCACTTTTCAGCTCAAACGAACTACATCATTCACGAAGCTCACACGTTTCTCATCTTAACTGACAAGCATTGGATGTTAGAGGGTCAGTGCTTTGTATCAGTTTCAGAAGCAGACTTGGACTACATATGGTCTGTATGTGTAGGAAACACCGTTCCTTTGTTCTGGGCACACTCAGATTACTTGCTATATTAGAGACTCTAAAAGCAACAGCGTGCTTCTCGCTCTAAAGCAGAGTGTGATCCATGGATGAGAAAAATGCTGAGTGTTTCCCTTCAGAAATGGAGTTAAATCCCAGGCTCTGTGTCTTACTACAAGCAAGACTTCGTTTCAGGTAGGGCAGGCACTTTTCAGCTCAAATGAACTACATCGTTCACGAAGCTCACACGTTTCTCATCTTAACAGACAAGCATTGGATGTTAGAGGACCAGTGCTTTGTATCAGTTTCAGAAGCAGAGTTGAACTAGATATGGTCCGTATGTGTAGGAAACACTGTTCTTTTGTTCTCAGCACACTCACGTTTCCTGCTGTCTTAGAAATTTTGAAAGCAAGAGCGTGCTTCACGCTCTAAAGCAGAGTGTGATTCATGGATGAGAACTATGCTGTGCGTTTCCCTTCAGAAATGGAGTTAAATCCCAGGCACTGTGTCTTCCTACAATCAAGACTTCGTTTCAGGTAAGGGTAGTCACTTTTCAGCTCAAACGAACTACATCATTCACGGAGCTCACACGCTTCTCATCTTAACAGACAAGAATTGGATGTTAGAGGACCAGTGCT
Organism: Onychomys leucogaster; assembly: GCA_949786385.1. NCBI lineage: Eukaryota > Metazoa > Chordata > Mammalia > Rodentia > Cricetidae > Onychomys > Onychomys leucogaster. The sequence continues at coordinate 165,393 of CATKUP010000312.1, read as the reverse complement.
TTGTATCAGTTTAAGAAGCAGAGTTGGACTAGATATGGTCCGTATGTGTAGGAAACACCGTTCTTTTGTTCTCAGCAAAATCACGTTTCCTGCTGTCTTAGAGATTTTAGATAGCAAGAGCGTGCTTCTCGCTCTAAAGCAGAGTGTGATCCATGGATGAGAACTATGCTGTGTGTTTCCATTCAGAAATGGAGTTAAATCCCAGGCTCTGTGTCTTCCTACAAGCAAGACTTCGATTCAGGTAAGGGCAGTCACTTTTCAGCTCAAACGAACTACATCGTTCACGAAGGTCACACGTTTCTCATCTTAACTGACAAGCATTGGATGTTAGAGGGTCAGTGCTTTGTATCAGTTTCAGAAGCAGATTTGGACTACATATGGTCTGTATGTGTAGGAAACACCATTCTTTTGTTCTGGGCACACTCAGATTACCTGCGATATTAGAGAGTCTAAAAGCAAGAGCGTGCTTCTCGCTCTAAAGCAGAGTGTGATCCATGGATGAGAAAAATGCTGTGTGTTTCCTTTCAGAAATGGAGTTAAATCCCAGGCTCTGTGTCTTACTACAAGCAAGACTTCGTTTCAGGTAAGGGCAGTCACTTTTCAGTTCAAAAGAACTACATCATTCACAAAGCTCACACGTTTCTCATCTTAAATGACAAGCATAGGATGTTAGAGGACCAGTGCTTTGTATCAGATTCAGAAGCAGAGTTGGACTAGATATGGTCCGTATGTGTAGGAAACACCGTTCTTTTGTTCTCAGCACACTCACGTTTCCTGCTGTCTTAGAGACTTTAGAAAGCAAGAGCGTGCTTCTCGCTCTAAAGCAGAGTGTGATCCATGGATGAGAACTCTGCTGTGTGTTTCCCTTCAGAGATGGAGTTAAATCCCAGGCTCTGTGTCTTACTACAAGCAAGACTTTTTTACAGGTAAGGACAGTCACTTTTCAGTTCAAAGCAACTACATCATTCTCAAAGCTCACACGTTTCTCATCTTAATTGACAAGCATTGGATGTTAGAGGACCAGTGCTTTGTGTCAGTTTCAGAAACAGAGTTGGACTAGGTATGGTCCCTATGTGTAGGAAACACCGTTCTTTTGTTCTCAGCGCACTCATGTTTCCTGCTGTCTTAGAGACTTTAGAAAGCAAGAGCGTGCATCTCGCTCTAAAGCAGATTGTGATCCATGGATGAGAACTATGCTGTGTGTGTCCTTTCAGAAATGGAGTTAAATCCCAGACTCTGTGTCTTCCTACAAGCAAGACTTCGTTTAAGGTAAGGGCAGTCACTTTTCTGCTCAAACGAACTACATCGTTCATGAAGCTCACACGTTTCCCATCTTCACTGACAAGCATTAGATGTTAGAGGACCAGTGCTTTGTATCAGTTTCAGAAGAAGAGTTGGACTACATATGGTCCGTATGTGTAGGAAACTCCGTTCTTTTGTTCTGAGCACACTCAGATTTCCTGCTGTATTAGAGACTCTAGAAAGCAAGAGTGTGCTTTGTTCTAAAGCAGAGTGTGATCAATGGATGATTACACTGCTGTGTGTTTCACTTCAGAAATGGAGTTAAATCCCAGGCTCTGTGTCTTCCTACAAGCAAGACTTCGATTCAAGTAAGGGCAGTCACTTTTCTGCTCAAACGAACTACATCGTTCACGAAGCTCACACGTTTCTCATCTTAACTGACAAGCATTGGATGTTAGAGGGTCAGTGCTTTGTATCAGTTTCAGAAGCAGATTTGGACTACATATGGTCTGTATGTGTAGGAAACACCGTTCTTTTGTTCTGGGCACACTCAAATTACCTGCTGTATTAGAGACTCTAGAAAGCAAGAGCGTGCTTCTCGCTCTAAAGCAGAGTGTGATCCATGGATGAGAAAAATGCTGTGTGTTTCCCTTCAGAAATGGAGTTAAATCCCAGGCTCTGTGTCTTACTACAAGCAAGACTTCGTTTCAGGTAAGGGCAGTCACTTTTCAGTTCAAAAGAACTACATCATTCACAAAGCTCACACGTTTCTCATCTTAACTGACAAGCATAGGATGTTAGAGGACCAGTGCTTTGTATCAGATTCAGAAGCAGAGTTGGACTACATATGGTCCGTATGTGTAGGAAACACTGTTGTTTTGTTCTCAGCCCACTCACGTTTCCTGCTGTCTTAGAGACTTTTGAAAGCAAGTGCGTGCTTCTCGCTCTAAAGCAGAGTGTGATCCATGGATGAGAACTCTGCTGTGTGTTTCCCTTCAGAGATGGAGTTAAATCCCAGGATCTGTGTCTTACTACAAGCAAGACTTTGTTACAGGTAAGGGCAGTCACTTTTCAGTTCAAAGCAACCACATCATTCTCAAAGCTCACACGTTTCTGATCTTAACTGACAAGCATTGGATGTTAGAGGAGCAGTGCTTTGTGTCAGTTTCAGAAACAGAGTTGGACTAGGTATGGTCCCTATGTGTAGGAAACACCGTTCTTTTGTTCTCAGCGCACTCACGTTTCCTGCTCTCTTAGAGACTTTAGAAAGCAAGAGCGTGCTTCTCGCTCTAAAGCAGATTGTGATCCATGGATGAGAACTATGCTGTGTGTGTCCTTTCAGAAATGGAGTTAAATCCCAGACTCTGTGTCTTCCTACAAGCAAGACTTCGTTTAAGGTAAGGGCAGTCACTTATCTGCTCAAACGAACTACATCGTTCATGAATCTCATACGTTTCCCATCTTAACTGGCAAGCATTGGATGTTAGAGGACCAGTGCTTTGTATCAGTTTCAGAAGAAGAGTTGGACTACATATGGTCCGTATGTGTAGGAAACTCCGTTCTTTTGTTCTGAGCACACTCAGATTTCCTGCTGTATTAGAGACTCTAGAAAGCAAGAGTGTGCTTTGTTCTAAAGCAGAGTGTGATCAATGGATGATTACACTCCTGTGTGTTTCACTTCAGAAATGGAGTTAAATCCCAGGCTCTGAGTCTTCCTACAAGCAAGACTTCGATTCAGGTAAGGGCAGTCACTTTTCTGCTCAAACGAACTACATCATTCACGAAGCTCACACGTTTCTCATCTTAACTGACAAGCATTGGATGTTAGAGGGTCAGTGCTTTGTATCAGTTTCAGAAGCAGAGTTGAACTAGATATGGTCGGTATATGTAGGAAACACCGTTCTTTTGTTCTGGGCACACTCAGTTTACCTGGTATATAGAGACTCTAAAAGCAACAGCGTGCTTCTCGCTCTAAAGCAGAGTGTGATCCATGGATGAGAAAAATGCTGTGTGTTTCCTTTCAGAAATGGAGTTAAATCCCAGGCTCTGTGTCTTACTACAAGCAAGACTTCGTTTCAGGTAAGGGCAGTCACTTTTCAGTTCAAAAGAACTACATCATTCACAAAGCTCACACGTTTCTCATCTTAACTGAAAAGCATAGGATGTTAGAGGACCAGTGCTTTGTATCAGTTTCAGAAGCAGAGTTGGACTAGATATGGTCCGTATGTGTAGGAAACACCATACTTTTTTTCTCAGCACACTCACGTTTCCTGCTGTCTTAGAGACTTTTGAAAGCAAGAGCGTGCTTCTCGCTCTAAAGCAAAATGTGATCCATGGATGAGAACTATGCTGTGCGTTTCCCTTCAGAAATGGAGTTAAATCCCAGGCACTGTGTCTTCCTACAATCAAGACTACGTTTAAGGTAAGGGCAGTCACTTTTCAGCTCAAAGGAACTACATCATTCACGGAGCTCACACGTTTCTCATCTTAACAGACAAGAATTGGATGTTAGAGGACCAGTGCTTTGTATCAGTTTAAGAAGCTGAGTTGGACTAGATAGGGTCCGTATGTGTAGGAAACACCGTTCTTTTGTTCTCAGCAAAATCACGTTTCCTGCTGTCTTAGAGATTTTAGAAAGCAAGAGCGTGCTTCTCGCTCTAAAGCAGATTGTGATCCATGGATGAGAACTATGCTGTGTGTTTCCCTTCAGAAATGGAGTTAAATCCCAGACTCTGTGTCTTCCTACAAGCAAGACTTCGTTTAAGGTAAGGGCAGTCACTTTTCTGCTCAAACGAACTACATCGTTCATGAAACTCACACATTTCCCATCTTAACTGACAAGCATTGGATGTTAGAGGACCAGTGCTTTGTATCAGTTTCAGAAGAAGAATTGGATTACATATGGTCCGTATGTGTAGGAAACACCGTTCTTTTGTTCTGGGCACACTCAGATTACCTGCTATATTAGAGACTCTAAAAGCAAGAGCGTGCTTCTCGCTCTAAAGCAGAGTGTGATCCATGGATGAGAAAAATGCTGTGTGTTTCCCTTCAGAAATGGAGTTAAATCCCAGGCTCTGTGTCTTACTCCAAGCAAGACTTCGTTTCAAGTAAGGGCAGTCACTTTTCAGCTCAAATGAACTACATCGTTCACGAAGCTCACACGTTTCTCATCTTAACAGACAAGCATTGGATGTTAGAGGACCAGTGCTTTGTATCAGTTTCAGAAGCAGAGTTGAACTAGATATGGTCCGTATATGTAGGAAACACCGTTCTTTGTTCTGGGCACACTCAGATTACCTGGTATATAGAGACTCTAAAAGCAACAGCGTGCTTCTCGCTCTAAAGCAGAGTGTGATCCATGGATGAGAAAAATGCTGTGTGTTTCCTTTCAGAAATGGAGTTAAATCCCAGGCTCTTTGTCTTACTACAAGCAAGACTTCGTTTCAGGTAAGGGCAGTCACTTTTCAGTTCAAAAGAACTACATCATTCACAAAGCTCACACGTTTCTCATCTTAACTGACAAGCATAGGATGTTAGAGGACCAGTGCTTTGTATCAGATTCAGAAGCAGAGTTGGACTAGATATGGTCCGTATGTGTAGGAAACACCGTTCTTTTGTACTCAGCACACTCACGTTTCCTGCTCTCTTAGAGATTTTGAAAGCAAGAGCGTGCTTCTCGCTCTAAAGCAGATTGTGATCCATGGATGAGAACTATGCTGTGTGTGTCCTTTCAGAAATGGAGTTAAATCCCAGACTCTGTGTCTTCCTACAAGCAAGACTTCCTTTAAGGTAAGGGCAGTCACTTTTCTGCTCAAACGAACTTCATCGTTCATGAAGCTCACACGTTTCCCATCTTAACTGACAAGCATTGCATGTTAGAGGACCAGTGCTTTATATCAGTTTCAGAAGAAGAGTTGGACTACATATGGGCCGTATATGTAGGAAACTCCGTTCTTTTGTTCCGAGCACACTCAGATTTCCTGCTGTATTAGAGACTCTAGAAAGCAAGAGTGTGCTTTGTTCTAAAGCAGAGTGTGATCAATGGATGATTACACTGCTGTGTGTTTCACTTCAGAAATGGAGTTAAATCCCAGGCTCTGAGTCTTCCTACAAGCAAGACTTCGATTCAGGTAAGGGCAGTCACTTTTCTGCTCAAACGAACTACATCGTTCACGAAGCTCACACGTTTCTCATCTTAACTGACAAGCATTGGATGTTAGAGGGTCAGTGCTTTGTATCAGTTTCAGAAGCAGATTTGGACTACATATGGTCTGTATGTGTAGGAAACACCGTTCTTTTGTTCTGGGCACACTCAGATTACCTGCTATATTAGAGACTCTAAAAGCAAGAGCGTGCTTCTCGCTCTAAAGCAGAGTGTGATCCATGGATGAGAAAAATGCTGTGTGTTTCCCTTCAGAAATGGAGTTAAATCCCAGGCTCTGTGTCTTACTACAAGCAAGACTTCGTTTCAGGTAGGGCAGGCACTTTTCAGCTCAAATGAACTACATCGTTCACGAAGCTCACACGTTTCTCATCTTAACAGACAAGCATTGGATGTTAGAGGACCAGTGCTTTGTATCAGTTTCAGAAGCAGAGTTGAACTAGATATGGTCCGTATGTGTAGGAAACACTGTTCTTTTGTTCTCAGCACACTCACGTTTCCTGCTGTCTTAGAAATTTTGAAAGCAAGAGCGTGCTTCACGCTCTAAAGCAGAGTGTGATTCATGGATGAGAACTATGCTGTGCGTTTCCCTTCAGAAATGGAGTTAAATCCCAGGCACTGTGTCTTCCTACAATCAAGACTTCGTTTCAGGTAAGGGTAGTCACTTTTCAGCTCAAACGAACTACATCATTCACGGAGCTCACACGCTTCTCATCTTAACAGACAAGAATTGGATGTTAGAGGACCAGTGCTTTGTATCAGTTTAAGAAGCAGAGTTGGACTAGATATGGTCCGTATGTGTAGGAAACACCGTTCTTTTGTTCTCAGCAAAATCACGTTTCCTGCTGTCTTAGAGATTTTAGATAGCAAGAGCGTGCTTCTCGCTCTAAAGCAGAGTGTGATCCATGGATGAGAACTATGCTGTGTGTTTCCAATCAGAAATGGAGTTAAATCCCAGGCTCTGTGTCTTCCTACAAGCAAGACTTCGATTCAGGTAAGGGCAGTCACTTTTCAGCTCAAACGAACTACATCGTTCACGAAGGTCACACGTTTCTCATCTTAACTGACAAGCATTGGATGTTAGAGGGTCAGTGCTTTGTATCAGTTTCAGAAGCAGATTTGGACTACATATGGTCTGTATGTGTAGGAAACACCATTCTTTTGTTCTGGGCACACTCAGATTACCTGCGATATTAGAGAGTCTAAAAGCAAGAGCGTGCTTCTCGCTCTAAAGCAGAGTGTGATCCATGGATGAGAAAAATGCTGTGTGTTTCCTTTCAGAAATGGAGTTAAATCCCAGGCTCTGTGTCTTACTACAAGCAAGACTTCGTTTCAGGTAAGGGCAGTCACTTTTCAGTTCAAAAGAACTACATCATTCACAAAGCTCACACGTTTCTCATCTTAAATGACAAGCATAGGATGTTAGAGGACCAGTGCTTTGTATCAGATTCAGAAGCAGAGTTGGACTAGATATGGTCCGTATGTGTAGGAAACACCGTTCTTTTGTTCTCAGCACACTCACGTTTCCTGCTGTCTTAGAGACTTTAGAAAGCAAGAGCGTGCTTCTCGCTCTAAAGCAGAGTGTGATCCATGGATGAGAACTCTGCTGTGTGTTTCCCTTCAGAGATGGAGTTAAATCCCAGGCTCTGTGTCTTACTACAAGCAAGACTTTTTTACAGGTAAGGACAGTCACTTTTCAGTTCAAAGCAACTACATCATTCTCAAAGCTCACACGTTTCTCATCTTAATTGACAAGCATTGGATGTTAGAGGACCAGTGCTTTGTGTCAGTTTCAGAAACAGAGTTGGACTAGGTATGGTCCCTATGTGTAGGAAACACCGTTCTTTTGTTCTCAGCGCACTCATGTTTCCTGCTGTCTTAGAGACTTTAGAAAGCAAGAGCGTGCATCTCGCTCTAAAGCAGATTGTGATCCATGGATGAGAACTATGCTGTGTGTGTCCTTTCAGAAATGGAGTTAAATCCCAGACTCTGTGTCTTCCTACAAGCAAGACTTCGTTTAAGGTAAGGGCAGTCACTTTTCTGCTCAAACGAACTACATCGTTCATGAAGCTCACACGTTTCCCATCTTAACTGACAAGCATTAGATGTTAGAGGACCAGTGCTTTGTATCAGTTTCAGAAGAAGAGTTGGACTACATATGGTCCGTATGTGTAGGAAACTCCGTTCTTTTGTTCTGAGCACACTCAGATTTCCTGCTGTATTAGAGACTCTAGAAAGCAAGAGTGTGCTTTGTTCTAAAGCAGAGTGTGATCAATGGATGATTACACTGCTGTGTGTTTCACTTCAGAAATGGAGTTAAATCCCAGGCTCTGTGTCTTCCTACAAGCAAGACTTCGATTCAAGTAAGGGCAGTCACTTTTCTGCTCAAACGAACTACATCGTTCACGAAGCTCACACGTTTCTCATCTTAACTGACAAGCATTGGATGTTAGAGGGTCAGTGCTTTGTATCAGTTTCAGAAGCAGATTTGGACTACATATGGTCTGTATGTGTAGGAAACACCGTTCTTTTGTTCTGGGCACACTCAAATTACCTGCTGTATTAGAGACTCTAGAAAGCAAGAGCGTGCTTCTCGCTCTAAAGCAGAGTGTGATCCATGGATGAGAAAAATGCTGTGTGTTTCCCTTCAGAAATGGAGTTAAATCCCAGGCTCTGTGTCTTACTACAAGCAAGACTTCGTTTCAGGTAAGGGCAGTCACTTTTCAGTTCAAAAGAACTACATCATTCACAAAGCTCACACGTTTCTCATCTTAACTGACAAGCATAGGATGTTAGAGGACCAGTGCTTTGTATCAGATTCAGAAGCAGAGTTGGACTACATATGGTCCGTATGTGTAGGAAACACTGTTGTTTTGTTCTCAGCCCACTCACGTTTCCTGCTGTCTTAGAGACTTTTGAAAGCAAGTGCGTGCTTCTCGCTCTAAAGCAGAGTGTGATCCATGGATGAGAACTCTGCTGTGTGTTTCCCTTCAGAGATGGAGTTAAATCCCAGGATCTGTGTCTTACTACAAGCAAGACTTTGTTACAGGTAAGGGCAGTCACTTTTCAGTTCAAAGCAACCACATCATTCTCAAAGCTCACACGTTTCTGATCTTAACTGACAAGCATTGGATGTTAGAGGAGCAGTGCTTTGTGTCAGTTTCAGAAACAGAGTTGGACTAGGTATGGTCCCTATGTGTAGGAAACACCGTTCTTTTGTTCTCAGCGCACTCACGTTTCCTGCTCTCTTAGAGACTTTAGAAAGCAAGAGCGTGCTTCTCGCTCTAAAGCAGATTGTGATCCATGGATGAGAACTATGCTGTGTGTGTCCTTTCAGAAATGGAGTTAAATCCCAGACTCTGTGTCTTCCTACAAGCAAGACTTCGTTTAAGGTAAGGGCAGTCACTTATCTGCTCAAACGAACTACATCGTTCATGAATCTCATACGTTTCCCATCTTAACTGGCAAGCATTGGATGTTAGAGGACCAGTGCTTTGTATCAGTTTCAGAAGAAGAGTTGGACTACATATGGTCCGTATGTGTAGGAAACTCCGTTCTTTTGTTCTGAGCACACTCAGATTTCCTGCTGTATTAGAGACTCTAGAAAGCAAGAGTGTGCTTTGTTCTAAAGCAGAGTGTGATCAATGGATGATTACACTCCTGTGTGTTTCACTTCAGAAATGGAGTTAAATCCCAGGCTCTGAGTCTTCCTACAAGCAAGACTTCGATTCAGGTAAGGGCAGTCACTTTTCTGCTCAAACGAACTACATCATTCACGAAGCTCACACGTTTCTCATCTTAACTGACAAGCATTGGATGTTAGAGGGTCAGTGCTTTGTATCAGTTTCAGAAGCAGAGTTGAACTAGATATGGTCGGTATATGTAGGAAACACCGTTCTTTTGTTCTGGGCACACTCAGTTTACCTGGTATATAGAGACTCTAAAAGCAACAGCGTGCTTCTCGCTCTAAAGCAGAGTGTGATCCATGGATGAGAAAAATGCTGTGTGTTTCCTTTCAGAAATGGAGTTAAATCCCAGGCTCTGTGTCTTACTACAAGCAAGACTTCGTTTCAGGTAAGGGCAGTCACTTTTCAGTTCAAAAGAACTACATCATTCACAAAGCTCACACGTTTCTCATCTTAACTGAAAAGCATAGGATGTTAGAGGACCAGTGCTTTGTATCAGTTTCAGAAGCAGAGTTGGACTAGATATGGTCCGTATGTGTAGGAAACACCATACTTTTTTTCTCAGCACACTCACGTTTCCTGCTGTCTTAGAGACTTTTGAAAGCAAGAGCGTGCTTCTCGCTCTAAAGCAAAATGTGATCCATGGATGAGAACTATGCTGTGCGTTTCCCTTCAGAAATGGAGTTAAATCCCAGGCACTGTGTCTTCCTACAATCAAGACTACGTTTAAGGTAAGGGCAGTCACTTTTCAGCTCAAAGGAACTACATCATTCACGGAGCTCACACGTTTCTCATCTTAACAGACAAGAATTGGATGTTAGAGGACCAGTGCTTTGTATCAGTTTAAGAAGCAGAGTTGGACTAGATAGGGTCCGTATGTGTAGGAAACACCGTTCTTTTGTTCTCAGCAAAATCACGTTTCCTGCTGTCTTAGAGATTTTAGAAAGCAAGAGCGTGCTTCTCGCTCTAAAGCAGATTGTGATCCATGGATGAGAACTATGCTGTGTGTTTCCCTTCAGAAATGGAGTTAAATCCCAGACTCTGTGTCTTCCTACAAGCAAGACTTCGTTTAAGGTAAGGGCAGTCACTTTTCTGCTCAAACGAACTACATCGTTCATGAAACTCACACATTTCCCATCTTAACTGACAAGCATTGGATGTTAGAGGACCAGTGCTTTGTATCAGTTTCAGAAGAAGAATTGGATTACATATGGTCCGTATGTGTAGGAAACACCGTTCTTTTGTTCTGGGCACACTCAGATTACCTGCTATATTAGAGACTCTAAAAGCAAGAGCGTGCTTCTCGCTCTAAAGCAGAGTGTGATCCATGGATGAGAAAAATGCTGTGTGTTTCCCTTCAGAAATGGAGTTAAATCCCAGGCTCTGTGTCTTACTCCAAGCAAGACTTCGTTTCAAGTAAGGGCAGTCACTTTTCAGCTCAAATGAACTACATCGTTCACGAAGCTCACACGTTTCTCATCTTAACAGACAAGCATTGGATGTTAGAGGACCAGTGCTTTGTATCAGTTTCAGAAGCAGAGTTGAACTAGATATGGTCCGTATATGTAGGAAACACCGTTCTTTGTTCTGGGCACACTCAGATTACCTGGTATATAGAGACTCTAAAAGCAACAGCGTGCTTCTCGCTCTAAAGCAGAGTGTGATCCATGGATGAGAAAAATGCTGTGTGTTTCCTTTCAGAAATGGAGTTAAATCCCAGGTTCTTTGTCTTACTACAAGCAAGACTTCGTTTCAGGTAAGGGCAGTCACTTTTCAGTTCAAAAGAACTACATCATTCACAAAGCTCACACGTTTCTCATCTTAACTGACAAGCATAGGATGTTAGAGGACCAGTGCTTTGTATCAGATTCAGAAGCAGAGTTGGACTAGATATGGTCCGTATGTGTAGGAAACACCGTTCTTTTGTACTCAGCACACTCACGTTTCCTGCTCTCTTAGAGATTTTGAAAGCAAGAGCGTGCTTCTCGCTCTAAAGCAGATTGTGATCCATGGATGAGAACTATGCTGTGTGTGTCCTTTCAGAAATGGAGTTAAATCCCAGACTCTGTGTCTTCCTACAAGCAAGACTTCCTTTAAGGTAAGGGCAGTCACTTTTCTGCTCAAACGAACTTCATCGTTCATGAAGCGCACACGTTTCCCATCTTAACTGACAAGCATTGCATGTTAGAGGACCAGTGCTTTATATCAGTTTCAGAAGAAGAGTTGGACTACATATGGGCCGTATATGTAGGAAACTCCGTTCTTTTGTTCTGAGCACACTCAGATTTCCTGCTGTATTAGAGACTCTAGAAAGCAAGAGTGTGCTTTGTTCTAAAGCAGAGTGTGATCAATGGATGATTACACTGCTGTGTGTTTCACTTCAGAAATGGAGTTAAATCCCAGGCTCTGAGTCTTCCTACAAGCAAGACTTCGATTCAGGTAAGGGCAGTCACTTTTCTGCTCAAACGAACTACATCGTTCACGAAGCTCACACGTTTCTCATCTTAACTGACAAGCATTGGATGTTAGAGGGTCAGTGCTTTGTATCAGTTTCAGAAGCAGATTTGGACTACATATGGTCTGTATGTGTAGGAAACACCGTTCTTTTGTTCTGGGCACACTCAGATTACCTGCTATATTAGAGACTCTAAAAGCAAGAGCGTGCTTCTCGCTCTAAAGCAGAGTGTGATCCATGGATGAGAAAAATGCTGTGTGTTTCCCTTCAGAAAAGGAGTTAAATCCCAGGCTCTGTGTCTTACTACAAGCAAGACTTCGTTTCAGGTAAGGGCAGTCACTTTTCAGTTCAAAAGAACTACATCATTCTCAAAGCTCACACGTTTCTCATCTTAACTGACAAGCATAGGATGTTAGAGGACCAGTGCTTTGTATCAGATTCAGAAGCAGAGTTGGACTAGATATGGTCCATATGTGTAGGAAACACCGTTCTTTTGTTCTCAGCACACTCACGTTTCCTGCTGTCTTAGAGACTTTAGAAAGCAAGAGCGTGCTTCTCGCTCTAAAGCAGAGTGTGATCCATGGATGAGAACTCTGCTGTGTGTTTCCCTTCAGAGATGGAGTTAAATCCCAGGATCTGTGTCTTACTACAAGCAAGACTTCGTTTAAGGTAAGGGCAGTCACTTTTCAGTTCAAAGGAACTACATCATTCTCAAAGCTCACACGTTTCTCATCTTAATTGACAAGCATTGGATGTTAGAGGACCAGTGCTTTGTGTCAGTTTCAGACTGAGTTGGACTAGGTATGGTCCCTATGTGTAGGAAACACCGTTCTTTTGTTCTCAGCGCACTCACGTTTCCTGCTCTCTTAGAGACTTTAGAAAGCAAGAGTGTGCTTCTCGCTCTAAAGCAGATTGTGATCCATGGATGAGAACTATGCTGTGTGTGTCCTTTCAGAAATGGAGTTAAATCCCAGACTCTGTGTCTTCCTACAAGCAAGACTTCGTTTAAGGTAAGGGCAGTCACTTTTCTGCTCAAACGAACTACATCGTTCATGAAGCTCACACGTTTCCCATCTTAACTGACAAGCATTAGATGTTAGAGGACCAGTGCTTTGTATCAGTTTCAGAAGAAGAGTTGGACTACATATGGTCCGTATGTGTAGGAAACTCCGTTCTTTTGTTCTGAGCACACTCAGATTTCCTGCTGTATTAGAGACTCTAGAAAGCAAGAGTATGCTTTGTTCTAAAGCAGAGTGTGATCAATGGATGATTACACTGCTGTGTGTTTCACTTCAGAAATGGAGTTAAATCCCAGGCTCTGTGTCTTCCTACAAGCAAGACTTCGATTCAGGTAAGGGCAGTCACTTTTCTGCTCAAACGAACTACATCATTCACGAAGCTCACACGTTTCTCATCTTAACTGACAAGCATTGGATGTTAGAGGGTCAGTGCTTTGTATCAGTTTCAGAAGCAGATTTGGACTACATATGGTCTGTATGTGTAGGAAACACCGTTCTTTTGTTCTGGGCACACTCAAATTACCTGATGTATTAGAGACTCTAGAAAGCAAGAGCGTGCTTCTCGCTCTAAAGCAGAGTGTGATCCATGGATGAGAACTCTGCTGTGTGTTTCCCTTCAGAGATGGAGTTAAATCCCAGGATCTGTGTCTTACTACAAGCAAGACTTTGTTACAGGTAAGGGCAGTCACTTTTCAGTTCAAAGGAACTACATCATTCTCAAAGCTCACACGTTTCTCATCTTAACTGACAAGCATTGGATGTTACAGGACCAGTGCTTTGTGTCAGTTTCAGAAACAGAGTTGGACTAGGTATGGTCCCTATGTGTAGGAAACACCGTTCTTTTGTTCTCAGCGCTCTCACGTTTCCTGCTGTCTTAGAGACTTTAGAAAGCTAGAGCATGCTTCTCGCTCTAAAGCAGATTGTGATCAATGGATGAGAACTATGCTGTGTGTGTCCCTTCAGAAATGGAGTTAAATCCCAGACTCTGTGTCTTCCTACAAGCAAGACTTCGTTTAAGGTAAGGGCAGTCACTTTTCTTAAAACGAACTACATCGTTCATGAAGCTCACACGTTTCCCATCTTAACTGACAAGTATTGGATGTTAGAGGACCAGTGCTTTGTATCAGTTTCAGAAGAAGAGTTGGACTACATATGGTCCGTATGTGTAGGAAACTCCGTTCTTTCTTTCTGAGCACACTCAGATTTCCTGCTGTATTAGAGACTCTAGAAAGCAAGAGTGTGCTTTGTTCTAAAGCAGAGTGTGATCAATGGATGATTACACTGCTGTGTGTTTCACTTCAGAAATGGAGTTAAAAGCCAGGCTGTGAGTCTTCCTACCAGCAAGACTTCGATTCAGGTTAGGGCAGTCACTTTTCTGCTCAAACGAACTACATCGTTCACGAAGCTCACACGTTTCTCATCTTAACTGACAAGCATTGGATGTTAGAGGGTAAGTGCTTTGTATCAGTTTCAGAAGCAGATTTGGACTACATATGGTCTGTATGTGTAGGAAACACCGTTCTTTTGTTCTGGGCACACTCAGATTACCTGCTATATTAGAGACTCTAAAAGCAAGAGCGTTCTTCTCGCTCTAAAGCAGAGTGTGATCCATGGATGAGAAAAATGCTGTGTGTTTCCCTTCAGAAATGGAGTTAAATCCCAGGCTCTGTGTCTTACTACAAGCAAGACTTCGTTTCAGGTAAGGGCAGTCACTTTTCTGCTCAAACGAACTACATCGTTCACGAAGCTCACACGTTTCTCATCTTAACAGACAAGCATTGGATGTTAGAGGACCAGTGCTTTGTATCAGTTTCAGAAGCAGAGTTGAACTAGATATGGTCCGTATATGTAGGAAACACCGTTCTTTTGTTCTGGGCACACTCAGATTACCTGGTATATAGAGACTCTAAAAGCAACAGCGTGCTTCTCGCTCTAAAGCAGAGTGTGGTCCATGGATGAGAAAAATGCTGTGTGTTTCCTTTCCGAAATGGAGTTAAATCCCAGGCTCTGTGTCTTACTACAAGCAAGACTTCGTTTCAGGTAAGGGCAGTCACTTTTCAGTTCAAAAGAACTACATCATTCACAAAGCTCACACGTTTCTCATCTTAACTGACAAGCATAGGATGTTAGAGGACCAGTGCTTTGTATCAGATTCAGAAGCAGAGTTGGACTACATATGGTCCGTATGTGTAGGAAACACCGTTCTTTTGTTCTCAGCACACTCACGTTTCCTGCTGTCTTAGAGACTTTTGAAAGCAAGAGCGTGCTTCTCGCTCTAAAGCAGAGTGTGATCCATGGATGAGAACAATGCTGTGTGTTTCCCTTCAGAGATGGAGTTAAATCCCAGGATCTGTGTCTTACTACAAGCAAGACTTTGTTACAGGTAAGGGCAGTCACTTTTCAGTTCAAAGCAACCACAGCATTCTCAAAGCTCACACGTTTCTCATCTTAACTCACAAGCATTGGATGTTAGAGGACCAGTGCTTTGTGTCAGTTTCAGAAACAGAGTTGGACTAGGTATGGTCCGTATGTGTAGGAAACACCGTTCTTTTGTTCTCAGCACACTCACGTTTCCTGCTGTCTTAGAGACTTTTGAAAGCAAGAGCGTGCTTCTCGCTCTAAAGCAGATTGTGATCCATGGATGAGAACTATGCTGTGTGTGTCCTTTCAGAAATGGAGTTAAATCCCAGACTCTGTGTCTTCCTACAAGCAAGACTTCGTTTAAGGTAAGGGCAGTCACTTATCTGCTCAAACGAACTACATCGTTCATGAATCTCATACGTTTCCCATCTTAACTGACAAGCATTGGATGTTAGAGGACCAGTGCTTTGTATCAGTTTCAGAAGAAGAGTTGGACTACATATGGTCCGTATGTGTAGGAAACTCCGTTCTTTTGTTCTGAGCACACTCAGATTTCCTGCTGTATTAGAGACTCTAGAAAGCAAGAGTGTGCTTTGTTCTAAAGCAGAGTGTGATCAATGGATGATTACACTCCTGTGTGTTTCACTTCAGAAATGGAGTTAAATCCCAGGCTCTGAGTCTTCCTACAAGCAAGACTTCGATTCAGGTAAGGGCAGTCACTTTTCTGCTCAAACGAACTACATCATTCACGAAGCTCACACGTTTCTCATCTTAACTGACAAGCATTGGATGTTAGAGGGTCAGTGCTTTGTATCAGTTTCAGAAGCAGAGTTGAACTAGATATGGTCGGTATATGTAGGAAACACCGTTCTTTTGTTCTGGGCACACTCAGTTTACCTGGTATATAGAGACTCTAAAAGCAACAGCGTGCTTCTCGCTCTAAAGCAGAGTGTGATCCATGGATGAGAAAAATGCTGTGTGTTTCCTTTCAGAAATGGAGTTAAATCCCAGGCTCTGTGTCTTACTACAAGCAAGACTTCGTTTCAGGTAAGGGCAGTCACTTTTCAGTTCAAAAGAACAACATCATTCACAAAGCTCACACGTTTCTCATCTTAACTGAAAAGCATAGGATGTTAGAGGACCAGTGCTTTGTATCAGTTTCAGAAGCAGAGTTGGACTAGATATGGTCCGTATGTGTAGGAAACACCATACATTTTTTCTCAGCACACTCACGTTTCCTGCTGTCTTAGAGACTTTTGAAAGCAAGAGCGTGCTTCTCGCTCTAAAGCAATAGTGATCCATGGATGAGAACTATGCTGTGCGTTTCCCTTCAGAAATGGAGTTAAATCCCAGGCACTGTGTCTTCCTACAATCAAGACTACGTTTAAGGTAAGGGCAGTCACTTTTCAGCTCAAAGGAACTACATCATTCACGGAGCTCACACGTTTCTCATCTTAACAGACAAGAATTGGATGTTAGAGGACCAGTGCTTTGTATCAGTTTAAGAAGCAGAGTTGGACTAGATAGGGTCCGTATGTGTAGGAAACACCGTTCTTTTGTTCTCAGCAAAATCACGTTTCCTGCTGTCTTAGAGATTTTAGAAAGCAAGAGCGTGCTTCTCGCTCTAAAGCAGATTGTGATCCATGGATGAGAACTATGCTGTGTGTTTCCCTTCAGAAATGGAGTTAAATCCCAGACTCTGTGTCTTCCTACAAGCAAGACTTCGTTTAAGGTAAGGGCAGTCACTTTTCTGCTCAAACGAACTACATCGTTCATGAAACTCACACATTTCCCATCTTAACTGACAAGCATTGGATGTTAGAGGACCAGTGCTTTGTATCAGTTTCAGAAGAAGAATTGGATTACATATGGTCCGTATGTGTAGGAAACACCGTTCTTTTGTTCTGGGCACACTCAGATTACCTGCTATATTAGAGACTCTAAAAGCAAGAGCGTGCTTCTCGCTCTAAAGCAGAGTGTGATCCATGGATGAGAAAAATGCTGTGTGTTTCCCTTCAGAAATGGAGTTAAATCCCAGGCTCTGTGTCTTACTCCAAGCAAGACTTCGTTTCAAGTAAGGGCAGTCACTTTTCAGCTCAAATGAACTACATCGTTCACGAAGCTCACACGTTTCTCATCTTAACAGACAAGCATTGGATGTTAGAGGACCAGTGCTTTGTATCAGTTTCAGAAGCAGAGTTGAACTAGATATGGTCCGTATATGTAGGAAACACCGTTCTTTGTTCTGGGCACACTCAGATTACCTGGTATATAGAGACTCTAAAAGCAACAGCGTGCTTCTCGCTCTAAAGCAGAGTGTGATCCATGGATGAGAAAAATGCTGTGTGTTTCCTTTCAGAAATGGAGTTAAATCCCAGGCTCTTTGTCTTACTACAAGCAAGACTTCGTTTCAGGTAAGGGCAGTCACTTTTCAGTTCAAAAGAACTACATCATTCACAAAGCTCACACGTTTCTCATCTTAACTGACAAGCATAGGATGTTAGAGGACCAGTGCTTTGTATCAGATTCAGAAGCAGAGTTGGACTAGATATGGTCCGTATGTGTAGGAAACACCGTTCTTTTGTACTCAGCACACTCACGTTTCCTGCTCTCTTAGAGATTTTGAAAGCAAGAGCGTGCTTCTCGCTCTAAAGCAGATTGTGATCCATGGATGAGAACTATGCTGTGTGTGTCCTTTCAGAAATGGAGTTAAATCCCAGAATCTGTGTCTTCCTACAAGCAAGACTTCCTTTAAGGTAAGGGCAGTCACTTTTCTGCTCAAACGAACTTCATCGTTCATGAAGCTCACACGTTTCCCATCTTAACTGACAAGCATTGCATGTTAGAGGACCAGTGCTTTATATCAGTTTCAGAAGAAGAGTTGGACTACATATGGGCCGTATATGTAGGAAACTCCGTTCTTTTGTTCTGAGCACACTCAGATTTCCTGCTGTATTAGAGACTCTAGAAAGCAAGAGTGTGCTTTGTTCTAAAGCAGAGTGTGATCAATGGATGATTACACTGCTGTGTGTTTCACTTCAGAAATGGAGTTAAATCCCAGGCTCTGAGTCTTCCTACAAGCAAGACTTCGATTCAGGTAAGGGCATTCACTTTTCTGCTCAAACGAACTACATCGTTCACGAAGCTCACACGTTTCTCATCTTAACTGACAAGCATTGGATGTTAGAGGGTCAGTGCTTTGTATCAGTTTCAGAAGCAGATTTGGACTACATATGGTCTGTATGTGTAGGAAACACCGTTCTTTTGTTCTGGGCACACTCAGATTACCTGCTATATTAGAGACTCTAAAAGCAAGAGCGTGCTTCTCGCTCTAAAGCAGAGTGTGATCCATGGATGAGAAAAATGCTGTGTGTTTCCCTTCAGAAATGGAGTTAAATCCCAGGCTCTGAGTCTTCCTACAAGCAAGACTTCGTTTCAGGTAAGGGCAGTCACTTTTCAGTTCAAAAGAACTACATCATTCTCAAAGCTCACACGTTTCTCATCTTAACTGACAAGCATAGGATGTTAGAGGACCAGTGCTTTGTATCAGATTCAGAAGCAGAGTTGGACTAGATATGGTCCATATGTGTAGGAAACACCGTTCTTTTGTTCTCAGCACACTCACGTTTCCTGATGTCTTAGAGACTTTAGAAAGCAAGAGCGTGCTTCTCGCTCTAAAGCAGAGTGTGATCCATGGATGAGAACTCTGCTGTGTGTTTCCCTTCAGAGATGGAGTTAAATCCCAGGATCTGTGTCTTACTACAAGCAAGACTTCGTTTAAGGTAAGGGCAGTCACTTTTCAGTTCAAAGGAACTACATCATTCTCAAAGCTCACACGTTTCTCATCTTAATTGACAAGCATTGGATGTTAGAGGACCAGTGCTTTGTGTCAGTTTCAGACAGAGTTGGACTAGGTATGGTCCCTATGTGTAGGAAACACCGTTCTTTTGTTCTCAGCGCACTCACGTTTCCTGCTCTCTTAGAGACTTTAGAAAGCAAGAGTGTGCTTCTCGCTCTAAAGCAGATTGTGATCCATGGATGAGAACTATGCTGTGTGTGTCCTTTCAGAAATGGAGTTAAATCCCAGACTCTGTGTCTTCCTACAAGCAAGACTTCGTTTAAGGTAAGGGCAGTCACTTTTCTGCTCAAACGAACTACATCGTTCATGAAGCTCACACGTTTCCCATCTTAACTGACAAGCATTAGATGTTAGAGGACCAGTGCTTTGTATCAGTTTCAGAAGAAGAGTTGGACTACATATGGTCCGTATGTGTAGGAAACTCCGTTCTTTTGTTCTGAGCACACTCAGATTTCCTGCTGTATTAGAGACTCTAGAAAGCAAGAGTGTGCTTTGTTCTAAAGCAGAGTGTGATCAATGGATGATTACACTGCTGTGTGTTTCACTTCAGAAATGGAGTTAAATCCCAGGCTCTGTGTCTTCCTACAAGCAAGACTTCGATTCAGGTAAGGGCAGTCACTTTTCTGCTCAAACGAACTACATCATTCACGAAGCTCACACGTTTCTCATCTTAACTGACAAGCATTGGATGTTAGAGGGTCAGTGCTTTGTATCAGTTTCAGAAGCAGATTTGGACTACATATGGTCTGTATGTGTAGGAAACACCGTTCTTTTGTTCTGGGCACACTCAAATTACCTGATGTATTAGAGACTCTAGAAAGCAAGAGCGTGCTTCTCGCTCTAAAGCAGAGTGTGATCCATGGATGAGAACTCTGCTGTGTGTTTCCCTTCAGAGATGGAGTTAAATCCCAGGATCTGTGTCTTACTACAAGCAAGACTTTGTTACAGGTAAGGGCAGTCACTTTTCAGTTCAAAGGAACTACATCATTCTCAAAGCTCACACGTTTCTCATCTTAACTGACAAGCATTGGATGTTACAGGACCAGTGCTTTGTGTCAGTTTCAGAAACAGAGTTGGACTAGGTATGGTCCCTATGTGTAGGAAACACCGTTCTTTTGTTCTCAGCGCTCTCACGTTTCCTGCTGTCTTAGAGACTTTAGAAAGCTAGAGCATGCTTCTCGCTCTAAAGCAGATTGTGATCAATGGATGAGAACTATGCTGTGTGTGTCCCTTCAGAAATGGAGTTAAATCCCAGACTCTGTGTCTTCCTACAAGCAAGACTTCGTTTAAGGTAAGGGCAGTCACTTTTCTTAAAACGAACTACATCGTTCATGAAGCTCACACGTTTCCCATCTTAACTGACAAGTATTGGATGTTAGAGGACCAGTGCTTTGTATCAGTTTCAGAAGAAGAGTTGGACTACATATGGTCCGTATGAGTAGGAAACTCCGTTCTTTCTTTCTGAGCACACTCAGATTTCCTGCTGTATTAGAGAATCTAGAAAGCAAGAGTGTGCTTTGTTCTAAAGCAGAGTGTGATCAATGGATGATTACACTGCTGTGTGTTTCACTTCAGAAATGGAGTTAAAAGCCAGGCTGTGAGTCTTCCTACCAGCAAGACTTCGATTCAGGTTAGGGCAGTCACTTTTCTGCTCAAACGAACTACATCGTTCACGAAGCTCACACGTTTCTCATCTTAACTGACAAGCATTGGATGTTAGAGGGTAAGTGCTTTGTATCAGTTTCAGAAGCAGATTTGGACTACATATGGTCTGTATGTGTAGGAAACACCGTTCTTTTGTTCTGGGCACACTCAGATTACCTGCTATATTAGAGACTCTAAAAGCAAGAGCGTTCTTCTCGCTCTAAAGCAGAGTGTGATCCATGGATGAGAAAAATGCTGTGTGTTTCCCTTCAGAAATGGAGTTAAATCCCAGGCTCTGTGTCTTACTACAAGCAAGACTTCGTTTCAGGTAAGGGCAGTCACTTTTCTGCTCAAACGAACTACATCGTTCACGAAGCTCACACGTTTCTCATCTTAACAGACAAGCATTGGATGTTAGAGGACCAGTGCTTTGTATCAGTTTCAGAAGCAGAGTTGAACTAGATATGGTCCGTATATGTAGGAAACACCGTTCTTTTGTTCTGGGCACACTCAGATTACCTGGTATATAGAGACTCTAAAAGCAACAGCGTGCTTCTTGCTCTAAAGCAGAGTGTGGTCCATGGATGAGAAAAATGCTGTGTGTTTCCTTTCCGAAATGGAGTTAAATCCCAGGCTCTGTGTCTTACTACAAGCAAGACTTCGTTTCAGGTAAGGGCAGTCACTTTTCAGTTCAAAAGAACTACATCATTCACAAAGCTCACACGTTTCTCATCTTAACTGACAAGCATAGGATGTTAGAGGACCAGTGCTTTGTATCAGATTCAGAAGCAGAGTTGGACTACATATGGTCCGTATGTGTAGGAAACACCGTTCTTTTGTTCTCAGCACACTCACGTTTCCTGCTGTCTTAGAGACTTTTGAAAGCAAGAGCGTGCTTCTCGCTCTAAAGCAGAGTGTGATCCATGGATGAGAACAATGCTGTGTGTTTCCCTTCAGAGATGGAGTTAAATCCCAGGATCTGTGTCTTACTACAAGCAAGACTTTGTTACAGGTAAGGGCAGTCACTTTTCAGTTCAAAGCAACCACAGCATTCTCAAAGCTCACACGTTTCTCATCTTAACTCACAAGCATTGGATGTTAGAGGACCAGTGCTTTGTGTCAGTTTCAGAAACAGAGTTGGACTAGGTATGGTCCGTATGTGTAGGAAACACCGTTCTTTTGTTCTCAGCACACTCACGTTTCCTGCTGTCTTAGAGACTTTTGAAAGCAAGAGCGTGCTTCTCGCTCTAAAGCAGAGTGTGATCCATGGATGAGAACAATGCTGTGTGTTTCCCTTCAGAGATGGAGTTAAATCCCAGGATCTGTGTCTTACTACAAGCAAGACTTTGTTACAGGTAAGGGCAGTCACTTTTCTGCTCAAACGAACTACATCGTTCATGAAGTTCACACGTTTCCCATCTTAACTGACAAGCATTGGATGTTAGAGGACCAGTGCTTTGTATCAGTTTCAGAAGAAGAGTTGGACTACATGTGGTCCGTATGTGTAGGAAACTCCGTTCTTTTGTTCTGAGCACACTCAGATTTCCTGCTGTATTGGAGACTCTAGAAAGCAAGAGTGTGCTTTGTTCTAAAGCAGAGTGTGATCAATGGATGATTACACTGCTGTGTGTTTCCATTCAGAAATGGAGTTAAATCCCAGGGTCTGAGTCTTCCTACAAGCAAGACTTCGATTCAGGTAAGGGCAGTCACTTTTCTGCTAAAACGAACTACATCGTTCACGAAGCTCACACCTTTCTCATCTTAACTGACAAGCATTGGAAGTTAGAGGGTCAGTGCTTTGTATCAGTTTCAGAAGCAGAGTTGAACTAGATATGGTCGGTATATGTAGGAAACACCGTTCTTTTGTTCTGGGCACACTCAGTTTACCTGGTATATAGAGACTCTAAAAGCAACAGCGTGCTTCTCGCTCTAAAGCATAGTGTGATCCATGGATGAGAAAAATGCTGTGTGTTTCCTTTCAGAAATGGAGTTAAATCCCAGGCTCTGTGTCTTACTACAAGCAAGACTTCGTTTCAGGTAAGGGCAGTCACTTTTCCGTTCAAAAGAACTACATCATTCACAAAGCTCACACGTTTCTCATCTTAACTGAAAAGCATAGGATGTTAGAGGACCAGTGCGTTGTATCAGTTTCAGAAGCAGAGTTGGACTAGATATGGTCCGTATGTGTAGGAAACACCGTTCTTTTGTTCTCAGCACACTCACGTTTCCTGCTGTCTTAGAGACTTTTGAAAGCAAGAGCGTGCTTCTCGCTCTAAAGCAGAGTGTGATCCATGGATGAGAACTATGCTGTGTGTTTCCCTTCAGAAATGGTGTTAAATCCCAGGCACTGTGTCTTCCTACAATCAAGACTTCATTTCAGGTAAGGGCAGTCACTTTTCAGCTCAAACGAACTACATCATTCACGGAGCTCACACGTTTCTCATCTTAAGAGACAAGAATTGGATGTTAGAGGACCAGTGCTTTGTATCAGTTTAAGAAGCAGAGTTGGACTAGATAGGGTCCGTATGTGTAGGAAACACCATTCTTTTGTTCTCAGCAAAATCACGTTTCCTGCTGTCTTAGAGATTTTAGAAAGGAAGAGCGTGCTTCTCGCTCTAAAGCAGATTGTGATCCATGGATGAGAACTATGCTGTGTGTTTCCCTTCAGAAATGGAGTTAAATCCCAGGCTCTGTGTCTTACTACAAGCAATACTTCGTTTCAGGTAAGGGCAGTCACTTTTCAGTTCAAAAGAACTACATCATTCACAAAGCTCACACGTTTCTCATCTTAACTGACAAGCATAGGATGTTAGAGGACCAGTGCTTTCTATCAGATTCAGAAGCAGAGTTGGACTAGATATGGTCGGTATGTGTAGGAAACACCGTTCTTTTGTTCTCAGCACACTCACGTTTCCTGCTGTCTTAGAGACTTTAGAAAGCAAGAGCGTGCTTCTCGCTCTAAAGCAGATTGTGATCCATGGATGAGAACTATGCTGTGTGTGTCCTTTCAGAAATGGAGTTAAATCCCAGACTCTGTGTCTTCCTACAAGCAAGACTTCGTTTAAGGTAAGGGCAGTCACTTTTCTGCTCAAACGAACTACATCGTTCATGAAGCTCACACGTTTCCCATCTTAACTGACAAGCATTAGATGTTAGAGGACCAGTGCTTTGTATAAGTTTCAGAAAAAGAGTTGGACTACATATGGTCCGTATGTGTAGGAAACTCCGTTCTTTTGTTCTGAGCACACTCAGATTTCCTGCTGTATTAGAGACTCTAGAAAGCAAGAGTGTGCTTTGTTCTAAAGCAGTGTGTGATCAATGGATGATTACACTGCTGTGTGTTTCACTTCAGAAATGGAGTTAAAACCCAGGCTGTGAGTCTTCCTACAAGCAAGACTTCGATTCTGGTTAGGGCAGTCACTTTTCTGCTCAAACGAACTACATCGTTCACGAAGCTCACACGTTTCTCATCTTAACTGACAAGCATTGGATGTTAGAGGGTAAGTGCTTTGTATCAGTTTCAGAAGCAGATTTGGACTACATATGGTCTGTATGTGTAGGAAACACCGTTCTTTTGTTCTGGGCACACTCAGATTACCTGCTATATTAGAGACTCTAAAAGCAAGAGCGTGCTTCTCGCTCTAAAGCAGAGTGTGATCCATGGATGAGAAAAATGCTGTGTGTTTCCCTTCAGAAATGGAGTTAAATCCCAGGCTCTGTGTCTTACTACAAGCAAGACTTCGTTTCAGGTAAGGGCAGTCACTTTTCTGCTCAAACGAACTACATCGTTCACGAAGCTCACACGTTTCTCATCTTAACATACAAGCATTGGTGATAGAGGACCAGTGCTTTGTATCAGTTTCAGAAGCAGAGTTGAACTAGATATGGTCCTTATATGTAGGAAACACCGTTCTTTTGTTCTGGGCACACTCAGATTACCTGGTATATAGAGACTCTAAAAGCAACAGCGTGCTTCTCGCTCTAAAGCAGAGTGTGGTCCATGGATGAGAAAAATGCTGTGTGTTTCCTTTCAGAAATGGAGTTAAATCCCAGGCTCTGTGTCTTACTACAAGCAAGACTTCGTTTCAGGTAAGGGCAGTCACTTTTCAGTTCAAAAGAACTACATCATTCTCAAAGCTCACACGTTTCTCCTCTTAACTGACAAGCATAGGATGTTAGAGGACCAGTGCTTTGTATCAGATTCAGAAGCAGAGTTGGACTAGATATGGTCCATATGTGTAGGAAACACCGTTCTTTTGTTCTCAGCACACTCACGTTTCCTGCTGTCTTAGAGACTTTAGAAAGCAAGAGCGTGCTTCTCGCTCTAAAGCAGAGTGTGATCCATGGATGAGAACTCTGCTGTGTGTTTCCCTTCAGAGATGGAGTTAAATCCCAGGATCTGTGTCTTACTACAAGCAAGACTTCGTTTAAGGTAAGGGCAGTCACTTTTCAGTTCAAAGGAACTACATCATTCTCAAAGCTCACACGTTTCTCATCTTAATTGACAAGCATTGGATGTTAGAGGACCAGTGCTTTGTGTCAGTTTCAGACTGAGTTGGACTAGGTATGGTCCCTATGTGTAGGAAACACCGTTCTTTTGTTCTCAGCGCACTCACGTTTCCTGCTCTCTTAGAGACTTTAGAAAGCAAGAGTGTGCTTCTCGCTCTAAAGCAGATTGTGATCCATGGATGAGAACTATGCTGTGTGTGTCCTTTCAGAAATGGAGTTAAATCCCAGACTCTGTGTCTTCCTACAAGCAAGACTTCGTTTAAGGTAAGGGCAGTCACTTTTCTGCTCAAACGAACTACATCGTTCATGAAGCTCACACGTTTCCCATCTTAACTGACAAGCATTAGATGTTAGAGGACCAGTGCTTTGTATCAGTTTCAGAAGAAGAGTTGGACTACATATGGTCCGTATGTGTAGGAAACTCCGTTCTTTTGTTCTGAGCACACTCAGATTTCCTGCTGTATTAGAGACTCTAGAAAGCAAGAGTATGCTTTGTTCTAAAGCAGAGTGTGATCAATGGATGATTACACTGCTGTGTGTTTCACTTCAGAAATGGAGTTAAATCCCAGGCTCTGTGTCTTCCTACAAGCAAGACTTCGATTCAGGTAAGGGCAGTCACTTTTCTGCTCAAACGAACTACATCATTCACGAAGCTCACACGTTTCTCATCTTAACTGACAAGCATTGGATGTTAGAGGGTCAGTGCTTTGTATCAGTTTCAGAAGCAGATTTGGACTACATATGGTCTGTATGTGTAGGAAACACCGTTCTTTTGTTCTGGGCACACTCAAATTACCTGATGTATTAGAGACTCTAGAAAGCAAGAGCGTGCTTCTCGCTCTAAAGCAGAGTGTGATCCATGGATGAGAACTCTGCTGTGTGTTTCCCTTCAGAGATGGAGTTAAATCCCAGGATCTGTGTCTTACTACAAGCAAGACTTTGTTACAGGTAAGGGCAGTCACTTTTCAGTTCAAAGGAACTACATCATTC
This sequence comes from Onychomys leucogaster, assembly GCA_949786385.1. NCBI lineage: Eukaryota > Metazoa > Chordata > Mammalia > Rodentia > Cricetidae > Onychomys > Onychomys leucogaster. The sequence goes on along the minus strand of CATKUP010000312.1, from coordinate 139,466 downwards.
TCAAAGCTCACACGTTTCTCATCTTAACTGACAAGCATTGGATGTTACAGGACCAGTGCTTTGTGTCAGTTTCAGAAACAGAGTTGGACTAGGTATGGTCCCTATGTGTAGGAAACACCGTTCTTTTGTTCTCAGCGCTCTCACGTTTCCTGCTGTCTTAGAGACTTTAGAAAGCTAGAGCATGCTTCTCGCTCTAAAGCAGATTGTGATCAATGGATGAGAACTATGCTGTGTGTGTCCCTTCAGAAATGGAGTTAAATCCCAGACTCTGTGTCTTCCTACAAGCAAGACTTCGTTTAAGGTAAGGGCAGTCACTTTTCTTAAAACGAACTACATCGTTCATGAAGCTCACACGTTTCCCATCTTAACTGACAAGTATTGGATGTTAGAGGACCAGTGCTTTGTATCAGTTTCAGAAGAAGAGTTGGACTACATATGGTCCGTATGTGTAGGAAACTCCGTTCTTTCTTTCTGAGCACACTCAGATTTCCTGCTGTATTAGAGACTCTAGAAAGCAAGAGTGTGCTTTGTTCTAAAGCAGAGTGTGATCAATGGATGATTACACTGCTGTGTGTTTCACTTCAGAAATGGAGTTAAAAGCCAGGCTGTGAGTCTTCCTACCAGCAAGACTTCGATTCAGGTTAGGGCAGTCACTTTTCTGCTCAAACGAACTACATCGTTCACGAAGCTCACACGTTTCTCATCTTAACTGACAAGCATTGGATGTTAGAGGGTAAGTGCTTTGTATCAGTTTCAGAAGCAGATTTGGACTACATATGGTCTGTATGTGTAGGAAACACCGTTCTTTTGTTCTGGGCACACTCAGATTACCTGCTATATTAGAGACTCTAAAAGCAAGAGCGTTCTTCTCGCTCTAAAGCAGAGTGTGATCCATGGATGAGAAAAATGCTGTGTGTTTCCCTTCAGAAATGGAGTTAAATCCCAGGCTCTGTGTCTTACTACAAGCAAGACTTCGTTTCAGGTAAGGGCAGTCACTTTTCTGCTCAAACGAACTACATCGTTCACGAAGCTCACACGTTTCTCATCTTAACAGACAAGCATTGGATGTTAGAGGACCAGTGCTTTGTATCAGTTTCAGAAGCAGAGTTGAACTAGATATGGTCCGTATATGTAGGAAACACCGTTCTTTTGTTCTGGGCACACTCAGATTACCTGGTATATAGAGACTCTAAAAGCAACAGCGTGCTTCTCGCTCTAAAGCAGAGTGTGGTCCATGGATGAGAAAAATGCTGTGTGTTTCCTTTCCGAAATGGAGTTAAATCCCAGGCTCTGTGTCTTACTACAAGCAAGACTTCGTTTCAGGTAAGGGCAGTCACTTTTCAGTTCAAAAGAACTACATCATTCACAAAGCTCACACGTTTCTCATCTTAACTGACAAGCATAGGATGTTAGAGGACCAGTGCTTTGTATCAGATTCAGAAGCAGAGTTGGACTACATATGGTCCGTATGTGTAGGAAACACCGTTCTTTTGTTCTCAGCACACTCACGTTTCCTGCTGTCTTAGAGACTTTTGAAAGCAAGAGCGTGCTTCTCGCTCTAAAGCAGAGTGTGATCCATGGATGAGAACAATGCTGTGTGTTTCCCTTCAGAGATGGAGTTAAATCCCAGGATCTGTGTCTTACTACAAGCAAGACTTTGTTACAGGTAAGGGCAGTCACTTTTCAGTTCAAAGCAACCACAGCATTCTCAAAGCTCACACGTTTCTCATCTTAACTCACAAGCATTGGATGTTAGAGGACCAGTGCTTTGTGTCAGTTTCAGAAACAGAGTTGGACTAGGTATGGTCCGTATGTGTAGGAAACACCGTTCTTTTGTTCTCAGCACACTCACGTTTCCTGCTGTCTTAGAGACTTTTGAAAGCAAGAGCGTGCTTCTCGCTCTAAAGCAGATTGTGATCCATGGATGAGAACTATGCTGTGTGTGTCCTTTCAGAAATGGAGTTAAATCCCAGACTCTGTGTCTTCCTACAAGCAAGACTTCGTTTAAGGTAAGGGCAGTCACTTATCTGCTCAAACGAACTACATCGTTCATGAATCTCATACGTTTCCCATCTTAACTGACAAGCATTGGATGTTAGAGGACCAGTGCTTTGTATCAGTTTCAGAAGAAGAGTTGGACTACATATGGTCCGTATGTGTAGGAAACTCCGTTCTTTTGTTCTGAGCACACTCAGATTTCCTGCTGTATTAGAGACTCTAGAAAGCAAGAGTGTGCTTTGTTCTAAAGCAGAGTGTGATCAATGGATGATTACACTCCTGTGTGTTTCACTTCAGAAATGGAGTTAAATCCCAGGCTCTGAGTCTTCCTACAAGCAAGACTTCGATTCAGGTAAGGGCAGTCACTTTTCTGCTCAAACGAACTACATCATTCACGAAGCTCACACGTTTCTCATCTTAACTGACAAGCATTGGATGTTAGAGGGTCAGTGCTTTGTATCAGTTTCAGAAGCAGAGTTGAACTAGATATGGTCGGTATATGTAGGAAACACCGTTCTTTTGTTCTGGGCACACTCAGTTTACCTGGTATATAGAGACTCTAAAAGCAACAGCGTGCTTCTCGCTCTAAAGCAGAGTGTGATCCATGGATGAGAAAAATGCTGTGTGTTTCCTTTCAGAAATGGAGTTAAATCCCAGGCTCTGTGTCTTACTACAAGCAAGACTTCGTTTCAGGTAAGGGCAGTCACTTTTCAGTTCAAAAGAACAACATCATTCACAAAGCTCACACGTTTCTCATCTTAACTGAAAAGCATAGGATGTTAGAGGACCAGTGCTTTGTATCAGTTTCAGAAGCAGAGTTGGACTAGATATGGTCCGTATGTGTAGGAAACACCATACATTTTTTCTCAGCACACTCACGTTTCCTGCTGTCTTAGAGACTTTTGAAAGCAAGAGCGTGCTTCTCGCTCTAAAGCAATAGTGATCCATGGATGAGAACTATGCTGTGCGTTTCCCTTCAGAAATGGAGTTAAATCCCAGGCACTGTGTCTTCCTACAATCAAGACTACGTTTAAGGTAAGGGCAGTCACTTTTCAGCTCAAAGGAACTACATCATTCACGGAGCTCACACGTTTCTCATCTTAACAGACAAGAATTGGATGTTAGAGGACCAGTGCTTTGTATCAGTTTAAGAAGCAGAGTTGGACTAGATAGGGTCCGTATGTGTAGGAAACACCGTTCTTTTGTTCTCAGCAAAATCACGTTTCCTGCTGTCTTAGAGATTTTAGAAAGCAAGAGCGTGCTTCTCGCTCTAAAGCAGATTGTGATCCATGGATGAGAACTATGCTGTGTGTTTCCCTTCAGAAATGGAGTTAAATCCCAGACTCTGTGTCTTCCTACAAGCAAGACTTCGTTTAAGGTAAGGGCAGTCACTTTTCTGCTCAAACGAACTACATCGTTCATGAAACTCACACATTTCCCATCTTAACTGACAAGCATTGGATGTTAGAGGACCAGTGCTTTGTATCAGTTTCAGAAGAAGAATTGGATTACATATGGTCCGTATGTGTAGGAAACACCGTTCTTTTGTTCTGGGCACACTCAGATTACCTGCTATATTAGAGACTCTAAAAGCAAGAGCGTGCTTCTCGCTCTAAAGCAGAGTGTGATCCATGGATGAGAAAAATGCTGTGTGTTTCCCTTCAGAAATGGAGTTAAATCCCAGGCTCTGTGTCTTACTCCAAGCAAGACTTCGTTTCAAGTAAGGGCAGTCACTTTTCAGCTCAAATGAACTACATCGTTCACGAAGCTCACACGTTTCTCATCTTAACAGACAAGCATTGGATGTTAGAGGACCAGTGCTTTGTATCAGTTTCAGAAGCAGAGTTGAACTAGATATGGTCCGTATATGTAGGAAACACCGTTCTTTGTTCTGGGCACACTCAGATTACCTGGTATATAGAGACTCTAAAAGCAACAGCGTGCTTCTCGCTCTAAAGCAGAGTGTGATCCATGGATGAGAAAAATGCTGTGTGTTTCCTTTCAGAAATGGAGTTAAATCCCAGGCTCTTTGTCTTACTACAAGCAAGACTTCGTTTCAGGTAAGGGCAGTCACTTTTCAGTTCAAAAGAACTACATCATTCACAAAGCTCACACGTTTCTCATCTTAACTGACAAGCATAGGATGTTAGAGGACCAGTGCTTTGTATCAGATTCAGAAGCAGAGTTGGACTAGATATGGTCCGTATGTGTAGGAAACACCGTTCTTTTGTACTCAGCACACTCACGTTTCCTGCTCTCTTAGAGATTTTGAAAGCAAGAGCGTGCTTCTCGCTCTAAAGCAGATTGTGATCCATGGATGAGAACTATGCTGTGTGTGTCCTTTCAGAAATGGAGTTAAATCCCAGAATCTGTGTCTTCCTACAAGCAAGACTTCCTTTAAGGTAAGGGCAGTCACTTTTCTGCTCAAACGAACTTCATCGTTCATGAAGCTCACACGTTTCCCATCTTAACTGACAAGCATTGCATGTTAGAGGACCAGTGCTTTATATCAGTTTCAGAAGAAGAGTTGGACTACATATGGGCCGTATATGTAGGAAACTCCGTTCTTTTGTTCTGAGCACACTCAGATTTCCTGCTGTATTAGAGACTCTAGAAAGCAAGAGTGTGCTTTGTTCTAAAGCAGAGTGTGATCAATGGATGATTACACTGCTGTGTGTTTCACTTCAGAAATGGAGTTAAATCCCAGGCTCTGAGTCTTCCTACAAGCAAGACTTCGATTCAGGTAAGGGCAGTCACTTTTCTGCTCAAACGAACTACATCGTTCACGAAGCTCACACGTTTCTCATCTTAACTGACAAGCATTGGATGTTAGAGGGTCAGTGCTTTGTATCAGTTTCAGAAGCAGATTTGGACTACATATGGTCTGTATGTGTAGGAAACACCGTTCTTTTGTTCTGGGCACACTCAGATTACCTGCTATATTAGAGACTCTAAAAGCAAGAGCGTGCTTCTCGCTCTAAAGCAGAGTGTGATCCATGGATGAGAAAAATGCTGTGTGTTTCCCTTCAGAAATGGAGTTAAATCCCAGGCTCTGAGTCTTCCTACAAGCAAGACTTCGTTTCAGGTAAGGGCAGTCACTTTTCAGTTCAAAAGAACTACATCATTCTCAAAGCTCACACGTTTCTCATCTTAACTGACAAGCATAGGATGTTAGAGGACCAGTGCTTTGTATCAGATTCAGAAGCAGAGTTGGACTAGATATGGTCCATATGTGTAGGAAACACCGTTCTTTTGTTCTCAGCACACTCACGTTTCCTGATGTCTTAGAGACTTTAGAAAGCAAGAGCGTGCTTCTCGCTCTAAAGCAGAGTGTGATCCATGGATGAGAACTCTGCTGTGTGTTTCCCTTCAGAGATGGAGTTAAATCCCAGGATCTGTGTCTTACTACAAGCAAGACTTCGTTTAAGGTAAGGGCAGTCACTTTTCAGTTCAAAGGAACTACATCATTCTCAAAGCTCACACGTTTCTCATCTTAATTGACAAGCATTGGATGTTAGAGGACCAGTGCTTTGTGTCAGTTTCAGACAGAGTTGGACTAGGTATGGTCCCTATGTGTAGGAAACACCGTTCTTTTGTTCTCAGCGCACTCACGTTTCCTGCTCTCTTAGAGACTTTAGAAAGCAAGAGTGTGCTTCTCGCTCTAAAGCAGATTGTGATCCATGGATGAGAACTATGCTGTGTGTGTCCTTTCAGAAATGGAGTTAAATCCCAGACTCTGTGTCTTCCTACAAGCAAGACTTCGTTTAAGGTAAGGGCAGTCACTTTTCTGCTCAAACGAACTACATCGTTCATGAAGCTCACACGTTTCCCATCTTAACTGACAAGCATTAGATGTTAGAGGACCAGTGCTTTGTATCAGTTTCAGAAGAAGAGTTGGACTACATATGGTCCGTATGTGTAGGAAACTCCGTTCTTTTGTTCTGAGCACACTCAGATTTCCTGCTGTATTAGAGACTCTAGAAAGCAAGAGTGTGCTTTGTTCTAAAGCAGAGTGTGATCAATGGATGATTACACTGCTGTGTGTTTCACTTCAGAAATGGAGTTAAATCCCAGGCTCTGTGTCTTCCTACAAGCAAGACTTCGATTCAGGTAAGGGCAGTCACTTTTCTGCTCAAACGAACTACATCATTCACGAAGCTCACACGTTTCTCATCTTAACTGACAAGCATTGGATGTTAGAGGGTCAGTGCTTTGTATCAGTTTCAGAAGCAGATTTGGACTACATATGGTCTGTATGTGTAGGAAACACCGTTCTTTTGTTCTGGGCACACTCAAATTACCTGATGTATTAGAGACTCTAGAAAGCAAGAGCGTGCTTCTCGCTCTAAAGCAGAGTGTGATCCATGGATGAGAACTCTGCTGTGTGTTTCCCTTCAGAGATGGAGTTAAATCCCAGGATCTGTGTCTTACTACAAGCAAGACTTTGTTACAGGTAAGGGCAGTCACTTTTCAGTTCAAAGGAACTACATCATTCTCAAAGCTCACACGTTTCTCATCTTAACTGACAAGCATTGGATGTTACAGGACCAGTGCTTTGTGTCAGTTTCAGAAACAGAGTTGGACTAGGTATGGTCCCTATGTGTAGGAAACACCGTTCTTTTGTTCTCAGCGCTCTCACGTTTCCTGCTGTCTTAGAGACTTTAGAAAGCTAGAGCATGCTTCTCGCTCTAAAGCAGATTGTGATCAATGGATGAGAACTATGCTGTGTGTGTCCCTTCAGAAATGGAGTTAAATCCCAGACTCTGTGTCTTCCTACAAGCAAGACTTCGTTTAAGGTAAGGGCAGTCACTTTTCTTAAAACGAACTACATCGTTCATGAAGCTCACACGTTTCCCATCTTAACTGACAAGTATTGGATGTTAGAGGACCAGTGCTTTGTATCAGTTTCAGAAGAAGAGTTGGACTACATATGGTCCGTATGTGTAGGAAACTCCGTTCTTTCTTTCTGAGCACACTCAGATTTCCTGCTGTATTAGAGAATCTAGAAAGCAAGAGTGTGCTTTGTTCTAAAGCAGAGTGTGATCAATGGATGATTACACTGCTGTGTGTTTCACTTCAGAAATGGAGTTAAAAGCCAGGCTGTGAGTCTTCCTACCAGCAAGACTTCGATTCAGGTTAGGGCAGTCACTTTTCTGCTCAAACGAACTACATCGTTCACGAAGCTCACACGTTTCTCATCTTAACTGACAAGCATTGGATGTTAGAGGGTAAGTGCTTTGTATCAGTTTCAGAAGCAGATTTGGACTACATATGGTCTGTATGTGTAGGAAACACCGTTCTTTTGTTCTGGGCACACTCAGATTACCTGCTATATTAGAGACTCTAAAAGCAAGAGCGTTCTTCTCGCTCTAAAGCAGAGTGTGATCCATGGATGAGAAAAATGCTGTGTGTTTCCCTTCAGAAATGGAGTTAAATCCCAGGCTCTGTGTCTTACTACAAGCAAGACTTCGTTTCAGGTAAGGGCAGTCACTTTTCTGCTCAAACGAACTACATCGTTCACGAAGCTCACACGTTTCTCATCTTACAGGACAAGCATTGGATGTTAGAGGACCAGTGCTTTGTATCAGTTTCAGAAGCAGAGTTGAACTAGATATGGTCCGTATATGTAGGAAACACCGTTCTTTTGTTCTGGGCACACTCAGATTACCTGGTATATAGAGACTCTAAAAGCAACAGCGTGCTTCTTGCTCTAAAGCAGAGTGTGGTCCATGGATGAGAAAAATGCTGTGTGTTTCCTTTCCGAAATGGAGTTAAATCCCAGGCTCTGTGTCTTACTACAAGCAAGACTTCGTTTCAGGTAAGGGCAGTCACTTTTCAGTTCAAAAGAACTACATCATTCACAAAGCTCACACGTTTCTCATCTTAACTGACAAGCATAGGATGTTAGAGGACCAGTGCTTTGTATCAGATTCAGAAGCAGAGTTGGACTACATATGGTCCGTATGTGTAGGAAACACCGTTCTTTTGTTCTCAGCACACTCACGTTTCCTGCTGTCTTAGAGACTTTTGAAAGCAAGAGCGTGCTTCTCGCTCTAAAGCAGAGTGTGATCCATGGATGAGAACAATGCTGTGTGTTTCCCTTCAGAGATGGAGTTAAATCCCAGGATCTGTGTCTTACTACAAGCAAGACTTTGTTACAGGTAAGGGCAGTCACTTTTCAGTTCAAAGCAACCACAGCATTCTCAAAGCTCACACGTTTCTCATCTTAACTCACAAGCATTGGATGTTAGAGGACCAGTGCTTTGTGTCAGTTTCAGAAACAGAGTTGGACTAGGTATGGTCCGTATGTGTAGGAAACACCGTTCTTTTGTTCTCAGCACACTCACGTTTCCTGCTGTCTTAGAGACTTTTGAAAGCAAGAGCGTGCTTCTCGCTCTAAAGCAGAGTGTGATCCATGGATGAGAACAATGCTGTGTGTTTCCCTTCAGAGATGGAGTTAAATCCCAGGATCTGTGTCTTACTACAAGCAAGACTTTGTTACAGGTAAGGGCAGTCACTTTTCTGCTCAAACGAACTACATCGTTCATGAAGTTCACACGTTTCCCATCTTAACTGACAAGCATTGGATGTTAGAGGACCAGTGCTTTGTATCAGTTTCAGAAGAAGAGTTGGACTACATGTGGTCCGTATGTGTAGGAAACTCCGTTCTTTTGTTCTGAGCACACTCAGATTTCCTGCTGTATTGGAGACTCTAGAAAGCAAGAGTGTGCTTTGTTCTAAAGCAGAGTGTGATCAATGGATGATTACACTGCTGTGTGTTTCCATTCAGAAATGGAGTTAAATCCCAGGGTCTGAGTCTTCCTACAAGCAAGACTTCGATTCAGGTAAGGGCAGTCACTTTTCTGCTAAAACGAACTACATCGTTCACGAAGCTCACACCTTTCTCATCTTAACTGACAAGCATTGGAAGTTAGAGGGTCAGTGCTTTGTATCAGTTTCAGAAGCAGAGTTGAACTAGATATGGTCGGTATATGTAGGAAACACCGTTCTTTTGTTCTGGGCACACTCAGTTTACCTGGTATATAGAGACTCTAAAAGCAACAGCGTGCTTCTCGCTCTAAAGCATAGTGTGATCCATGGATGAGAAAAATGCTGTGTGTTTCCTTTCAGAAATGGAGTTAAATCCCAGGCTCTGTGTCTTACTACAAGCAAGACTTCGTTTCAGGTAAGGGCAGTCACTTTTCCGTTCAAAAGAACTACATCATTCACAAAGCTCACACGTTTCTCATCTTAACTGAAAAGCATAGGATGTTAGAGGACCAGTGCGTTGTATCAGTTTCAGAAGCAGAGTTGGACTAGATATGGTCCGTATGTGTAGGAAACACCGTTCTTTTGTTCTCAGCACACTCACGTTTCCTGCTGTCTTAGAGACTTTTGAAAGCAAGAGCGTGCTTCTCGCTCTAAAGCAGAGTGTGATCCATGGATGAGAACTATGCTGTGTGTTTCCCTTCAGAAATGGTGTTAAATCCCAGGCACTGTGTCTTCCTACAATCAAGACTTCATTTCAGGTAAGGGCAGTCACTTTTCAGCTCAAACGAACTACATCATTCACGGAGCTCACACGTTTCTCATCTTAAGAGACAAGAATTGGATGTTAGAGGACCAGTGCTTTGTATCAGTTTAAGAAGCAGAGTTGGACTAGATAGGGTCCGTATGTGTAGGAAACACCATTCTTTTGTTCTCAGCAAAATCACGTTTCCTGCTGTCTTAGAGATTTTAGAAAGGAAGAGCGTGCTTCTCGCTCTAAAGCAGATTGTGATCCATGGATGAGAACTATGCTGTGTGTTTCCCTTCAGAAATGGAGTTAAATCCCAGGCTCTGTGTCTTACTACAAGCAATACTTCGTTTCAGGTAAGGGCAGTCACTTTTCAGTTCAAAAGAACTACATCATTCACAAAGCTCACACGTTTCTCATCTTAACTGACAAGCATAGGATGTTAGAGGACCAGTGCTTTCTATCAGATTCAGAAGCAGAGTTGGACTAGATATGGTCGGTATGTGTAGGAAACACCGTTCTTTTGTTCTCAGCACACTCACGTTTCCTGCTGTCTTAGAGACTTTAGAAAGCAAGAGCGTGCTTCTCGCTCTAAAGCAGATTGTGATCCATGGATGAGAACTATGCTGTGTGTGTCCTTTCAGAAATGGAGTTAAATCCCAGACTCTGTGTCTTCCTACAAGCAAGACTTCGTTTAAGGTAAGGGCAGTCACTTTTCTGCTCAAACGAACTACATCGTTCATGAAGCTCACACGTTTCCCATCTTAACTGACAAGCATTAGATGTTAGAGGACCAGTGCTTTGTATAAGTTTCAGAAAAAGAGTTGGACTACATATGGTCCGTATGTGTAGGAAACTCCGTTCTTTTGTTCTGAGCACACTCAGATTTCCTGCTGTATTAGAGACTCTAGAAAGCAAGAGTGTGCTTTGTTCTAAAGCAGTGTGTGATCAATGGATGATTACACTGCTGTGTGTTTCACTTCAGAAATGGAGTTAAAACCCAGGCTGTGAGTCTTCCTACAAGCAAGACTTCGATTCTGGTTAGGGCAGTCACTTTTCTGCTCAAACGAACTACATCGTTCACGAAGCTCACACGTTTCTCATCTTAACTGACAAGCATTGGATGTTAGAGGGTAAGTGCTTTGTATCAGTTTCAGAAGCAGATTTGGACTACATATGGTCTGTATGTGTAGGAAACACCGTTCTTTTGTTCTGGGCACACTCAGATTACCTGCTATATTAGAGACTCTAAAAGCAAGAGCGTGCTTCTCGCTCTAAAGCAGAGTGTGATCCATGGATGAGAAAAATGCTGTGTGTTTCCCTTCAGAAATGGAGTTAAATCCCAGGCTCTGTGTCTTACTACAAGCAAGACTTCGTTTCAGGTAAGGGCAGTCACTTTTCTGCTCAAACGAACTACATCGTTCACGAAGCTCACACGTTTCTCATCTTAACATACAAGCATTGGTGATAGAGGACCAGTGCTTTGTATCAGTTTCAGAAGCAGAGTTGAACTAGATATGGTCCTTATATGTAGGAAACACCGTTCTTTTGTTCTGGGCACACTCAGATTACCTGGTATATAGAGACTCTAAAAGCAACAGCGTGCTTCTCGCTCTAAAGCAGAGTGTGGTCCATGGATGAGAAAAATGCTGTGTGTTTCCTTTCAGAAATGGAGTTAAATCCCAGGCTCTGTGTCTTACTACAAGCAAGACTTCGTTTCAGGTAAGGGCAGTCACTTTTCAGTTCAAAAGAACTACATCATTCACAAAGCTCACACGTTTCTCATCTTAACTGACAAGCATAGGATGTTAGAGGACCAGTGCTTTGTATCAGATTCAGAAGCAGAGTTGGACTACATATGGTCCGTATGTGTAGGAAACACCGTTCTTTTTTTCTCAGCACACTCACGTTTCCTGCTGTCTTAGAGACTTTTGAAAGCAAGAGCGTGCTTCTCGCTCTAAAGCAGAGTGTGATCCATGGATGAGAACTATGCTGTGCGTTTCCCTTCAGAAATGGAGTTAAATCCCAGGCTCTGTGTCTTACTACAAGCAATACTTCGTTTCAGGTAAGGGCAGTCACTTTTCAGTTCAAAAGAACTACATCATTCACAAAGCTCACACGTTTCTCATCTTAACTGACAAGCATAGGATGTTAGAGGACCAGTGCTTTCTATCAGATTCAGAAGCAGAGTTGGACTAGATATGGTCGGTATGTGTAGGAAACACCGTTCTTTTGTTCTCAGCACACTCATGTTTCCTGCTGTCTTAGAGACTTTAGAAAGCAAGAGCGTGCTTCTCGCTCTAAAGCAGATTGTGATCCATGGATGAGAACTATGCTGTGTGTGTCCTTTCAGAAATGGAGTTAAATCCCAGACTCTGTGTCTTCCTACAAGCAAGACTTCGTTTAAGGTAAGGGCAGTCACTTTTCTGCTCAAACGAACTACATCGTTCATGAAGCTCACACGTTTCCCATCTTAACTGACAAGCATTAGATGTTAGAGGACCAGTGCTTTGTATCAGTTTCAGAAGAAGAGTTGGACTACATATGGTCCGTATGTGTAGGAAACTCCGTTCTTTTGTTCTGAGCACACTCAGATTTCCTGCTGTATTAGAGACTCTAGAAAGCAAGAGTGTGCTTTGTTCTAAAGCAGAGTGTGATCAATGGATGATTACACTCCTGTGTGTTTCACTTCAGAAATGGAGTTAAATCCCAGGCTCTGAGTCTTCCTACAAGCAAGTCTTTGATTCAGGTAAGGGCAGTCACTTTTCTGCTCAAAAGAACTACATCGTTCACGAAGCTCACACGTTTCTCATCTTAACTGACAAGCATTGGATGTTAGAGGGTCAGTGCTTTGTATCAGTTTCAGAAGCAGATTTGGACTACATATGGTATGTATGTGTAGGAAACACCGTTCTTTTGTTCTCAGCACACTCACGTTTCCTGCTGTCTTAGAAACTTTTGAAAGCAAGAGCGTGCTTCTCGCTCTAAAGCAGAGTGTGATCCATAGATGAGAAAAATGCTGTGTGTTTCCTTTCAGAAATGGAGTTAAATACCAAGCTCTGTGTCTTACTACAAGCTAGACTTCGTTTCAGGTAAGGGCAGTCATTTTCAGCACAAACGAACTACATCGTTCACGAAGCTCACACTTTTCTCATCTTAACAGACAAGCATTGGATGTTAGAGGACCAGTGCTTTGTATCAGTTTCAGAAGCAGAGTTGAACTAGATATGGTCCGTATATGTAGGACACACCGTTCTTTTGTTCTGGGCACACTCAGATTACCTGGTATATAGAGACTCTAAAAGCAACAGCGTGCTTCTCGCTCTAAAGCAGAGTGTGATCCATGGATGAGAAAAATGCTGTGTGTTTCCTTTCAGAAATGGAGTTAAATCCCAGGTTCTGTGTCTTACTACAAGCAATACTTCGTTTCAGGTAAGGGCAGTCACTTTTCAGTTCAAAAGAACTACATCATTCACAAAGCTCACACGTTTCTCATCTTAACTGACAAGCATAGGATGTTAGAGGACCAGTGCTTTGTATCAGATTCAGAAGCAGAGTTGGACTAGATATGGTCCATATGTGTAGGAAACACCGTTCTTTTTTTCTCAGCACACTCATGTTTCCTGCTGTCTTAGAGACTTTTGAAAGCAAGAGCGTGCTTCTCGCTCTAAAGCAGATTGTGATCCATGGATGAGAACTATGCTGTGTGTGTCCTTTCAGAAATGGAGTTAAATCCCAGACTCTGTGTCTTCCTACAAGCAAGACTTCGTTTAAGGTAAGGACAGTCACTTTTCTGCTCAAACGAACTACATCGTTCATGAAGCTCACACGTTTCCCATCTTAACTGACAAGCATTGCATGTTAGAGGACCAGTGCTTTGTATCAGTTTCAGAAGAAGAGTTGGACTACATATGGGCCGTATGTGTAGGAAACTCCGTTCTTTTGTTCTGAGCACACTCAGATTTCCTGCTGTATTAGAGACTCTAGAAAGCAAGAGTGTGCTTTGTTCTAAAGCAGAGTGTGATCAATGGATGATTACACTGCTGTGTGTTTCACTTCAGAAATGGAGTTAAATCCCAGGCTCTGAGTCTTCCTACAAGCAAGACTTCGATTCAGGTAAGGGCAGTCACTTTTCTGCTCAAACGAACTACATCGTTCACGAAGCTCACACGTTTCTCATCTTAACTGACAAGCTTGGGATGTTAGAGGGTCAGTGCTTTGTATCAGTTTCAGAAGCAGATTTGGACTACATATGGTCTGTATGTGTAGGAAACACCGTTCTTTTGTTCTGGGCACACTCAGATTACCTGCTATATTAGAGACTCTAAAAGCAAGAGCGTGCTTCTCGCTCTAATGCAGAGTGTGATCCATGGATGAGAAAAATGCTGTGTGTTTCCCTTCAGAAATGGAGTTAAATCCCAGGCTCTTTGTCTTACTACAAGCAAGACTTCGTTTCAGGTAAGGGCAGTCACTTTTCAGCTCAAACGAACTACATCATTCACGAAGCTCACACGTTTCTCATCTTAACAGACAAGCATTGGATGTTAGAGGACCAGTGCTTTGTATCAGTTTCAGAAGCAGAGTTGAACTAGATATGGTCCGTATATGTAGGAAACACCTTTCTTTTGTTCTTGGCACACTCAGATTACCTGGTATATAGACACTCTAAAAGCAACAGCGTGCTTCTCGCTCTAAAGCAGAGTGTGATCCATTGATGAGAAAAATGCTGTGTGTTTCCTTTCAGAAATGGAGTTAAATCCCAGGCTCTGTGTCTTACTACAAGCAAGACTTCGTTTCAGGTAAGGGCAGTCACTTTCAGTTCAAAAGAACTACATCATTCACAAAGCTCACACGTTTCTCATCTTAACTGACAAGCATAGGATGTTAGAGGACCAGTGCTTTGTATCAGATTCAGAAGCAGAGTTGGACTAGATATGGTCCGTATGTGTAGGAAACACCGTTCGTGGTTCTCAGCACACTCACGTTTCCTGCTGTCTTAGAGACTTTTGAAAGCAAGAGCGTGCTTCTCGCTCTAAAGCATAGTGTGATCCATGGATGAGAACTCTGCTGTGTGTTTGCCTTCAGAGATGGAGTTAAATCCCAGGATCTGTGTCTTACTACAAGCAAGAATTTGTTACAGGTAAGGACAGTCACTTTTCAGTTCAAAGGAACTACATCATTCTTAAAGCTCACACGTTTCTCATCTTAACTGACAAGCATTGGATGTTAGAGGACCAGTGCTTTGTATCAGTTTCAGAAGAAGAGTCGGACTACATATGGGCCGTATGTGTAGGAAACTCCGTTCTTTTGTTCTGTGCACACTCAGATTTCCTGCTGTATTAGAGACTCTAGAAAGCAAGAGCATGCTTCTTGCTCTAAAGCAGAGTGTGATCCATGGATGAGAACTATGCTGTGTGTGTCCTTTCAGAAATGGAGTTAAATCCCAGACTCTGTGTCTTCCTACAAGCAAGACTTCGTTTAAGGTAAGGGCAGTCACTTTTCTGCTCAAACGAACTACATCATTCATGAAGCTCACACGTTTCCCATCTTAACTGACAAGCATTAGATGTTAGAGGACCAGTGCTTTGTATCAGTTTCAGAAGAAGAGTTGGACTACATATGGTCCGTATGTGTAGGAAACTCCGTTCTTTTGTTCTCAGCACACTCACGTTTCCTGCTGTCTTAGAAACTTTTGAAAGCAAGAGCGTGCTTCTCGCTCTAAAGCAGAGTGTGATCCATGGATTTAAGCTCACACGTTTCTCATCTTAACTGACAAGCATAGGATGTTAGAGGACCAGTGCTTTGTATCAGATTCAGAAGCAGAGTTGGACTAGATATGGTCCATATGTGTAGGAAACACCGTTCTTTTGTTCTCAGCACACTCATGTTTCCTGCTGTCTTAGAGACTTTTGAAAGCAAGAGCGTGCTTCTCGCTCTAAAGCAGATTGTGATCCATGGATGAGAACTATGCTGTGTGTTTCCCTTCAGAAATGGAGTTAAATCCCAGGCTCTGTGTCTTACTACAAGCAAGACTTCGTTTCAGGTAAGGGCAGTCACTTTTCATCACAAACGAACTACATCATTCACGAAGCTCACACGTTTCTCATCTTAACAGACAAGCATTGGATGTTAGAGGACCAGTGCTTTGTATCAGTTTCAGAAGCAGAGTTGAACTAGATATGGTCCGTATATGTAGGAAAACCGTTCTTTTGTTCTGGGCACACTCAGATTACCTGGTATATAGAGACTCTAAAAGCAACAGCGTGCTTCTCGCTCTAAAGCAGAGTGTGATCCATGGATGAGAAAAATGCTGTGTGTTTCCTTTCAGAAATGGAGTTAAATCCCAGGTTCTGTGTCTTACTACAAGCAATACTTCGTTTCAGGTAAGGGCAGTCACTTTTCAGTTCAAAAGAACTACATCATTCACAAAGCTCACACGTTTCTCATCTTAACTGACAAGCATAGGATGTTAGAGGACCAGTGCTTTGTATCAGATTCAGAAGCAGAGTTGGACTAGATATGGTCCATATGTGTAGGAAACACCGTTCTTTTGTTCTCAGCACACTCATGTTTCCTGATGTCTTAGAGACTTTTGAAAGCAAGAGCGTGCTTCTCGCTCTAAAGCAGATTGTGATCCATGGATGAGAACTATGCTGTGTGTGTCCTTTCAGAAATGGAGTTAAATCCCAGACTCTGTGTCTTCCTACAAGCAAGACTTCGTTTAAGGTAAGGACAGTCACTTTTCTGCTCAAACGAACTACATCGTTCATGAAGCTCACACGTTTCCCATCTTAACTGACAAGCATTGCATGTTAGAGGACCAGTGCTTTGTATCAGTTTCAGAAGAAGAGTTGGACTACATATGGGCCGTATGTGTAGGAAACTCCGTTCTTTTGTTCTGAGCACACTCAGATTACCTGGTATATAGAGACTCTAAAAGCAACAGCATGCTTCTCGCTCTAAAGCAGAGTGTGGTCCATGGATGAGAAAAATGCTGTGTGTTTCCTTTCAGAAATGGAGTTAAATCCCAGGCTCTGTGTCTTTCTACAAGCAAGACTTCGTTTCAGGTAAGGGCAGTCACTTTTCAGTTCAAAAGAACTACATCATTCACAAAGCTCACACGTTTCTCATCTTAACTGACAAGCATAGGATGTTAGATGACCAGTGCTTTGTATCAGATTCAGAAGCAGAGTTGGACTACATATGGTCCGTATGTGTAGGAAACACCGTACTTTTGTTCTCAGCACACTCACGTTTCCTGCTGTCTTAGAGACTTTTGAAAGCAAGAGCGTGCTTCTCGCTCTAAAGCAGAGTGTGATCCATGGATGAGAACAATGCTGTGTGTTTCACTTCAGAGATGGAGTTAAATCCCAGGATCTGTGTCTTACTACAAGCAAGACTTTGTTACAGGTAAGGGCAGTCACTTTTCAGTTCAAAGCAACCACAGCATTCTCAAAGCTCACACGTTTCTCATCTTAACTCACAAGCATTGGATGTTAGAGGACCAGTGCTTTGTGTCAGTTTCAGAAACAGAGTTGGACTAGGTATGGTCCGTATGTGTAGGAAACACCGTTCTTTTGTTCTCAGCACACTCACGTTTCCTGCTGTCTTAGAGATTTTAGAAAGCAAGAGCGTGCTTCTCGCTCTAAAGCAGAGTGTGATCCATGGATGAGAACAATGCTGTGTGTTTGCCTTCAGAGATGGAGTTAAATCCCAGCATCTGTGTCTTACTACAAGCAAGAATTTGTTACAGGTAAGGACAGTCACTTTTCAGTTCAAAGGAACTACATCATTCTTAAAGCCCACACGTTTCTCATCTTAACTGACAAGCATTGGATGTTAGAGGACCAGTGCTTTGTATCAGTTTCAGAAGAAGAGTCGGACTACATATGGGCCGTATGTGTAGGAAACTCCGTTCTTTTGTTCTGTGCACACTCAGATTTCCTGCTGTATTAGAGACTCTAGAAAGCAAGAGCATGCTTCTTGCTCTAAAGCAGAGTGTGATCCATGGATGAGAACTATGCTGTGTGTGTCCTTTCAGAAATGGAGTTAAATCCCAGACTCTGTGTCTTCCTACAAGCAAGACTTCGTTTAAGGTAAGGGCAGTCACTTTTCTGCTCAAACGAACTACATCATTCATGAAGCTCACACGTTTCCCATCTTAACTGACAAGCATTAGATGTTAGAGGACCAGTGCTTTGTATCAGTTTCAGAAGAAGAGTTGGACTACATATGGTCCGTATGTGTAGGAAACTCCGTTCTTTTGTTCTCAGCACACTCACGTTTCCTGCTGTCTTAGAAACTTTTGAAAGCAAGAGCGTGCTTCTCGCTCTAAAGCAGAGTGTGATCCATGGATGAGAACTATGCTGTGCGTTTCCCTTCAGAAATGGAGTTAAATCCCAGGCACTGTGTCTTCCTACAATCAAGACTTCGTTTCAGGTAAGGGCAGTCACTTTTCAGCTCAAACGAACTACATCATTCACGGAGCTCACACGTTTCTCATCTTAACAGACAAGAATTGGATGTTAGAGGACCAGTGCTTTGTATCAGTTTAAGAAGCAGAGTTGGACTAGATAGGGTCCGTATGTGTAGGAAACACCGTTCTTTTGTTCTCAGCAAAATCACGTTTCCTGCTGTCTTAGAGATTTTAGAAAGGAAGAGCGTGCTTCTCGCTCTAAAGCAGATTGTGATCCATGGATGAGAACTATGCTGTGTGTTTCCCTTCAGAAATGGAGTTAAATCCCAGGCTCTGTGTCTTACTACAAGCAATACTTCGTTTCAGGTAAGGGCAGTCACTTTTCAGTTCAAAAGAACTACATCATTCACAAAGCTCACACGTTTCTCATCTTAACTGACAAGCATAGGATGTTAGAGGACCAGTGCTTTCTATCAGATTCAGAAGCAGAGTTGGACTAGATATGGTCGGTATGTGTAGGAAACACTGTTCTTTTGTTCTCAGCACACTCACGTTTCCTGCTGTCTTAGAGATTTTAGAAAGCAAGAGCGTGCTTCTCGCTCTAAAGCAGATTGTGATCCATGGATGAGAACTATGCTGTGTGTGTCCTTTCAGAAATGGAGTTAAATCCCAGACTCTGTGTCTTCCTACAAGCAAGACTTCGTTTAAGGTAAAGGCAGTCTCTTTTCTGCTCAAACGAACTACATCGTTCATGAAGCTCACACGTTTCCCATCTTAACTGACAAGCATTGCATGTTAGAGGACCAGTGCTTTGTATCAGTTTCAGAAGAAGAGTTGGACTACATATGGGCCGTATGTGTAGGAAACTCCGTTCTTTTGTTCTGAGCACACTCAGATTTCCTGCTGTATTAGAGACTCTAGAAAGCAAGAGTGTGCTTTGTTCTAAAGCAGAGTGTGATCAATGGATGATTACACTGCTGTGTGTTTCACTTCAGAAATGGAGTTAAATCCCAGGCTCTGAGTCTTCCTACAAGCAAGTCTTTGATTCAGGTAAGGGCAGTCACTTTTCTGCTCAAAAGAACTACATCGTTCACGAAGCTCACACGTTTCTCATCTTAACTGACAAGCATTGGATGTTAGAGGATCAGTGCTTTGTATCAGTTTCAGAAGCAGATTTGGACTACATATGGTATGTATGTGTAGGAAACACCGTTCTTTTGTTCTCAGCACACTCACGTTTCCTGCTGTCTTAGAAACTTTTGAAAGCAAGAGCGTGCTTCTTGCTCTAAAGCAGAGTGTGATCCATGGATGAGAAAAATGCTGTGTGTTTCTTTCAGAAATGGAGTTAAATACCAGGCTCTGTGTCTTACTACAAGCTAGACTTCGTTTCAGGTAAGGGCAGTCATTTTCAGCACAAACGAACTACATCGTTCACGAAGCTCACACTTTTCTCATCTTAACAGACAAGCATTGGATGTTAGAGGACCAGTGCTTTGTATCAGTTTCAGAAGCAGAGTTGAACTAGATATGGTCCGTATATGTAGGACACACCGTTCTTTTGTTCTGGGCACACTCAGATTACCTGGTATATAGAGACTCTAAAAGCAACAGCGTGCTTCTCGCTCTAAAGCAGAGTGTGATCCATGGATGAGAAAAATGCTGTGTGTTTCCTTTCAGAAATGGAGTTAAATCCCAGGTTCTGTGTCTTACTACAAGCAATACTTCGTTTCAGGTAATGGCAGTCACTTTTCAGTTCAAAAGAACTACATCATTCACAAAGCTCACACGTTTCTCATCTTAACTGACAAGCATAGGATGTTAGAGGACCAGTGCTTTGTATCAGATTCAGAAGCAGAGTTGGACTAGATATGGTCCATATGTGTAGGAAACACCGTTCTTTTTTTCTCAGCACACTCATGTTTCCTGCTCTCTTAGAGACTTTTGAAAGCAAGAGCGTGCTTCTCGCTCTAAAGCAGATTGTGATCCATGGATGAGAACTATGCTGTGTGTGTCCTTTCAGAAATGGAGTTAAATCACAGACTCTGTGTCTTCCTACAAGCAAGACTTCGTTTAAGGTAAGGACAGTCACTTTTCTGCTCAAACGAACTACATCGTTCATGAAGCTCACACGTTTCCCATCTTAACTGACAAGCATTGCATGTTAGAGGACCAGTGCTTTGTATCAGTTTCAGAAGAAGAGTTGGACTACATATGGGCCGTATGTGTAGGAAACTCCGTTCTTTTGTTCTGAGCACACTCAGATTTCCTGCTGTATTAGAGACTCTAGAAAGCAAGAGTGTGCTTTGTTCTAAAGCAGAGTGTGATCAATGGATGATTACACTGCTGTGTGTTTCACTTCAGAAATGGAGTTAAATCCCAGGCTCTGAGTCTTCCTACAAGCAAGACTTCGATTCAGGTAAGGGCAGTCACTTTTCTGCTCAAACGAACTACATCGTTCACGAAGCTCACACGTTTCTCATCTTAACTGACAAGCTTTGGATGTTAGAGGGTCAGTGCTTTGTATCAGTTTCAGAAGCAGATTTGGACTACATATGGTCTGTATGTGTAGGAAACACAGTTCTTTTGTTCTGGGCACACTCAGATTACCTGCTATATTAGAGACTCTAAAAGCAAGAGCGTGCTTCTCGCTCTAATGCAGAGTGTGATCCATGGATGAGAAAAATGCTGTGTGTTTCCCTTCAGAAATGGAGTTAAATCCCAGGCTCTTTGTCTTACTACAAGCAAGACTTCGTTTCAGGTAAGGGCAGGCACTTTTCAGCTCAAACGAACTACATCGTTCACGAAGCTCACACGTTTCTCATCTTAACAGGCAAGCATTGGATGTTAGAGGACCAGTGCTTTGTATCAGTTTCAGAAGCAGAGTTGAACTAGATATGGTCCGTATATGTAGGAAACACCTTTCTTTTGTTCTTGGCACACTCAGATTACCTGGTATATAGACACTCTAAAAGCAACAGCGTGCTTCTCGCTCTAAAGCAGAGTGTGATCCATTGATGAGAAAAATGCTGTGTGTTTCCTTTCAGAAATGGAGTTAAATCCCAGGCTCTGTGTCTTACTACAAGCAAGACTTCGTTTCAGGTAAGGGCAGTCACTTTCAGTTCAAAAGAACTACATCATTCACAAAGCTCACACGTTTCTCATCTTAACTGACAAGCATAGGATGTTAGAGGACCAGTGCTTTGTATCAGATTCAGAAGCAGAGTTGGACTAGATATGGTCCGTATGTGTAGGAAACACCTTTCTTTGTTCTCAGCACACTCACGTTTCCTGCTGTCTTAGAGACATTTGAAAGCAAGAGCGTGCTTCTCGCTCTAAAGCATAGTGTGATCCATGGATGAGAACTCTGCTGTGTGTTTGCCTTCAGAGATGGAGTTAAATCCCAGGATCTGTGTCTTACTACAAGCAAGAATTTGTTACAGGTAAGGACAGTCACTTTTCAGTTCAAAGGAACTACATCATTCTTAAAGCTCACACGTTTCTCATCTTAACTGACAAGCGTTGGATGTTAGAGGACCAGTGCTTTGTATCAGTTTCAGAAGAAGAGTCGGACTACATATGGGCCGTATGTGTAGGAAACTCCGTTCTTTTGTTCTGTTCACACTCAGATTTCCTGCTGTATTAGAGACTCTAGAAAGCAAGAGCATGCTTCTTGCTCTAAAGCAGAGTGTGATCCATGGATGAGAACTATGCTGTGTGTGTCCTTTCAGAAATGGAGTTAAATCCCAGACTCTGTGTCCTCCTACAAGCAAGACTTCGTTTAAGGTAAGGGCAGTCACTTTTCTGCTCAAACGAACTACATCGTTCATGAAGCTCACACGTTTCCCATCTTAACTGACAAGCATTAGATGTTAGAGGACCAGTGCTTTGTATCAGTTTCAGAAGAAGAGTTGGACTACATATGGTCCGTATGTGTAGGAAACTCCGTTCTTTTGTTCTCAGCACACTCACGTTTCCTGCTGTCTTAGAAAATTTTGAAAGCAAGAGCGTGCTTCTCGCTCTAAAGCAGAGTGTGATCCATGGATGAGAAAAATGCTGTGTGTTTCCCTTCAGAAATGGAGTTAAATCCCAGGCTCTGTGTCTTACTACTAGCAAGACTTCGTTTCAGGTAAGGGCAGTCACTTTTCATCACAAACGAACTACATCGATCACGAAGCTCACACGTTTCTCATCTTAACAGACAAGCATTGGATGTTAGAGGACCAGTGCTTTGTATCAGTTTCAGAAGCAGAGTTGAACTAGATATGGTCTGTATATGTAGGAAAAACCGTTCGTTTGTTCTGGGCACACTCAGATTACCTGGTATATAGAGACTCTAAAAGCAACAGTGTGCTTCTCGCTCTAAAGCAGAGTGTGATCCATGGATGAGAAAAATGCTGTGTGTTTCCCTTCAGAAATGGAGTTAAATCCCAGGCTCTGTGTCTTACTACAAGCTAGACTTCGTTTCAGGTAAGGGCAGTCACTTTTCAGCACAAACGAACTACATCGTTCACGAAGCTCACACTTTTCTCATCTTAACAGACAAGCATTGGATGTTAGAGGACCAGTGCTTTGTGTCAGTTTCAGAAGCAGCGTTGAACTAGATATGGTCCGTTTATGTAGGAAACACCGTTCTTTTGTTCTCAGCAAAATCACGTTTCCTGCTGTCTTAGAGATTTTAGAAAGCAAGAGCGTGCTTCTCGCTCTAAAGCAGATTGTGATCCATGGATGAGAACTATGCTGTGTGTTTCCCTTCAGAAATGGAGTTAAATCCCAGACTCTGTGTCTTCCTACAAGCAAGACTTCATTTAAGGTAAGGGCAGTCACTTTTCTGCTCAAACGAACTACATCGTTCATGAAGCTCACACATTTCCCATCTTAACTGACAAGCATTGGATGTTAGAGGACCAGTGCTTTGTATCAGTTTCAGAAGAAGAATTGGATTACATATGGTCCGTATGTGTAGGAAACTCCGTTCTTTTGTTCTGAGCACACTCAGATTTCCTGCTGTATTAGAGACTCTAGAAAGCAAGAGCATGCTTCTTGCTCTAAAGCAGAGTGTGATCCATGGATGAGACCTATGCTGTGTGTGTCCATTCAGAAATGGAGTTAAATCCCAGACTCTGTGTCTTCCTACAAGCAAGACTTCGTTTAAGGTAAGGGCAGTCACTTTTCTGCTCAAACGAACTACATCATTCATGAAGCTCACACGTTTCCCATCTTAAAAGTCAAGCATTAGATGTTAGAGGACCAGTGCTTTGTATCAGTTTCAGAAGAAGAGTTGGACTACATATGGTCCGTATGTGTAGGAAACTCCGTTCTTTTGTTCTGAGCACACTCAGATTTCCTGCTGTATTAGAGACTCTAGAAAGCAAGAGTGTGCTTTGTTCTAAAGCAGAGTGTGATCAATGGATGATTACACTGCTGTGTGTTTCACTTCAGAAATGGAGTTAAATCCCAGGCTCTGAGTCTTCCTACAAGCAAGTCTTCGATTCAGGTAAGGGCAGTCACTTTTGTGCTCAAAAGAACTACATCGTTCACGAAGCTCACACGTTTCTCATCTTAACTGACAAGCATTGGATGTTAGAGGGTCAGTGCTTTGTATCAGTTTCAGAAGCAGATTTGGACTACATATGGTATGTATGTGTAGGAAACACCGTTCTTTTGTTCTCAGCACACTCACGTTTCCTGCTGTCTTAGAAACTTTTGAAAGCAAGAGCGTGCTTCTCGCTCTAAAGCAGAGTGTGATCCATGGATGAGAAAAATGCTGTGTGTTTCCCTTCAGAAATGGAGTTAAATCCCAGGCTCTGTGTCTTACTACAAGCAAGACTTCGTTTCAGGTAAGGGCAGTCACTTTTCATCACAAACGAACTACATCACTCACGAAGCTCACACGTTTCTCATCTTAACAGACAAGCATTGGATGTTAGAGGACCAGTGCTTTGTATCAGTTTCAGAAGCAGAGTTGAACTAGATATGGTCTGTATATGTAGGAAAAACCGTTCGTTTGTTCTGGGCACACTCAGATTACCTGGTATATAGAGACTCTAAAAGCAACAGTGTGCTTCTCGCTCTAAAGCAGAGTGTGATCCATGGATGAGAAAAATGCTGTGTGTTTCCTTTCAGAAATGGAGTTAAATCCCAGGCTCTGTGTCTTACTACTAGCAATACTTCGTTTCAGGTAAGGGCAGTCACTTTTCAGTTCAAAAGGACTACATCATTCACAAAGCTCACACGTTTCTCATCTTAACTGACAAGCATAGGATGTTAGAGGACCAGTGCTTTGTATCAGATTCAGAAGCAGAGTTGGACTAGATATGGTCCATATGTGTAGGAAACACCGTTCTTTTGTTCTCAGCACACTCATGTTTCCTGCTGTCTTAGAGACTTTTGAAAGCAAGAGCTTGCTTCTCGCTCTAAAGCAGATTGTGATCCATGGATGAGAACTATGCTGTGTGTGTCCTTTCAGAAATGGAATTAAATCCCATACTCTGTGTCTTCCTACAAGCAAGACTTCGTTTAAGGTAAGGACAGTCACTTTTCTGCTCAAACGAACTACATCGTTCATGAAGCTCACACGTTTCCCATCTTAACTGACAAGCATTGCATGTTAGAGGACCAGTGCTTTGTATCAGTTTCAGAAGAAGAGTTGGACTACATATGGGCCGTATGTGTAGGAAACTCCGTTCTTTTGTTCTGAGCACACTCAGATTTCCTGCTGTATTAGAGACTCTAGAAAGCAAGAGTGTGCTTTGTTCTAAAGCAGAGTGTGATCAATGGATGATTACACTGCTGTGTGTTTCACTTCAGAAATGGAGTTAAATCCCAGGTTCTGAGTCTTCCTACAAGCAAGACTTCGATTCAGGTAAGGGCAGTCACTTTTCTGCTCAAACGAACTACATCGTTCACGAAGTTCACGTTTCTCATCTTAACTGACAAGCATTGGATGTTAGAGGGTCAGTGCTTTGTATCAGTTTCAGAAGCAGATTTGGACTACATATGGTCTGTATGTGTAGGAAACACCGTTCTTTTGTTCTGGGTACACTCAGATTACCTGCTATATTAGAGACTCTAAAAGCAAGAGCGTGCTTCTCGCTCTAATGCAGAGTGTGATCCATGGATGAGAAAAATGCTGTGTGTTTCCCTTCAGAAATGGAGTTAAATCCCAGGCTCTTTGTCTTACTATAAGCAAGACTTCGTTTCAGGTAAGGGCAGTCACTTTTCAGCTCAAACGAACTACATCGTTCACGAAGCTCACACGTTTCTCATCTTAACAGACAAGCATTGGATGTTAGAGGACCAGTGCTTTGTATCAGTTTCAGAAGCAGAGTTGAACTAGATATGGTCCGTATATGTAGGAAACACCTTTCTTTTGTTCTTGGCACACTCAGATTACCTGCTATATAGACACTCTAAAAGCAACAGCGTGCTTCTCACTCTAAAGCAGAGTGTGATCCATTGATGAGAAAAATGCTGTGTGTTTCCTTTCAGAAATGGAGTTAAATCCCAGGCTCTGTGTCTTACTACATGCAAGACTTCGTTTCAGGTAAGGGCAGTCACTTTTCAGTTCAAAAGAACTACATCATTCACAAAGCTCACACGTTTCTCATCTTAACTGACAAGCATAGGATGTTAGAGGACCAGTGCTTTGTATCAGTTTCAGAAGCAGAGTTGGACTAGATATGGTCCGTATGTGTAGGAAACACCGTTCTTTTGTTCTCAGCACACTCACGTTTCCTGCTCTCTTAGAGACTTTTGAAAGCAAGAGCGTGCTTGTCGCTCTAAAGCAGAGTGTGTTCCATGGATGAGAACTATACTGTGCGTTTCCCTTCAGAAATGGAGTTAAATCCCAGACTCTGTGTCTTCCTACAAGTAAGACTTCGTTTAAGGTAAGGGCAGTCACTTTTCTGCTCAAATGAACTACAAAGTTCATGAAGCTCTCACGTTTCCCATCTTAACTGACAAGCATTGCATGTTAGAGGACCAGTGCTTTGTATCAGTTTCAGAAGAAGAGTTGGACTACATATGGTCTGTATATGTAGGAAACACCGTTCTTTTGTTCTCAGCAAAATCACGTTTCCTGCTGTCTTAGAGATTTTAGAAAGCAAGAGCGTGCTTCTCGCTCTAAAGCAGATTGTGATCCATGGATGAGAACTATGCTGTGTGTTTCCCTTCAGAAATGGAGTTAAATCACAGACTCTGAGTCTTCCTACAAGCAAGACTTCATTTAAGGTAAGGGCAGTCACTTTTCTGCTCAAACGAACTACATCGTTCATGAAGCTCACACATTTCCCATCTTAACTGACAAGCATTGGATGTTAGAGGACCAGTGCTTTGTATCAGTTTCAGAAGAAGAATTGGATTACATATGGTCCGTATGTGTAGGAAACTCCGTTCTTTTGTTCTGAGCACACTCAGATTTCCTGCTGTATTAGAGACTCTAGAAAGCAAGAGCATGCTTCTTGCTCTAAAGCAGAGTGTGAACCATGGATGAGAACTATGCTGTGTGTTTCCATTCAGAAATGGAGTTAAATCCCAGGCTCTGTGTCTTCCTACAAGCAAGACTTCGTTTCAGGTAAGGGCAGTCACTTTTCAGCTCAAACGAACTACATCGTTCACAAAGCTCACACGTTTCTCATCTTAACTGACAAGCATTGGATGTTAGAGGGTCAGTGCTTTGTATCAGTTTCAGAAGCAGATTTGGACTACATATGGTCTGTATGTGTAGGAAACACCGTTCTTTTGTTCTGGGCACACTCAGATTACCTGCTATATTAGAGACTCTAAAAGCAAGAGCGTGCTTCTCGCTCTAAAGCAGAGTGTGATCCATGGATGAGAAAAATGCTGTGTGTTTCCCTTCATAAATGGAGTTAAATCCCAGGCTCTGTGTCTTACTACAAGCAAGACTTCGTATCAGGTAAGGGCAGTCACTTTTCAGCTCAATCGAACTACATCGTTCACGAAGCTCACACGTTTCTCATCTTAACAGACAAGCATTGGATGTTAGAGGACCAGTGCTTTGTATCAGTTTCAGAAGCAGAGTTGAACTAGATATGGTCGGTATATGTAGGAAACACCGTTCTTTTGTTCTGGGCACACTCAGATTACCTGGTATATAGAGACTCTAAAAGCAACAGCGTGCTTCTCGCTCTAAAGCAGAGTGTGATCCATGGATGAGAAAAATGCTGTGTGTTTCCTTTCAGAAATGGAGTTAAATCCCAGGCTCTGTGTCTTACTACAAGCAAGACTTCGTTTCAGGTAAGGGCAGTCACTTTTCAGTTCAAAAGAACTACATCATTCACAAAGCTCACACGTTTCTCATCTTAACTGACAAGCATAGGATGTTAGAGGACCAGTGCTTTGTATCAGATTCAGAAGCAGAGTTGGATTACATATGGTCCGTATGTGTAGGAAACACTGTTCTTTTGTTCTCAGCACACTCACGTTTCCTGCTGTCTGAGAGCCTTTTGAAAGCAAGAGCGTGCTTCCCGCTCTAAAGCAGAGTGTGATCCATGGATGAGAACTCTGCTGTGTGTTTCCCTTCAGAGATGGAGTTAAATCCCAGGATCTGTGTCTTACTACAAGCAAGATTTTGTTACAGGTAAGGGCAGTCACTTTTCAGTTCAAAGCAACCACATCATTCTCAAAGCTCACACGTTTCTCATCTTAACTGACAAGCATTGGATGTTAGAGGACCAGTGCTTTGTGTCAGTTTCAGAAACAGAGTTGGACTAGGTATGGTCCCTATGTGTAGGAAACACCGTTCTTTTGTTCTCAGCGCACTCACGTTTCCTGCTGTCTTAGAGACTTTAGAAAGCAAGAGCGTGCTTCTCACTCTAAAGCAGATTGTGATCCATGGATGAGAACTATGCTGTGTGTGTCCTTTCAGAAATGGAGTTAAATCCCAGACACTGTGTCTTCCTACAAGCAAGACTTCGTTTAAGGTAAGGGCAGTCACTTTTCTGCTCAAACAAACTACATCGTTCATGAAGCTCACACGTTTCCCATCTTAACGGACAAGCATTGGATGTTAGAGGACCAGTGCTTTGTATCAGTTTCAGAAGAAGAGTTGGACTACATATGGTCCGTATGTGTAGGAAACTCCGTTCTTTTGTTCTGAGCACACTCAGATTTCCTGCTGTATTAGAGACTCTAGAAAGCAAGAGTGTGCTTTGTTCTAAAGCAGAGTGTGATCAATGGATGTTTACACTCCTGTGTATTTCACTTCAGAAATGGAGTTAAATCCCAGGCTCTGAGTCTTCCTACAAGCAAGACTTCGATTCAGGTAAGGGCAGTCACTTTTGTGCTCAAACGAACTACATCGTTCACGAAGCTCATACGTTTCTCATCTTAACTGACAAGCATTGGATGTTAGAGGGTCAGTGCTTTGTATCAGTTTCAGAAGCAGAGTTGAACTAGATATGGTCGGTATATGTAGGAAACACCGTTCTTTTGTTCTGGGCACACTCAGTTTACCTGGTATATAGAGACTCTAAAAGCAACAGCGTGCTTCTCGCTCTAAAGGAGAGTGTGATCCATGGATGAGAAAAATGCTGTGTGTTTCCTTTCAGAAATGGA
Organism: Onychomys leucogaster; assembly: GCA_949786385.1. NCBI lineage: Eukaryota > Metazoa > Chordata > Mammalia > Rodentia > Cricetidae > Onychomys > Onychomys leucogaster. Next base: position 110,961 of record CATKUP010000312.1, on the reverse strand, counting down.
GTTAAATCCCAGGCTCTGTGTCTTACTACAAGCAAGACTTCGTTTCAGGTAAGGGCAGTCACTTTTCAGTTCAAAAGAACTACATCATTCACAAAGCTCACACGTTTCTCATCTTAACTGAAAAGCGTAGGATGTTAGAGGACCAGTGCTTTGTATCAGTTTCAGAAGCAGAGTTGGACTAGATATGGTCCGTATGTGTAGGAAACACCGAACTTTTTTTCTCAGCACACTCACGTTTCCTGCTGTCTTAGAGACTTTTGAAAGCAAGAGCGTGCTTCTCGCTCTAAAGCAGAGTGTGATCCATGGATGAGAACTATGCTGTGCGTTTCCCTTCAGAAATGGAGTTAAATCCCAGGCACTGTGTCTCCTACAATCAAGACTTCGTTTCAGGTAAGGGCAGTCACTTTTCAGCTCAAACGAACTACATCATTCACGGAGCTCACACGTTTCTCATCTTAACAGACAAGAATTGGATGTTAGAGGACCAGTGCTTTGTATCAGTTTAAGAAGCAGAGTTGGACTAGATAGGGTCCTTATGTGTAGGAAACACCGTTCTTTTGTTCTCAGCACAATCACGTTTCCTGCTGTCTTAGAGATTTTAGAAAGCAAGAGCGTGCTTCTCGCTCTAAAGCAGATTATGATCCATGGATGAGAACTATGCTGTGTGTTTCCCTTCAGAAATGGAGTTAAATCCCAGACTCTGTGTCTTCCTACAAGCAAGACTTCGTTTAAGGTAAGGGCAGTCACTTTTCTGCTCAAACGAACTACATCGTTCATGAAGCTCACACATTTCCCATCTTAACTGACAAGCATTGCATGTTAGAGGACCAGTGCTTTGTATCAGTTTCAGAAGAAGAATTGGATTACATATGGTCCGTATGTGTAGGAAACACCGTTCTTTTGTTCTGGGCACACTCAGATTACCTGCTATATTAGAGACTCTAAAAGCAAGAGCGTGCTTCTCGCTCTAAAGCAGAGTGTGATCCATGGATGAGAAAAATGCTGTGTGTTTCCCTTCAGAAATGGAGTTAAATCCCTGGCTCTGTGTCTTACTCCAAGCAAGAATTTGTTTGAGGTAAGGGCAGTCACTTTTCAGCTCAAACGAACTACATCGTTCACGAAGCTCACACGTTTCTCATCTTAACAGACAAGCATTGGATGTTAGAGGACCAGTGCTTTGTATCAGTTTCAGAAGCAGAGTTGAACTAGATATGGTCCGTATATGTAGGAAACACCGTTCTTTTGTTCTCAGCAAAATCACGTTTCCTGCTATCTTAGAGATTTTAGATAGCAAGAGCGTGCTTCTCGCTCTAAAGCAGATTGTGATCCATGGATGAGAACTATGCTGTGTGTTTCCCTTCAGAAATGGAGTTAAATCCCAGACTCTGTGTCTTCCTAGAAGCAAGACTTCGTTTAAGGTAAGGGCAGTCACTTTACTTCTCAAAGGAACTACATCGTTCATGAAGCTCACACATTTCCCATCTTAACTGACAAGCATTGGATGTTAGAGGACCAGTGCTTTGTATCAGGTTCAGAAGCAGAGTTGGACTAGATATGGTCCGTATGTGTAGGAAACACCGTTCTTTTGTTCTCAGCACACTCACATTTCCTGCTGTCTTAGAGACTTTAGAAAGCAAGAGCGTGCTTCTCGCTCTAAAGCAGAGTGTGATCCATGGATGAGAACTCTGCTGTGTGTTTCCCTTCAGAGATGGAGTTAAATGCTAGGATCTGTGTCTTACTACAAGCAAGACTTTGTTACAGGTAAGGACAGTCACTTTTCAGTTCAAAGGATCTACATCATTCTCAAAGCTCACACGTTTCTCATCTTAATTGACAAGCATTGGATGTTAGAGGACCAGTGCTTTGTGTCAGTTTCAGAAACAGAGTTGGACTAGGTATGGTCCCTATGTGTAGGAAACACCGTTCTTTTGTTCTCAGCGCACTCACGTTTCCTGCTGTCTTAGAGACTTTAGAAAGCAAGAGCGTGCTTCTCGCTCTAAAGCAGATTGTGATCCATGGATGAGAACTATGCTGTGTGTGTCCTTTCAGAAATGGAGTTAAATCCCAGACTCTGTGTCTTCCTACAAGCAAGACTTCGTTTCAGGTAAGGGCAGTCACTTTTCAGCTCAAACGAACTACATCGTTCACAAAGCTCACACGTTTCTCATCTTAACTGACAAGCATTGGATGTTAGAGGGTCAGTGCTTTGTATCAGTTTCAGAAGCAGATTTGGACTACATATGGTCTGTATGTGTAGGAAACACCGTTCTTTTGTTCTGGGCACACTCAGATTACCTGCTATATTAGAGACTCTAAAAGCAAGAGCGTGCTTCTCGCTCTAAAGCAGAGTGTGATCCATGGATGAGAAAAATGCTGTGTGTTTCCCTTCATAAATGGAGTTAAATCCCAGGCTCTGTGTCTTACTACAAGCAAGACTTCGTATCAGGTAAGGGCAGTCACTTTTCAGCTCAAACGAACTACATCGTTCATGAAGCTCACACGTTTCTCATCTTAACAGACAAGCATTGGATGTTAGAGGACCAGTGCTTTGTATCAGTTTCAGAAGCAGAGTTGAACTAGATATGGTCGGTATATGTAGGAAACACCGTTCTTTTGTTCTGGGCACACTCAGATTACCTGGTATATAGAGACTCTAAAAGCAACAGCGTGCTTCTTGCTCTAAAGCAGAGTGTGATCCATGGATGAGAAAAATGCTGTGTGTTTCCTTTCAGAAATGGAGTTAAATCCCAGGCTCTGTGTCTTACTACAAGCAAGACTTCGTTTCAGGTAAGGGCAGTCACTTTTCAGTTCAAAAGAACTACATCATTCACAAAGCTCACACGTTTCTCATCTTAACTGAAAAGCGTAGGATGTTAGAGGACCAGTGCTTTGTATCAGTTTCAGAAGGAGAGTTGGACTAGATATGGTCCGTATGTGTAGGAAACACCGTACTTTTTTTCTCAGCACACTCACGTTTCCTGCTGTCTTAGAGACTTTTGAAAGCAAGAGCGTGCTTCTCGCTCTAAAGCAGAGTGTGATCCATGGATGAGAACTATGCTGTGCGTTTCCCTTCAGAAATGGAGTTAAATCCCAGGCACTGTGTCTCCTACAATCAAGACTTCGTTTCAGGTAAGGGCAGTCACTTTTCAGCTCAAACGAACTACATCATTCACGGAGCTCACACGTTTCTCATCTTAACAGACAAGAATTGGATGTTAGAGGACCAGTGCTTTGTATCAGTTTAAGAAGCAGAGTTGGACTAGATAGGGTCCTTATGTGTAGGAAACACCGTTCTTTTGTTCTCAGCACAATCACGTTTCCTGCTGTCTTAGAGATTTTAGAAAGCAAGAGCGTGCTTCTCGCTCTAAAGCAGATTATGATCCATGGATGAGAACTATGCTGTGTGTTTCCCTTCAGAAATGGAGTTAAATCCCAGACTCTGTGTCTTCCTACAAGCAAGACTTCGTTTAAGGTAAGGGCAGTCACTTTTCTGCTCAAACGAACTACATCGTTCATGAAGCTCACACATTTCCCATCTTAACTGACAAGCATTGCATGTTAGAGGACCAGTGCTTTGTATCAGTTTCAGAAGAAGAATTGGATTACATATGGTCCGTATGTGTAGGAAACTCCGTTCTTTTGTTCTGAGCACACTCAGATTTCCTGCTGTATTAGAGACTCTAGAAAGCAAGAGCATGCTTCTTGCTCTAAAGCAGAGTGTGAACCATGGATGAGAACTATGCTGTGTGTTTCCATTCAGAAATGGAGTTAAATCCCAGGCTCTGTGTCTTCCTACAAGCAAGACTTCGTTTCAGGTAAGGGCAGTCACTTTTCAGCTCAAACGAACTACATCGTTCACAAAGCTCACACGTTTCTCATCTTAACTGACAAGCATTGGATGTTAGAGGGTCAGTGCTTTGTATCAGTTTCAGAAGCAGATTTGGACTACATATGGTCTGTATGTGTAGGAAACACCGTTCTTTTGTTCTGGGCACACTCAGATTACCTGCTATATTAGAGACTCTAAAAGCAAGAGCGTGCTTCTCGCTCTAAAGCAGAGTGTGATCCATGGATGAGAAAAATGCTGTGTGTTTCCCTTCATAAATGGAGTTAAATCCCAGGCTCTGTGTCTTACTACAAGCAAGACTTCGTATCAGGTAAGGGCAGTCACTTTTCAGCTCAATCGAACTACATCGTTCACGAAGCTCACACGTTTCTCATCTTAACAGACAAGCATTGGATGTTAGAGGACCAGTGCTTTGTATCAGTTTCAGAAGCAGAGTTGAACTAGATATGGTCGGTATATGTAGGAAACACCGTTCTTTTGTTCTGGGCACACTCAGATTACCTGGTATATAGAGACTCTAAAAGCAACAGCGTGCTTCTCGCTCTAAAGCAGAGTGTGATCCATGGATGAGAAAAATGCTGTGTGTTTCCTTTCAGAAATGGAGTTAAATCCCAGGCTCTGTGTCTTACTACAAGCAAGACTTCGTTTCAGGTAAGGGCAGTCACTTTTCAGTTCAAAAGAACTACATCATTCACAAAGCTCACACGTTTCTCATCTTAACTGACAAGCATAGGATGTTAGAGGACCAGTGCTTTGTATCAGATTCAGAAGCAGAGTTGGATTACATATGGTCCGTATGTGTAGGAAACACTGTTCTTTTGTTCTCAGCACACTTACGTTTCCTGCTGTCTGAGAGCCTTTTGAAAGCAAGAGCGTGCTTCCCGCTCTAAAGCAGAGTGTGATCCATGGATGAGAACTCTGCTGTGTGTTTCCCTTCAGAGATGGAGTTAAATCCCAGGATCTGTGTCTTACTACAAGCAAGATTTTGTTACAGGTAAGGGCAGTCACTTTTCAGTTCAAAGCAACCACATCATTCTCAAAGCTCACACGTTTCTCATCTTAACTGACAAGCATTGGATGTTAGAGGACCAGTGCTTTGTGTCAGTTTCAGAAACAGAGTTGGACTAGGTATGGTCCCTATGTGTAGGAAACACCGTTCTTTTGTTCTCAGCGCACTCACGTTTCCTGCTGTCTTAGAGACTTTAGAAAGCAAGAGCGTGCTTCTCACTCTAAAGCAGATTGTGATCCATGGATGAGAACTATGCTGTGTGTGTCCTTTCAGAAATGGAGTTAAATCCCAGACACTGTGTCTTCCTACAAGCAAGACTTCGTTTAAGGTAAGGGCAGTCACTTTTCTGCTCAAACAAACTACATCGTTCATGAAGCTCACACGTTTCCCATCTTAACGGACAAGCATTGGATGTTAGAGGACCAGTGCTTTGTATCAGTTTCAGAAGAAGAGTTGGACTACATATGGTCCGTATGTGTAGGAAACTCCGTTCTTTTGTTCTGAGCACACTCAGATTTCCTGCTGTATTAGAGACTCTAGAAAGCAAGAGTGTGCTTTGTTCTAAAGCAGAGTGTGATCAATGGATGTTTACACTCCTGTGTATTTCACTTCAGAAATGGAGTTAAATCCCAGGCTCTGAGTCTTCCTACAAGCAAGACTTCGATTCAGGTAAGGGCAGTCACTTTTGTGCTCAAACGAACTACATCGTTCACGAAGCTCATACGTTTCTCATCTTAACTGACAAGCATTGGATGTTAGAGGGTCAGTGCTTTGTATCAGTTTCAGAAGCAGAGTTGAACTAGATATGGTCGGTATATGTAGGAAACACCGTTCTTTTGTTCTGGGCACACTCAGTTTACCTGGTATATAGAGACTCTAAAAGCAACAGCGTGCTTCTCGCTCTAAAGGAGAGTGTGATCCATGGATGAGAAAAATGCTGTGTGTTTCCTTTCAGAAATGGAGTTAAATCCCAGGCTCTGTGTCTTACTACAAGCAAGACTTCGTTTCAGGTAAGGGCAGTCACTTTTCAGTTCAAAAGAACTACATCATTCACAAAGCTCACACGTTTCTCATCTTAACTGAAAAGCGTAGGATGTTAGAGGACCAGTGCTTTGTATCAGTTTCAGAAGCAGAGTTGGACTAGATATGGTCCGTATGTGTAGGAAACACCGAACTTTTTTTCTCAGCACACTCACGTTTCCTGCTGTCTTAGAGACTTTTGAAAGCAAGAGCGTGCTTCTCGCTCTAAAGCAGAGTGTGATCCATGGATGAGAACTATGCTGTGCGTTTCCCTTCAGAAATGGAGTTAAATCCCAGGCACTGTGTCTCCTACAATCAAGACTTCGTTTCAGGTAAGGGCAGTCACTTTTCAGCTCAAACGAACTACATCATTCACGGAGCTCACACGTTTCTCATCTTAACAGACAAGAATTGGATGTTAGAGGACCAGTGCTTTGTATCAGTTTAAGAAGCAGAGTTGGACTAGATAGGGTCCTTATGTGTAGGAAACACCGTTCTTTTGTTCTCAGCACAATCACGTTTCCTGCTGTCTTAGAGATTTTAGAAAGCAAGAGCGTGCTTCTCGCTCTAAAGCAGATTATGATCCATGGATGAGAACTATGCTGTGTGTTTCCCTTCAGAAATGGAGTTAAATCCCAGACTCTGTGTCTTCCTACAAGCAAGACTTCGTTTAAGGTAAGGGCAGTCACTTTTCTGCTCAAACGAACTACATCGTTCATGAAGCTCACACATTTCCCATCTTAACTGACAAGCATTGCATGTTAGAGGACCAGTGCTTTGTATCAGTTTCAGAAGAAGAATTGGATTACATATGGTCCGTATGTGTAGGAAACACCGTTCTTTTGTTCTGGGCACACTCAGATTACCTGCTATATTAGAGACTCTAAAAGCAAGAGCGTGCTTCTCGCTCTAAAGCAGAGTGTGATCCATGGATGAGAAAAATGCTGTGTGTTTCCCTTCAGAAATGGAGTTAAATCCCAGGCTCTGTGTCTTACTCCAAGCAAGAATTTGTTTGAGGTAAGGGCAGTCACTTTTCAGCTCAAACGAACTACATCGTTCACGAAGCTCACACGTTTCTCATCTTAACAGACAAGCATTGGATGTTAGAGGACCAGTGCTTTGTATCAGTTTCAGAAGCAGAGTTGAACTAGATATGGTCCGTATATGTAGGAAACACCGTTCTTTTGTTCTCAGCAAAATCACGTTTCCTGCTATCTTAGAGATTTTAGATAGCAAGAGCGTGCTTCTCGCTCTAAAGCAGATTGTGATCCATGGATGAGAACTATGCTGTGTGTTTCCCTTCAGAAATGGAGTTAAATCCCAGACTCTGTGTCTTCCTACAAGCAAGACTTCGTTTAAGGTAAGGGCAGTCACTTTACTTCTCAAAGGAACTACATCGTTCATGAAGCTCACACATTTCCCATCTTAACTGACAAGCATTGGATGTTAGAGGACCAGTGCTTTGTATCAGGTTCAGAAGCAGAGTTGGACTAGATATGGTCCGTATGTGTAGGAAACACCGTTCTTTTGTTCTCAGCACACTCACATTTCCTGCTGTCTTAGAGACTTTAGAAAGCAAGAGCGTGCTTCTCGCTCTAAAGCAGAGTGTGATCCATGGATGAGAACTCTGCTGTGTGTTTCCCTTCAGAGATGGAGTTAAATGCTAGGATCTGTGTCTTACTACAAGCAAGACTTTGTTACAGGTAAGGACAGTCACTTTTCAGTTCAAAGGATCTACATCATTCTCAAAGCTCACACGTTTCTCATCTTAATTGACAAGCATTGGATGTTAGAGGACCAGTGCTTTGTGTCAGTTTCAGAAACAGAGTTGGACTAGGTATGGTCCCTATGTGTAGGAAACACCGTTCTTTTGTTCTCAGCGCACTCACGTTTCCTGCTGTCTTAGAGACTTTAGAAAGCAAGAGCGTGCTTCTCGCTCTAAAGCAGATTGTGATCCATGGATGAGAACTATGCTGTGTGTGTCCTTTCAGAAATGGAGTTAAATCCCAGACTCTGTGTCTTCCTACAAGCAAGACTTCGTTTCAGGTAAGGGCAGTCACTTTTCAGCTCAAACGAACTACATCGTTCACAAAGCTCACACGTTTCTCATCTTAACTGACAAGCATTGGATGTTAGAGGGTCAGTGCTTTGTATCAGTTTCAGAAGCAGATTTGGACTACATATGGTCTGTATGTGTAGGAAACACCGTTCTTTTGTTCTGGGCACACTCAGATTACCTGCTATATTAGAGACTCTAAAAGCAAGAGCGTGCTTCTCGCTCTAAAGCAGAGTGTGATCCATGGATGAGAAAAATGCTGTGTGTTTCCCTTCATAAATGGAGTTAAATCCCAGGCTCTGTGTCTTACTACAAGCAAGACTTCGTATCAGGTAAGGGCAGTCACTTTTCAGCTCAAACGAACTACATCGTTCATGAAGCTCACACGTTTCTCATCTTAACAGACAAGCATTGGATGTTAGAGGACCAGTGCTTTGTATCAGTTTCAGAAGCAGAGTTGAACTAGATATGGTCGGTATATGTAGGAAACACCGTTCTTTTGTTCTGGGCACACTCAGATTACCTGGTATATAGAGACTCTAAAAGCAACAGCGTGCTTCTTGCTCTAAAGCAGAGTGTGATCCATGGATGAGAAAAATGCTGTGTGTTTCCTTTCAGAAATGGAGTTAAATCCCAGGCTCTGTGTCTTACTACAAGCAAGACTTCGTTTCAGGTAAGGGCAGTCACTTTTCAGTTCAAAAGAACTACATCATTCACAAAGCTCACACGTTTCTCATCTTAACTGAAAAGCGTAGGATGTTAGAGGACCAGTGCTTTGTATCAGTTTCAGAAGGAGAGTTGGACTAGATATGGTCCGTATGTGTAGGAAACACCGTACTTTTTTTCTCAGCACACTCACGTTTCCTGCTGTCTTAGAGACTTTTGAAAGCAAGAGCGTGCTTCTCGCTCTAAAGCAGAGTGTGATCCATGGATGAGAACTATGCTGTGCGTTTCCCTTCAGAAATGGAGTTAAATCCCAGGCACTGTGTCTCCTACAATCAAGACTTCGTTTCAGGTAAGGGCAGTCACTTTTCAGCTCAAACGAACTACATCATTCACGGAGCTCACACGTTTCTCATCTTAACAGACAAGAATTGGATGTTAGAGGACCAGTGCTTTGTATCAGTTTAAGAAGCAGAGTTGGACTAGATAGGGTCCTTATGTGTAGGAAACACCGTTCTTTTGTTCTCAGCACAATCACGTTTCCTGCTGTCTTAGAGATTTTAGAAAGCAAGAGCGTGCTTCTCGCTCTAAAGCAGATTATGATCCATGGATGAGAACTATGCTGTGTGTTTCCCTTCAGAAATGGAGTTAAATCCCAGACTCTGTGTCTTCCTACAAGCAAGACTTCGTTTAAGGTAAGGGCAGTCACTTTTCTGCTCAAACGAACTACATCGTTCATGAAGCTCACACATTTCCCATCTTAACTGACAAGCATTGCATGTTAGAGGACCAGTGCTTTGTATCAGTTTCAGAAGAAGAATTGGATTACATATGGTCCGTGTGTGTAGGAAACACCGTTCTTTTGTTCTGGGCACACTCAGATTACCTGCTATATTAGAGACTCTAAAAGCAAGAGCGTGCTTCTCGCTCTAAAGCAGAGTGTGATCCATGGATGAGAAAAATGCTGTGTGTTTCCCTTCAGAAATGGAGTTAAATCCCAGGCTCTGTGTCTTACTCCAAGCAAGAATTTGTTTGAGGTAAGGGCAGTCACTTTTCAGCTCAAACGAACTACATCGTTCACGAAGCTCACACGTTTCTCATCTTAACAGACAAGCATTGGATGTTAGAGGACCAGTGCTTTGTATCAGTTTCAGAAGCAGAGTTGAACTAGATATGGTCCGTATATGTAGGAAACACCGTTCTTTTGTTCTCAGCAAAATCACGTTTCCTGCTATCTTAGAGATTTTAGATAGCAAGAGCGTGCTTCTCGCTCTAAAGCAGATTGTGATCCATGGATGAGAACTATGCTGTGTGTTTCCCTTCAGAAATGGAGTTAAATCCCAGACTCTGTGTCTTCCTACAAGCAAGACTTCGTTTAAGGTAAGGGCAGTCACTTTACTTCTCAAAGGAACTACATCGTTCATGAAGCTCACACATTTCCCATCTTAACTGACAAGCATTGGATGTTAGAGGACCAGTGCTTTGTATCAGGTTCAGAAGCAGAGTTGGACTAGATATGGTCCGTATGTGTAGGAAACACCGTTCTTTTGTTCTCAGCACACTCACATTTCCTGCTGTCTTAGAGACTTTAGAAAGCAAGAGCGTGCTTCTCGCTCTAAAGCAGAGTGTGATCCATGGATGAGAACTCTGCTGTGTGTTTCCCTTCAGAGATGGAGTTAAATGCTAGGATCTGTGTCTTACTACAAGCAAGACTTTGTTACAGGTAAGGACAGTCACTTTTCAGTTCAAAGGATCTACATCATTCTCAAAGCTCACACGTTTCTCATCTTAATTGACAAGCATTGGATGTTAGAGGACCAGTGCTTTGTGTCAGTTTCAGAAACAGAGTTGGACTAGGTATGGTCCCTATGTGTAGGAAACACCGTTCTTTTGTTCTCAGCGCACTCACGTTTCCTGCTGTCTTAGAGACTTTAGAAAGCAAGAGCGTGCTTCTCGCTCTAAAGCAGATTGTGATCCATGGATGAGAACTATGCTGTGTGTGTCCTTTCAGAAATGGAGTTAAATCCCAGACTCTGTGTCTTCCTACAAGCAAGACTTCGTTTCAGGTAAGGGCAGTCACTTTTCAGCTCAAACGAACTACATCGTTCACAAAGCTCACACGTTTCTCATCTTAACTGACAAGCATTGGATGTTAGAGGGTCAGTGCTTTGTATCAGTTTCAGAAGCAGATTTGGACTACATATGGTCTGTATGTGTAGGAAACACCGTTCTTTTGTTCTGGGCACACTCAGATTACCTGCTATATTAGAGACTCTAAAAGCAAGAGCGTGCTTCTCGCTCTAAAGCAGAGTGTGATCCATGGATGAGAAAAATGCTGTGTGTTTCCCTTCATAAATGGAGTTAAATCCCAGGCTCTGTGTCTTACTACAAGCAAGACTTCGTATCAGGTAAGGGCAGTCACTTTTCAGCTCAAACGAACTACATCGTTCACGAAGCTCACACGTTTCTCATCTTAACAGACAAGCATTGGATGTTAGAGGACCAGTGCTTTGTATCAGTTTCAGAAGCAGAGTTGAACTAGATATGGTCGGTATATGTAGGAAACACCGTTCTTTTGTTCTGGGCACACTCAGATTACCTGGTATATAGAGACTCTAAAAGCAACAGCGTGCTTCTCGCTCTAAAGCAGAGTGTGATCCATGGATGAGAAAAATGCTGTGTGTTTCCTTTCAGAAATGGAGTTAAATCCCAGGCTCTGTGTCTTACTACAAGCAAGACTTCGTTTCAGGTAAGGGCAGTCACTTTTCAGTTCAAAAGAACTACATCATTCACAAAGCTCACACGTTTCTCATCTTAACTGACAAGCATAGGATGTTAGAGGACCAGTGCTTTGTATCAGATTCAGAAGCAGAGTTGGATTACATATGGTCCGTATGTGTAGGAAACACTGTTCTTTTGTTCTCAGCACACTCACGTTTCCTGCTGTCTGAGAGCCTTTTGAAAGCAAGAGCGTGCTTCCCGCTCTAAAGCAGAGTGTGATCCATGGATGAGAACTCTGCTGTGTGTTTCCCTTCAGAGATGGAGTTAAATCCCAGGATCTGTGTCTTACTACAAGCAAGATTTTGTTACAGGTAAGGGCAGTCACTTTTCAGTTCAAAGCAACCACATCATTCTCAAAGCTCACACGTTTCTCATCTTAACTGACAAGCATTGGATGTTAGAGGACCAGTGCTTTGTGTCAGTTTCAGAAACAGAGTTGGACTAGGTATGGTCCCTATGTGTAGGAAACACCGTTCTTTTGTTCTCAGCGCACTCACGTTTCCTGCTGTCTTAGAGACTTTAGAAAGCAAGAGCGTGCTTCTCACTCTAAAGCAGATTGTGATCCATGGATGAGAACTATGCTGTGTGTGTCCTTTCAGAAATGGAGTTAAATCCCAGACACTGTGTCTTCCTACAAGCAAGACTTCGTTTAAGGTAAGGGCAGTCACTTTTCTGCTCAAACAAACTACATCGTTCATGAAGCTCACACGTTTCCCATCTTAACGGACAAGCATTGGATGTTAGAGGACCAGTGCTTTGTATCAGTTTCAGAAGAAGAGTTGGACTACATATGGTCCGTATGTGTAGGAAACTCCGTTCTTTTGTTCTGAGCACACTCAGATTTCCTGCTGTATTAGAGACTCTAGAAAGCAAGAGTGTGCTTTGTTCTAAAGCAGAGTGTGATCAATGGATGTTTACACTCCTGTGTATTTCACTTCAGAAATGGAGTTAAATCCCAGGCTCTGAGTCTTCCTACAAGCAAGACTTCGATTCAGGTAAGGGCAGTCACTTTTGTGCTCAAACGAACTACATCGTTCACGAAGCTCACACGTTTCTCATCTTAACTGACAAGCATTGGATGTTAGAGGGTCAGTGCTTTGTATCAGTTTCAGAAGCAGAGTTGAACTAGATATGGTCGGTATATGTAGGAAACACCGTTCTTTTGTTCTGGGCACACTCAGTTTACCTGGTATATAGAGACTCTAAAAGCAACAGCGTGCTTCTCGCTCTAAAGGAGAGTGTGATCCATGGATGAGAAAAATGCTGTGTGTTTCCTTTCAGAAATGGAGTTAAATCCCAGGCTCTGTGTCTTACTACAAGCAAGACTTCGTTTCAGGTAAGGGCAGTCACTTTTCAGTTCAAAAGAACTACATCATTCACAAAGCTCACACGTTTCTCATCTTAACTGAAAAGCGTAGGATGTTAGAGGACCAGTGCTTTGTATCAGTTTCAGAAGCAGAGTTGGACTAGATATGGTCCGTATGTGTAGGAAACACCGTACTTTTTTTCTCAGCACACTCACGTTTCCTGCTGTCTTAGAGACTTTTGAAAGCAAGAGCGTGCTTCTCGCTCTAAAGCAGAGTGTGATCCATGGATGAGAACTATGCTGTGCGTTTCCCTTCAGAAATGGAGTTAAATCCCAGGCACTGTGTCTCCTACAATCAAGACTTCGTTTCAGGTAAGGGCAGTCACTTTTCAGCTCAAACGAACTACATCATTCACGGAGCTCACACGTTTCTCATCTTAACAGACAAGAATTGGATGTTAGAGGACCAGTGCTTGGTATCAGTTTAAGAAGCAGAGTTGGACTAGATAGGGTCCGTATGTGTAGGAAACACCGTTCTTTTGTTCTCAGCACAATCACGTTTCCTGCTGTCTTAGAGATTTTAGAAAGCAAGAGCGTGCTTCTCGCTCTAAAGCAGATTATGATCCATGGATGAGAACTATGCTGTGTGTTTCCCTTCAGAAATGGAGTTAAATCCCAGACTCTGTGTCTTCCTACAAGCAAGACTTCGTTTAAGGTAAGGGCAGTCACTTTTCTGCTCAAACGAACTACATCGTTCATGAAGCTCACACATTTCCCATCTTAACTGACAAGCATTGCATGTTAGAGGACCAGTGCTTTGTATCAGTTTCAGAAGAAGAATTGGATTACATATGGTCCGTATGTGTAGGAAACACCGTTCTTTTGTTCTGGGCACACTCAGATTACCTGCTATATTAGAGACTCTAAAAGCAAGAGCGTGCTTCTCGCTCTAAAGCAGAGTGTGATCCATGGATGAGAAAAATGCTGTGTGTTTCCCTTCAGAAATGGAGTTAAATCCCAGGCTCTGTGTCTTACTCCAAGCAAGAATTTGTTTGAGGTAAGGGCAGTCACTTTTCAGCTCAAACGAACTACATCGTTCACGAAGCTCACACGTTTCTCATCTTAACAGACAAGCATTGGATGTTAGAGGACCAGTGCTTTGTATCAGTTTCAGAAGCAGAGTTGAACTAGATATGGTCCGTATATGTAGGAAACACCGTTCTTTTGTTCTCAGCAAAATCACGTTTCCTGCTATCTTAGAGATTTTAGATAGCAAGAGCGTGCTTCTCGCTCTAAAGCAGATTGTGATCCATGGATGAGAACTATGCTGTGTGTTTCCCTTCAGAAATGGAGTTAAATCCCAGACTCTGTGTCTTCCTACAAGCAAGACTTCGTTTAAGGTAAGGGCAGTCACTTTACTTCTCAAAGGAACTACATCGTTCATGAAGCTCACACATTTCCCATCTTAACTGACAAGCATTGGATGTTAGAGGACCAGTGCTTTGTATCAGGTTCAGAAGCAGAGTTGGACTAGATATGGTCCGTAAGTGTAGGAAACACCGTTCTTTTGTTCTCAGCACACTCACATTTCCTGCTGTCTTAGAGACTTTAGAAAGCAAGAGCGTGCTTCTCGCTCTAAAGCAGAGTGTGATCCATGGATGAGAACTCTGCTGTGTGTTTCCCTTCAGAGATGGAGTTAAATGCTAGGATCTGTGTCTTACTACAAGCAAGACTTTGTTACAGGTAAGGACAGTCACTTTTCAGTTCAAAGGATCTACATCATTCTCAAAGCTCACACGTTTCTCATCTTAATTGACAAGCATTGGATGTTAGAGGACCAGTGCTTTGTGTCAGTTTCAGAAACAGAGTTGGACTAGGTATGGTCCCTATGTGTAGGAAACACCGTTCTTTTGTTCTCAGCGCACTCACGTTTCCTGCTGTCTTAGAGACTTTAGAAAGCAAGAGCGTGCTTCTCGCTCTAAAGCAGATTGTGATCCATGGATGAGAACTATGCTGTGTGTGTCCTTTCAGAAATGGAGTTAAATCCCAGACTCTGTGTCTTCCTACAAGCAAGACTTCGTTTAAGGTAAGGGCAGTCACTTTTCTGCTCAAATGAACTACATCGTTCATGAAGCTCACACGTTTCCCATCTTAACTGACAAGCATTAGATGTTAGAGGACCAGTGCTTTGTATCAGTTTCAGGAGAAGAGTTGGACTACATATGGTCCGTATGTGTAGGAAACTCCGTTCTTTTGTTCTGAGCACACTCAGATTTCCTGCTGTATTAGAGAATCTAGAAAGCAAGAGTGTGCTTTGTTCTAAAGCAGAGTGTGATCAATGGATGATTACACTGCTGTGTGTTTCACTTCAGAAATGGAGTTAAATCCCAGGCTCTGTGTCTTCCTACAAGCAAGACTTCGATTCAGGTAAGGGCAGTCACTTTTCTGCTCAAACGAACTACATCGTTCACGAAGCTCACACGTTTCTCATCTTAACTGACAAGCATTGGATGTTAGAGGGTCAGTGCTTTGTATCAGTTTCAGAAGCAGATTTGGACTACATATGGTCTGTATGTGTAGGAAACACCGTTCTTTTGTTCTGGGCACACTCAAATTACCTGCTGTATTAGAGACTCTAGAAAGCAAGAGCGTGCTTCTCGCTCTAAAGCAGAGTGTGATCCATGGATGAGAAAAATGCTGTGTGTTTCCCTTCAGAAATGGAGTTAAATCCCAGGCTCTGTGTCTTACTACAAGCAAGACTTCGTTTCAGGTAAGGGCAGTCACTTTTCAGTTCAAAAGAACTACATCATTCACAAAGCTCACACGTTTCTCATCTTAACTGACAAGCATAGGATGTTAGCGGACCAGTGCTTTGTATCAGATTCAGAAGCAGAGTTGGACTACATATGGTCCGTATGTGTAGGAAACACTGTTGTTTTGTTCTCAGCACACTCACATTTCCTGCTGTCTTAGAGACTTTAGAAAGCAAGAACGTGCTTCTCGCTCTAAAGCAGAGTGTGATCCATGGATGAGAACTCTGCTGTGTGTTTCCCTTCAGAGATGGAGTTAAATGCTAGGATCTGTGTCTTACTACAAGCAAGACTTTGTTACAGGTAAGGACAGTCACTTTTCAGTTCAAAGGATCTACATCATTCTCAAAGCTCACACGTTTCTCATCTTAATTGACAAGCATTGGATGTTAGAGGACCAGTGCTTTGTGTCAGTTTCAGAAACAGAGTTGGACTAGGTATGGTCCCTATGTGTAGGAAACACCGTTCTTTTGTTCTCAGCGCACTCACGTTTCCTGCTGTCTTAGAGACTTTAGAAAGCAAGAGCGTGCTTCTCGCTCTAAAGCAGATTGTGATCCATGGATGAGAACTATGCTGTGTGTGTCCTTTCAGAAATGGAGTTAAATCCCAGACTCTGTGTCTTCCTACAAGCAAGACTTCGTTTCAGGTAAGGGCAGTCACTTTTCAGCTCAAACGAACTACATCGTTCACAAAGCTCACACGTTTCTCATCTTAACTGACAAGCATTGGATGTTAGAGGGTCAGTGCTTTGTATCAGTTTCAGAAGCAGATTTGGACTACATATGGTCTGTATGTGTAGGAAACACCGTTCTTTTGTTCTGGGCACACTCAGATTACCTGCTATATTAGAGACTCTAAAAGCAAGAGCGTGCTTCTCGCTCTAAAGCAGAGTGTGATCCATGGATGAGAAAAATGCTGTGTGTTTCCCTTCATAAATGGAGTTAAATCCCAGGCTCTGTGTCTTACTACAAGCAAGACTTCGTATCAGGTAAGGGCAGTCACTTTTCAGCTCAAACGAACTACATCGTTCACGAAGCTCACACGTTTCTCATCTTAACAGACAAGCATTGGATGTTAGAGGACCAGTGCTTTGTATCAGTTTCAGAAGCAGAGTTGAACTAGATATGGTCGGTATATGTAGGAAACACCGTTCTTTTGTTCTGGGCACACTCAGATTACCTGGTATATAGAGACTCTAAAAGCAACAGCGTGCTTCTCGCTCTAAAGCAGAGTGTGATCCATGGATGAGAAAAATGCTGTGTGTTTCCTTTCAGAAATGGAGTTAAATCCCAGGCTCTGTGTCTTACTACAAGCAAGACTTCGTTTCAGGTAAGGGCAGTCACTTTTCAGTTCAAAAGAACTACATCATTCACAAAGCTCACACGTTTCTCATCTTAACTGACAAGCATAGGATGTTAGAGGACCAGTGCTTTGTATCAGATTCAGAAGCAGAGTTGGATTACATATGGTCCGTATGTGTAGGAAACACTGTTCTTTTGTTCTCAGCACACTCACGTTTCCTTCTGTCTGAGAGCCTTTTGAAAGCAAGAGCGTGCTTCCCGCTCTAAAGCAGAGTGTGATCCATGGATGAGAACTCTGCTGTGTGTTTCCCTTCAGAGATGGAGTTAAATCCCAGGATCTGTGTCTTACTACAAGCAAGATTTCGTTACAGGTAAGGGCAGTCACTTTTCAGTTCAAAGCAACCACATCATTCTCAAAGCTCACACGTTTCTCATCTTAACTGACAAGCATTGGATGTTAGAGGACCAGTGCTTTGTGTCAGTTTCAGAAACAGAGTTGGACTAGGTATGGTCCCTATGTGTAGGAAACACCGTTCTTTTGTTCTCAGCGCACTCACGTTTCCTGCTGTCTTAGAGACTTTAGAAAGCAAGAGCGTGCTTCTCACTCTAAAGCAGATTGTGATCCATGGATGAGAACTATGCTGTGTGTGTCCTTTCAGAAATGGAGTTAAATCCCAGACACTGTGTCTTCCTACAAGCAAGACTTCGTTTAAGGTAAGGGCAGTCACTTTTCTGCTCAAACAAACTACATCGTTCATGAAGCTCACACGTTTCCCATCTTAACGGACAAGCATTGGATGTTAGAGGACCAGTGCTTTGTATCAGTTTCAGAAGAAGAGTTGGACTACATATGGTCCGTATGTGTAGGAAACTCCGTTCTTTTGTTCTGAGCACACTCAGATTTCCTGCTGTATTAGAGACTCTAGAAAGCAAGAGTGTGCTTTGTTCTAAAGCAGAGTGTGATCAATGGATGTTTACACTCCTGTGTATTTCACTTCAGAAATGGAGTTAAATCCCAGGCTCTGAGTCTTCCTACAAGCAAGACTTCGATTCAGGTAAGGGCAGTCACTTTTGTGCTCAAACGAACTATATCGTTCACGAAGCTCACACGTTTCTCATCTTAACTGACAAGCATTGGATGTTAGAGGGTCAGTGCTTTGTATCAGTTTCAGAAGCAGAGTTGAACTAGATATGGTCGGTATATGTAGGAAACACCGTTCTTTTGTTCTGGGCACACTCAGTTTACCTGGTATATAGAGACTCTAAAAGCAACAGCGTGCTTCTCGCTCTAAAGGAGAGTGTGATCCATGGATGAGAAAAATGCTGTGTGTTTCCTTTCAGAAATGGAGTTAAATCCCAGGCTATGTGTCTTACTACAAGCAAGACTTCGTTTCAGGTAAGGGCAGTCACTTTTCAGTTCAAAAGAACTACATCATTCACAAAGCTCACACGTTTCTCATCTTAACTGAAAAGCGTAGGATGTTAGAGGACCAGTGCTTTGTATCAGTTTCAGAAGCAGAGTTGGACTAGATATGGTCCGTATGTGTAGGAAACACCGTACTTTTTTTCTCAGCACACTCACGTTTCCTGCTGTCTTAGAGACTTTTGAAAGCAAGAGCGTGCTTCTCGCTCTAAAGCAGAGTGTGATCCATGGATGAGAACTATGCTGTGCGTTTCCCTTCAGAAATGGAGTTAAATCCCAGGCACTGTGTCTCCTACAATCAAGACTTCGTTTCAGGTAAGGGCAGTCACTTTTCAGCTCAAACGAACTACATCATTCACGGAGCTCACACGTTTCTCATCTTAACAGACAAGAATTGGATGTTAGAGGACCAGTGCTTTGTATCAGTTTAAGAAGCAGAGTTGGACTAGATAGGGTCCGTATGTGTAGGAAACACCGTTCTTTTGTTCTCAGCACAATCACGTTTCCTGCTGTCTTAGAGATTTTAGAAAGCAAGAGCGTGCTTCTCGCTCTAAAGCAGATTATGATCCATGGATGAGAACTATGCTGTGTGTTTCCCTTCAGAAATGGAGTTAAATCCCAGACTCTGTGTCTTCCTACAAGCAAGACTTCGTTTAAGGTAAGGGCAGTCACTTTTCTGCTCAAACGAACTACATCGTTCATGAAGCTCACACATTTCCCATCTTAACTGACAAGCATTGCATGTTAGAGGACCAGTGCTTTGTATCAGTTTCAGAAGAAGAATTGGATTACATATGGTCCGTATGTGTAGGAAACACCGTTCTTTTGTTCTGGGCACACTCAGATTACCTGCTATATTAGAGACTCTAAAAGCAAGAGCGTGCTTCTCGCTCTAAAGCAGAGTGTGATCCATGGATGAGAAAAATGCTGTGTGTTTCCCTTCAGAAATGGAGTTAAATCCCAGGCTCTGTGTCTTACTCCAAGCAAGAATTTGTTTGAGGTAAGGGCAGTCACTTTTCAGCTCAAACGAACTACATCGTTCACGAAGCTCACACGTTTCTCATCTTAACAGACAAGCATTGGATGTTAGAGGACCAGTGCTTTGTATCAGTTTCAGAAGCAGAGTTGAACTAGATATGGTCCGTATATGTAGGAAACACCGTTCTTTTGTTCTCAGCAAAATCACGTTTCCTGCTATCTTAGAGATTTTAGATAGCAAGAGCGTGCTTCTCGCTCTAAAGCAGATTGTGATCCATGGATGAGAACTATGCTGTGTGTTTCCCTTCAGAAATGGAGTTAAATCCCAGACTCTGTGTCTTCCTACAAGCAAGACTTCGTTTAAGGTAAGGGCAGTCACTTTACTTCTCAAAGGAACTACATCGTTCATGAAGCTCACACATTTCCCATCTTAACTGACAAGCATTGGATGTTAGAGGACCAGTGCTTTGTATCAGGTTCAGAAGCAGAGTTGGACTAGATATGGTCCGTAAGTGTAGGAAACACCGTTCTTTTGTTCTCAGCACACTCACATTTCCTGCTGTCTTAGAGACTTTAGAAAGCAAGAGCGTGCTTCTCGCTCTAAAGCAGAGTGTGATCCATGGATGAGAACTCTGCTGTGTGTTTCCCTTCAGAGATGGAGTTAAATGCTAGGATCTGTGTCTTACTACAAGCAAGACTTTGTTACAGGTAAGGACAGTCACTTTTCAGTTCAAAGGATCTACATCATTCTCAAAGCTCACACGTTTCTCATCTTAATTGACAAGCATTGGATGTTAGAGGACCAGTGCTTTGTGTCAGTTTCAGAAACAGAGTTGGACTAGGTATGGTCCCTATGTGTAGGAAACACCGTTCTTTTGTTCTCAGCGCACTCACGTTTCCTGCTGTCTTAGAGACTTTAGAAAGCAAGAGCGTGCTTCTCGCTCTAAAGCAGATTGTGATCCATGGATGAGAACTATGCTGTGTGTGTCCTTTCAGAAATGGAGTTAAATCCCAGACTCTGTGTCTTCCTACAAGCAAGACTTCGTTTAAGGTAAGGGCAGTCACTTTTCTGCTCAAACGAACTACATCGTTCATGAAGCTCACACGTTTCCCATCTTAACTGACAAGCATTAGATGTTAGAGGACCAGTGCTTTGTATCAGTTTCAGAAGAAGAGTTGGACTACATATGGTCTGTATGTGTAGGAAACTCCGTTCTTTTGTTCTGAGCACACTCAGATTTCCTGCTGTATTAGAGAATCTAGAAAGCAAGAGTGTGCTTTGTTCTAAAGAAGAGTGTGATCAATGGATGATTACACTGCTGTGTGTTTCACTTCAGAAATGGAGTTAAATCCCAGGCTCTGTGTCTTCCTACAAGCAAGACTTCGATTCAGGTAAGGGCAGTCACTTTTCTGCTCAAACGAACTACATCGTTCACGAAGCTCACACGTTTCTCATCTTAACTGACAAGCATTGGATGTTAGAGGGTCAGTGCTTTGTATCAGTTTCAGAAGCAGATTTGGACTACATATGGTCTGTATGTGTAGGAAACACCGTTCTTTTGTTCTGGGCACACTCAAATTACCTGCTGTATTAGAGACTCTAGAAAGCAAGAGCGTGCTTCTCGCTCTAAAGCAGAGTGTGATCCATGGATGAGAAAAATGCTGTGTGTTTCCCTTCAGAAATGGAGTTAAATCCCAGGCTCTGTGTCTTACTACAAGCAAGACTTTGTTACAGGTAAGGGCAGTCACTTTTCAGTTCAAAGCAACCACATCATTCTCAAAGCTCACACGTTTCTCATCTTAACTGACAAGCATTGGATGTTAGAGGACCAGTGCTTTGTGTCAGTTTCAGAAACAGAGTTGGACTAGGTATGGTCCCTATGTGTAGGAAACACCGTTCTTTTGTTCTCAGCGCACTCACGTTTCCTGCTGTCTTAGAGACTTTAGAAAGCAAGAGCGTGCTTCTCGCTCTAAAACAGATTGTGATCCATGGATGAGAACTATGCTGTGTGTGTCCTTTCAGAAATGGAGTTAAATCCCAGACTCTGTGTCTTCCTACAAGCAAGACTTCGTTTAAGGTAAGGGCAGTCACTTTTCTGCTCAAACGAACTACATCGTTCATGAAGCTCACACGTTTCCCATCTTAACTGACAAGCATTGGATGTTAGAGGACCAGTGCTTTGTATCAGTTTCAGAAGCAGAGTTGAACTAGATATGGACCGTATATGTAGGAAACACCGTTCTTTTGTTCTGGGCACACTCAGATTACCTGGTATATAGAGACTCTAAAAGCAACAGCGTGCTTCTCGCTCTAAAGCAGAGTGTGATCCATGGATGAGAAAAATGCTGTGTGTTTCCTTTCAGAAATGGAGTTAAATCCCAGGCTCTGTGTCTTACTACAAGCAATACTTCGTTTCAGGTAAGGGCAGTCACTTTTCAGTTCAAAAGAACTACATCATTCAAAAAGCTCACACGTTTCTCATCTTAACTGACAAGCATAGGATGTTAGAGGACCAGTGCTTTGTATCAGATTCAGAGCAGAGTTGGACTAGATATGGTCCGTATGTGTAGGAAACACCGTTCTTTTGTTCTCAGCACACTCACGTTTCCTGCTGTCTTAGAGACTTTTGAAAGCAAGAGCGTGCTTCTCGCTCTAAAGCAGATTGTGATCCATGGATGAGAACTATGCTGTGTGTGTCCTTTCAGAAATGGAGTTAAATCCCAGGATCTGTGTCTTCCTACAAGCAAGACTTCGTTTAAGGTAAGGGCAGTCACTTTTCTGCTCAAACGAACTACATCGTTCATGAAGCTCACACGTTTCCCATCTTAACTGACAAGCATTGCATGTTAGAGGACCAGTGCTTTGTATCAGTTTCAGAAGAAGAGTTGGACTACATATGGGCCGTATGTGTAGGAAACTCCGTTCTTTTGTTCTGAGCACACTCAGATTTCCTGCTGTATTAGAGACTCTAGAAAGCAAGAGTGTGCTTTGTTCTAAAGCAGAGTGTGATCAATGGATGATTACACTGCTGTGTGTTTCACTTCAGAAATGGAGTTAAATCCCAGGCTCTGAGTCTTCCTACAAGCAAGACTTCGATTCAGGTAAGGGCAGTCACTTTTCTGCTCAAACGAACTACATCGTTCACGAAGCTCACACGTTTCTCATCTTAACTGACAAGCATTGGATGTTAGAGGGTCAGTGCTTTATATCAGTTTCAGAAGCAGATTTAGACTACATATGGTCTGTATGTGTAGGAAACACCGTTCTTTTGTTCTGGGCACACTCAGATTACCTGCTATATTAGAGACTCTAAAAGCAAGAGTGTGCTTCTCGCTCTAAAGCAGAGTGTGATCCATGGATTAGAAAAATGCTGTGTGTTTCCCTTCAGAAATGTTGTTAAATCCCAGGCTCTGAGTCTTCCTACAAGCAAGACTTCGTTTCAGGTAAGGGCAGTCACTTTTCAGTTCAAAAGAACTACATCATTCACAAAGCTCACACGTTTCTCATCTTAACTGACAAGCATAGGATGTTAGAGGACCAGTGCTTTGTATCATATTCAGAAGCAGAGTTGGACTACATATGGTCCGTATGTGTAGGAAACACTGTTGTTTTGTTCTCAGCACACTCACGTTTCCTGCTGTCTTAGAGACTTTTGAAAGCAAGAGCGTGCTTCTCGCTCTAAAGCAGAGTGTGATCCATGGATGAGAAAAATGCTGTGTGTTTCCTTTCAGAAATGGAGTTAAATCCCAGGCTCTGTGTCTTACTACAAGCAAGACTTCGTTTCAGGTAAGGGCAGTCACTTTTCAGCTCAAACGAACTACATCATTCACGGAGCTCACACGTTTCTCATCTTAACAGACAAGAATTGGATGTTAGAGGACCAGTGCTTTGTATCAGTTTAAGAAGCAGAGTTGGACTAGATAGGGTCCGCATGTGTATGAAACACCGTTCTTTTGTTCTCAGCAAAATCACGTTTCCTGCTGTCTTAGAGATTTTACAAAGCAAGAGCGTGCTTCTCGCTCTAAAGCAGATTGTGATCCATGGATGAGAACTATGCTGTGTGTTTCCCTTCAGAAATGGAGTTAAATCCCAGACTCTGTGTCTTCCTACAAGCAAGACTTCGTTTAAGGTAAGGGCAGTCACTTTTCTGCTCAAACGAACTACATCGTTCATGAAGCTTCCACATTTCCCATCTTAACTGACAAGCATTGGATGTTAGAGGACCAGTGCTTTGTATCAGTTTCAGAAGAAGAATTGGATTACATATGGTCCGTATGTGTAGGAAACACCGTTCTTTTGTTCTGGGCACACTCAGATTACCTGCTATATTAGAGACTCTAAAAGCAAGAGCGTGCTTCTCGCTCTAAAGCAGAGTGTGATCCATGGATGAGAAAAATGCTGTGTGTTTCCCTTCAGAAATGGAGTTAAATCCCAGGCTCTGTGTCTTACTCCAAGCAAGACTTCGTTTCAGGTAAGGGCAGTCAGTTTTCAGCTCAAAGGAACTACATCGTTCACGAAGCTCACACGTTTCTCATCTTAACAGACAAGCATTGGATGTTAGAGGACCAGTGCTTTGTATCAGTTTCAGAAGCAGAGTTGAACTAGATATGGTCCGTATATGTAGGAAACACCGTTCTTTTGTTCTGGGCACACTCAGATTACCTGGTATATAGAGACTCTAAAAGCAACAGCGTGCTTCTCGCTCTAAAGCAGAGTGTGATCCATGGATGAGAAAAATGCTGTGTGTTTCCTTTCAGAAATGGAGTTAAATCCCAGGCTCTGTGTCTTACTACAAGCAATACTTCGTTTCAGGTAAGGGCAGTCACTTTTCAGTTCAAAAGAACTACATCATTCAAAAAGCTCACACGTTTCTCATCTTAACTGACAAGCATAGGATGTTAGAGGACCAGTGCTTTGTATCAGATTCAGAGCAGAGTTGGACTAGATATGGTCCGTATGTGTAGGAAACACCGTTCTTTTGTTCTCAGCACAGTCACGTTTCCTGCTGTCTTAGAGACTTTTGAAAGCAAGAGCGTGCTTCTCGCTCTAAAGCAGATTGTGATCCATGGATGAGAACTATGCTGTGTGTGTCCTTACAGAAATGGAGTTAAATCCCAGGATCTGTGTCTTCCTACAAGCAAGACTTCGTTTAAGGTAAGGGCAGTCACTTTTCTGCTCAAACGAACTACATCGTTCATGAAGCTCACACGTTTCCCATCTTAACTGACAAGCATTGCATGTTAGAGGACCAGTGCTTTGTATCAGTTTCAGAAGAAGAGTTGGACTACATATGGGCCGTATGTGTAGGAAACTCCGTTCTTTTGTTCTGAGCACACTCAGATTTCCTGCTGTATTAGAGACTCTAGAAAGCAAGAGTGTGCTTTGTTCTAAAGCAGAGTGTGATCAATGGATGATTACACTCCTGTGTGTTTCACTTCAGAAATGGAGTTAAATCCCAGGCTCTGAGTCTTCCTACAAGCAAGACTTCGATTCAGGTAGGGGCAGTCACTTTTCTGCTCAAACGAACTACATCGTTCACGAAGCTCACACGTTTCTCATCTTAACTGACAAGCATTGGATGTTAGAGGGTCAGTGCTTTGTATCAGTTTCAGAAGCAGAGTTGAACTAGATATGGTCGGTATATGTAGGAAACACCGTCCTTTTGTTCTGGGCACACTCAGTTTACCTGGTATATAGAGACTCTAAAAGCAACAGCGTGCTTCTCGCTCTAAAGCAGAGTGAGATCCATGGATGAGAAAAATGCTGTGTGTTTCCTTTCAGAAATGGAGTTAAATCCCAGGCTCTGTGTCTTACTACAAGCAAGACTTCGTTTCAGGTAAGGGCAGTCACTTTTCAGCTCAAACGAACTACATCATTCACGGAGCTCACACGTTTCTCATCTTAACAGACAAGAATTGGATGTTAGAGGACCAGTGCTTTGTATCAGTTTAAGAAGCAGAGATGGACTAGATAGGGTCCGTATGTGTAGGAAACACCGTTCTTTTGTTCTCAGCAAAATCACGTTTCCTGCTGTCTTAGAGATTTTACAAAGCAAGAGCGTGCTTCTCGCTCTAAAGCAGATTGTGATCCATGGATGAGAACTATGCTGTGTGTTTCCCTTCAGAAATGGAGTTAAATCCCAGACTCTGTGTCTTCCTACAAGCAAGACTTCGTTTAAGGTAAGGGCAGTCACTTTTCTGCTCAAACGAACTACATCGTTCATGAAGCTCACACATTTCCCATCTTAACTGACAAGCACTGGATGTTAGAGGACCAGTGCTTTGTATCAGTTTCAGAAGAAGAATTGGATTACATATGGTCCGTATGTGTAGGAAACACCGTTCTTTTGTTCTGGGCACACTCAGATTACCTGCTATATTAGAGACTCTAAAAGCAAGAGCGTGCTTCTCGCTCTAAAGCAGAGTGTGATCCATGGATGAGAAAAATGCTGTGTGTTTCCCTTCAGAAATGGAGTTAAATCCCAGGCTCTGTGTCTTACTCCAAGCAAGACTTCGTTTCAGGTAAGGGCAGTCAGTTTTCAGCTCAAAGGAACTACATCGTTCACGAAGCTCACACGTTTCTCATCTTAACAGACAAGCATTGGATGTTAGAGGACCAGTGCTTTGTATCAGTTTCAGAAGCAGAGTTGAACTAGATATGGTCCGTATATGTAGGAAACACCGTTCTTTTGTTCTCAGCACACTCACGTTTCCTGCTGTCTTGGAGACATTTGAAAGCAAGAGCGTGCTTCTCGCTCTAAAGCAGAGTGTGATCCATGGATGAGAACTCTGCTGTGTGTTTCCCTTCAGAGATGGAGTTAAATCCCAGGATCTGTGTCTTACTACAAGCAAGACTTTGTTACAGGTAAGGGCAGTCACTTTTCAGTTCAAAGGAACTACATCATTCTCAAAGCTCACACGTTTCTCATCTTAACTGACAAGCATTGGATGTTAGAGGACCAGTGCTTTGTGTCAGTTTCAGAAACAGAGTTGGACTAGGTATGGTCCCTATGTGTAGGAAACACCGTTCTTTTGTTTTCAGCGCACTCACGTTTCCTGCTGTCTTAGAGACTTTAGAAAGCAATAGCGTGCTTCTCGCTCTAAAACTGATTGTGATCCATGGACGAGAACTATGCTGTGTGTGTCCTTTCAGAAATGGAGTTAAATCCCAGACTCTGTGTCTTCCTACAAGCAAGACTTCGATTCAGGTAAGGGCAGTCACTTTTCTGCTCAAACGAACTACATCGTTCATGAAGCTCACACGTTTCCCATCTTAACTGACAAGCATTGGATGTTAGAGGACCAGTGCTTTGTATCAGTTTCAGAAGAAGAGTCGGACTACATATGGGCCGTATGTGTAGGAAACTCCGGTCTTTTGTTCTGAGCACACTCAGATTTCCTGCTGTATTAGAGACTCTAGAAAGCAAGAGTGTGCTTTGTTCTAAAGCAGAGTGTGATCAATGGATGATTACACTGCTGTGTGTTTCACTTCAGAAATGGAGTTAAATCCCAGGCTCTGAGTCTTCCTACAAGCAATTCTTCGATTCTGGTAAGGGCAGTCACTTTTCTGCTCAAAAGAACTACATCGTTCACGAAGCTCACACGTTTCTCATCTTAACTGACAAGCATTGGATGTTAGAGGGTCAGTGCTTTGTATCAGTTTCAGAAGCAGATTTGGACTACATATGGTATGTATGTGTAGGAAACACCGTTCTTTTGTTCTCAGCACACTCACGTTTCCTGCTGTCTTAGAAACTTTTGAAAGCAAGAGCGTGCTTCTCGCTCCAAAGCAGAGTGTGATCCATGGATGAGAAAAATGCTGTGTGTTTCCCTTCAGAAATGGAGTTAAATCCCAGGCTCTGTGTCTTACTACAAGCAAGACTTCGTTTCAGGTAAGGGCAGTCACTTTTCATCACAAACGAACTACATCGTTCACGAAGCTCACACGTTTCTCATCTTAACAGACAAGCATTGGATGTTAGCGGACCAGTGCTTTGTATCAGTTTCAGAAGCAGAGTTGAACTAGATATGGTCTGTATATGTAGGAAAAACCGTTCGTTTCTTCTGGGCACACTCAGATTACCTGGTATATAGAGACTCTAAAAGCCACAGTGTGCTTCTCGCTCTAAAGCAGAGTGTGATCCATGGATGAGAAAAATGCTGTGTGTTTCCTTTCAGAAACGGAGTTAAATCCCAGGCTCTGTGTCTTACTACAAGCAATACTTCGTTTCAGGTAAGGGCAGTCACTTTTCAGTTCAAAAGAACTACATCATTCACAAAGCTCACACGTTTCTCATCTTAACTGACAAGCATTGGATGTTAGAGGGTCAGTGCTTTGTATCAGTTTCAGAAGCAGATTTGGACTACATATGGTCTGTATGTGTAGGAAACACCGTTCTTTTGTTCTGGGCACACTCAGATTACCTGCTATATTAGAGACTCTAAAAGCAATAGCGTGCTTCTCACTCTAAAGCAGAGTGTGATCCATGGATGAGAAAAATGCTGTGTGTTTCCCTTCAGAAATGGAGTTAAATCCCAGGCTCTGTGTCTTACTACAAGCAAGACTTCGTTTAAGGTAAGGGCAGTCACTTTTCAGCTCAAACGAACTACATCGTTCACGAAGCTCACACGTTTCTCATCTGAACAGACAAGCATTGGATGTTAGAGGACCAGTGCTTTGTATCAGTTTCAGAAGCAGAGTTGAACTAGATATGGTCCGTATATGTAGGAAACACCGTTCTTTTGTTCTGGGCACACTCAGATTACCTGGTATATAGAGACTCTAAAAGCAACAGCGTGCTTCTCGCTCTAAAGCAGAGTGTGATCCATGGATGAGAAAAATGCTGTGTGTTTCCTTTCAGAAATGGAGTTAAATCCCAGGCTCTGTGTCTTACTACAAGCAATACTTCTTTACAGGTAAGGGCAGTCACTTTTCAGTTCAAAAGAACTACATCATTCACAAAGCTCACACGTTTCTCATCTTAACTGACAAGCATATGATGTTAGAGGACCAGTGCTTTGTATCAGATTCAGAAGCAGAGTTGGACTAGATATGGTCCCTATGTGTAGGAAACACCGTTCTTTTGTTCTCAGCACACTCACGTTTCCTGCTGTCTTAGAGATTTTTGAAAGCAAGAGCGTGCTTCGCGCTCTAAAGCAGATTGTGATCCATGGATGAGAATTATGCTGTGTGTGTCCTTTCAGAAATGGAGTTAAATCCCAGACTCTGTGTCTTCCTACAAGCAAGACTTCGTTTAAGGTAAAGACAGTCACTTTTCTGCTCAAACGAACTACATCGTTCATGAAGCTCACACGTTTCCCATCTTAACTGACAAGCATTGCATGTTAGAGGACCAGTGCTTTCTATCAGTTTCAGAAGAAGAGTCGGACTACATATGGGCCGTATGTGTAGGAAACTCCGGTCTTTTGTTCTGAGCACACTCAGATTTCCTGCTGTATTAGAGACTCTAGAAAGCAAGAGTGTGCTTCTCGCTCTAAAGCAGAGTGTGATCCATGGATTAGAAAAATGCTGTGTGTTTCCCTTCAGAAATGGAGTTAAATCCCAGGCTCTGTGTCTTACTACAAGCAAGACTTCGTTTCAGGTAAGTGCAGCTATTTACAGGTCAAACGAACTACATCGTTCACGAAGCTCACACGTTTCAGATATTACCTGACAAGCATTGGATGTTAGAGGATTTGTAGTTTGTTTCAGTTTCTGAAGCAGAGTTGAACTATATATGGTCCATATGAGTAGGAAACACCATTCTTTTGTTCTGAGCACACTCATGTTTCCTCTGTATTAAAGACTCTAGAAAGCAAGAGCGTGCTTCTCGCTCTAAAGCAGAGTGTGATCCATGGATGAGAACTATGCTGTGTGTTTCCCTTCACAAATGGAGTTAAATCCCAGGCTCTGAGTCTTCCTACAAGCAAGACTTCGTTTCAGGTAAGGGCAGTCACTTTTCAGCTCAAACGAACTACATCATTCACGAAACTCACAAGTTTCTCATCCTAACTGACAAACATTGGATGTTAGAGGACCAGTACTTTGTGTCAGTTTCAGAAGCAGAGTTGGACTAGATATGGTCCGTATATGTAGAAACACTGTTCTTTTTTTCGCAGCACACACACGTTTCCTGCTGTCTTAGAGACTCTAGAAAACAAGAGCGTGCTTCCTGTTCTAAAGCAGAGTGTGATCAATGGATGAGAACACTGCTGTGTGTTTCACTTCAGAAATGGAGTTAAATCCCAGGCTCTGAGTCTTCCTACAAGCAAACTTTCGTTTCAGGTAAGGGCAGTCACTTTTCTGTTCAAACTAACTACATCTTTCACAATGCTCACCCGTTTCTCATCTTAACTGAAAAGCACTGGATGTTAGAGGACCTTTGCTTTGTATGAATTTCAGAAGCAGAGCTGAAATAGATATGGTCAGTATGTTTAGGAAACACCGTTCTTTTGTTGTGATCAAACTCAGGTTTCCTGCTGTCTTAGAGACTCTAGAAAGCAAGAGCTTGCTTCTCGCTCTAAAGCAGAGTGTGATCCCTGGATGAGAACTCTGCTGTGTGTATCCGTTCAGAATTGGTGTTAATTCCCAGGCTCTGTGTCTTCCTACAAGCAAGACTTCGTTTCAGGTAAGGGCAGTCACTTTTCATCTCAAACGAACTACATCGTTCACGAAGCTCACACGTTTCTCATCTTAACAGACAAGCATTGGATGTTAGAGGACCAGTGCTTTGTATCAGTTTCAGAAGCAGAGTTGGACTAGATATGGTCCGTATGTGTAGGAAACACCGTTCTTTTGTTCTGAGCACACTAAGGTTTCCTGCTGTATTAGAGAATCTAGAAAGCAAGAGCTTGCTTCTCGCTCTAAAGCAGAGTGTGATACATGGATGAGAACTATGCTGTGTGTTTCACTTCAGAAATGGAGTTAAATCCCAGTCTCTGAGTCTTCCTACAAGCAACACTTCGTTTCACGTAAGTGCAGCTACTTTACAGGTCAAACGAACTACGTCGTTCACGCAGATCACACGTTTCAGATCTTATCTGACAAGCATTGGATGTTAGAGGACTTGTGGATTGTTTCAGTTTCAGAAGCAGAGTTGAACTATATATGGTCCATATGAGTAGGAAACATTCTTTTGTTCTGAGCACACTCATGTTTCTTCTGTATTAAAGACTCTAGAAAGCAAGAGCGTGCTTCTCGCTCTAAAGCAGAGTGTGATCCATGGATGAGAACTATGCTGTGTGTTTCCCTTCACAAATGGAGTTAAATCCCAGGCTCTGAGTCTTCCTACAAGCAAGACTTCGTTTCAGGTAAGGGCCGTCACTTTTCAGCTCAAACGAACTACATCATTCACGAAACTCACAAGTTTCTCATCCTAACTGACAAGCATTGGATGTTAGAGGACCAGTACTTTGTGTCAGTTTCAGAAGCAGAGTTGGACTAGATATGGTCCGTATGTGTAGAAACACTGTTCTTTTGTTCTCAGCACACACACGTTTCCTGCTGTCTTAGAGACTCTAGAAAACAAGAGCGTGCTTCTTGTTCTAAAGCAGAGTGTGATCAATGGATGAGAACACTGCTGTGTGTTTCACTTCAGAAATGGAGTTAAATCCCAGGCTCTGAGTCTTCCTACAAGAAAACTTTCGTTTCAGGTAAGGGCAGTCACTTTTCTGCTCAAACTAACTACATCGTTCACAAAGCTCACACGTTTCTCATCTGAACTGACAAGCATTGGATGTTAGAGGACCAGTGCTTTGTGTCAGTTTCAGAAGCAGATTTGGACTACATATGGTCTGTATGTGTACGAAAACCCGTTCTTTTGTTCTGGGCACACTCATATTTCCTGCTGTATTAGAGACTCTAGAAAGCAAGAGTGTGCTTCTTGCTCTAACGCAGAGTGTGATCCATGGATGAGAACTATACTGTTTATTTCCCTTCAGAAATGGAGTTAAATCCCAGGCTCTGTGTCTTACTACAAGCAAGACTTCGTTTCAGGTAAGTGCAGCTATTTACAGGTCAAACGAACTACATCGTTCACGAAGCTCACACGTTTCGGATCTTACCTGACAAGCATTGGATGTTAGAGGACTTGTGGTTTGAGTCAGTTTCAGAAGCAGAGTTGAACTATATATGGTCCATATGAGTAGGAAACACCGTTCTTTTGTTCTGAGCACACACATGTTTCCTCTGTATTAAAGACACTAGAAAGCAAGAGCGTGCTTCTCGCTCTAAAGCAGAGTGTGATCCATGGATGAGAACTATGCTGTGTGTTTCCCTTCACAAATGGAGTTAAATCCCAGGCTCTGAGTCTTCCTACAAGAAAGACTTCGTTTCAGGTAAGGGCAGTCACATTTCAGCTCAAACGAACTACACCATTCACGAAGCTCACACTTATCGGATCTTACCTGACAAGCATTGGATGTTAGAGGACCTGCGGTTTGTTTCAGTTTCAGAAGCAGAGTTGAACCAAATATGGTCCGTATGTTTAGGAAACACCGTTCTTTTGTTCTGAGCACACTCAGGTTTCCTGCTCTATTAGAGACTCTAGAAAGCACGTGCGTGCTTATCGCTCTAAAGCAGAGTGTGATCCATGGATGAGAACTATGCTGTGTGTTTCCCTTCAGAAATGGAGTTAAATCCCAGGCTCTGTGTCTTCCTAAAAGCAAGACTTCGTTTCAGGTAAGGGCAGTCACTTTTCAGATCAAACGAACTACATCGTTCACAAAGATCACACGTTTCTCATCTTAACAGACAAGCATTGGATGTTAGAGGACCAGTGCCTTGTATCAGTTTCAGAAGCAGAGTTCGACTAGATATGGTCCATAGGTGTAGGAAACACCATTCTTTTGTTCTCAGCACACTCACGTTTGCTGCTGTCTTAGAGACTCTAGAAAGGAAGAGAGTGCTTCTTGCTTTAAAGCACATTGTGATCAATGGATGAGAACTCTTCTGTGTGTTTCACTTCAGAATTGGAGTTAAATCCCAGGCTCTGAGACTTTCTAAAATCAAGACTTCGTTTAAGGTAAGGGCAGTCACTTTTCTGCTCAAACGAACTACATCATTCACGAAACTCACAAGTTTCTCATCCTAACTGACAAGCATTGGATGTTAGAGGACCTGCGGTTTGTTTCAGTTTCAGTAGCAGAGTTGGACTAGATATGGTCCGTATGTGTAGGAAACACCGTTCTTTTGTTCTGAGCACACTCAGGTTTCCTGCTGTATTAGAGAGTCTAGAAAGCAAGAGCTTGCTTCTCGCTCTAAAGCAGAGTGTGATCCATGGATGAGAACTATGCTTTGTGTTTCACTACAGAAATGGAGTTAAATCCCAGTCTCTGAGTCTTCCTACAAGCAACACTTCGTTTCAGGTAAGTGCAGCTACTTTACAGGTCAAACGAACTACATCGTTCACGAAGCTCACATGTTTCAGATCTTACCTGACAAGGATTGGATGTTAGAGGACTTGTGGTTCCTTTCAGTTTCAGAAGCAGATTTGAACTATATATGGTCCATATGAGTAGGAAACAACATTCTTTTGTTCTGAGCACACTCATGTTTCCTCTGTATTAAAGACTCTAGAAAGCAAGAGCGTGCTTCTCGCTCTAAAGCAGAGTGTGATCCCTGGATGAGAACTATGCTGTGTGTTTCCTTCAGAAATGGTGTTAATTCCCAGGCTCTGTGTCTTCCTACAAGCAAGACTTCGTTTCAGGTAAGGGCAGTCACTTTTCAGCTCAAACGAACTACATCATTCACGAAACTCACAAGTTTCTCATCCTAACTGACAAACATTGGATGTTAGAGGACCAGTACTTTGTGTCAGTTTCAGAAGCAGAGTTGGACTAGATATGGTCCGTATGTGTAGAAACACTGTTCTTTTGTTCTCAGCACACACACGTTTCCTGCTGTCTTAGAGACTCTAGAAAACAAGAGCATGCTTATTGTTCTAAAGCAGAGTGTGATCAATGGATGAGAACACTGCTGTGTGTTTCACTTCAGAAATGGAGTTAAATCCCAGGCTCTGAGTCTTCCTACAAGCAAACTTTCATTTCAGGTAAGGGCAGTCACTTTTCTGCTCTAACTAACTACATCTTTCACAATGCTCACCCGTTTCTCATCTTAACTGACAAGCACTGGATTTTAGAGGACCTTTGCTTTGTATGAATTTCAGAAGCAGAGTTGAACTAGATATGGTCAGTATGTTTAGGAAACACTGTTCTTTTGTTCTGATCAAACTCAGGTTTCCTGCTTTCTTAGAGACTCTAGAAAGCAAGAGCGTGCTTCTCGCTCTAAAGCAGAGTGTGATATCTGGATGAGAACTATGCTGTGTGATTCCGTTCAGAAATGGTGTTAATTCCCAGGCTCTGTGTCTTCCTACAAGCAAGACTTCGTTTCAGGTAAGGGCAGTCACTTTTCATCTCAAACGAACTACATCGTTCACGAAGCTCACACGTTTCTCATCTTAACAGACAAGCATTGGATGTTAGAGGACCAGTGCTTTGTATCAGTTTCAGAAGCAGAGTTAGACTAGATAAGGTCCGTATGTGTAGGAAACACCGTTCTTTTGTTCTGAGCACACTCCGGTTTCCTGCTGTATTAGAGAATCTAGAAAGCAAGAGCTTGCTTCTCGCTCTAAAGCAGAGTGTGATACATGGATGAGAACTATGCTGTGTGTTTCACTTCAGAAATGGAGTTAAATCCCAGTCTCTGAGTCTTCCAACAAGCTACACTTCGTTTCACGTAAGTGCAGCTACTTTACAGGTCAAACGAACTACGTCGTTCACGCAGATCACACGTTTCAGATCTTACCTGACAAGCATTGGATGTTAGAGGACTTGTGGATTGTTTCAGTTTCAGAAGCAGAGTTGAACTATGTATGGTCCATATGAGTAGGAAACATTCTTTTGTTCTGAGCACACTCATGTTTCTTCTGTATTAAAGACTCTAGAAAGCAAGAGCGTGCTTCTCGCTCTAAAGCAGAGTGTGATCCATGGATGAGAACTATGCTGTGTGTTTCCCTTCACAAATGGAGTTAAATCCCAGGCTCTGAGTCTTCCTACAAGCAAGACTTCGTTTCAGGTAAGGGCCGTCACTTTTCAGCTCAAACGAACTACATCATTCACGAAACTCACAAGTTTCTCATCCTAACTGACAAGCATTGGATGTTAGAGGACCAGTACTTTGTGTCAGTTTCAGAAGCAGAGTTGGACTAGATATGGTCCGTATGTGTAGAAACACTGTTCTTTTGTTCTCAGCACACACACGTTTCCTGCTGTCTTAGAGACTCTAGAAAACAAGAGCGTGCTTCTTGTTCTAAAGCAGAGTGTGATCAATGGATGAGAACACTGCTGTGTGTTTCACTTCAGAAATGGAGTTAAATCCCAGACTCTGTGTCTTCCTACAAGCAAGACTTCGTTTAAGGTAAGGGCAGTCACTTTTCTGCTCAAACGAACTACATCGTTCATGAAGCTCACACGTTTCCCATCTTAACTGACAAGCATTGGATGTTAGAGGACCAGTGCTTTGTATCAGTTTCAGAAGCAGAGTTGAACTAGATATGGACCGTATATGTAGGAAACACCGTTCTTTTGTTCTGGGCACACTCAGATTACCTGGTATATAGAGACTCTAAAAGCAACAGCGTGCTTCTCGCTCTAAAGCAGAGTGTGATCCATGGATGAGAAAAATGCTGTGTGTTTCCTTTCAGAAATGGAGTTAAATCCCAGGCTCTGTGTCTTACTACAAGCAATACTTCGTTTCAGGTAAGGGCAGTCACTTTTCAGTTCAAAAGAACTACATCATTCAAAAAGCTCACACGTTTCTCATCTTAACTGACAAGCATAGGATGTTAGAGGACCAGTGCTTTGTATCAGATTCAGAGCAGAGTTGGACTAGATATGGTCCGTATGTGTAGGAAACACCGTTCTTTTGTTCTCAGCACACTCACGTTTCCTGCTGTCTTAGAGACTTTTGAAAGCAAGAGCGTGCTTCTCGCTCTAAAGCAGATTGTGATCCATGGATGAGAACTATGCTGTGTGTGTCCTTTCAGAAATGGAGTTAAATCCCAGGATCTGTGTCTTCCTACAAGCAAGACTTCGTTTAAGGTAAGGGCAGTCACTTTTCTGCTCAAACGAACTACATCGTTCATGAAGCTCACACGTTTCCCATCTTAACTGACAAGCATTGCATGTTAGAGGACCAGTGCTTTGTATCAGTTTCAGAAGAAGAGTTGGACTACATATGGGCCGTATGTGTAGGAAACTCCGTTCTTTTGTTCTGAGCACACTCAGATTTCCTGCTGTATTAGAGACTCTAGAAAGCAAGAGTGTGCTTTGTTCTAAAGCAGAGTGTGATCAATGGATGATTACACTGCTGTGTGTTTCACTTCAGAAATGGAGTTAAATCCCAGGCTCTGAGTCTTCCTACAAGCAAGACTTCGATTCAGGTAAGGGCAGTCACTTTTCTGCTCAAACGAACTACATCGTTCACGAAGCTCACACGTTTCTCATCTTAACTGACAAGCATTGGATGTTAGAGGGTCAGTGCTTTATATCAGTTTCAGAAGCAGATTTAGACTACATATGGTCTGTATGTGTAGGAAACACCGTTCTTTTGTTCTGGGCACACTCAGATTACCTGCTATATTAGAGACTCTAAAAGCAAGAGTGTGCTTCTCGCTCTAAAGCAGAGTGTGATCCATGGATTAGAAAAATGCTGTGTGTTTCCCTTCAGAAATGTTGTTAAATCCCAGGCTCTGAGTCTTCCTACAAGCAAGACTTCGTTTCAGGTAAGGGCAGTCACTTTTCAGTTCAAAAGAACTACATCATTCACAAAGCTCACACGTTTCTCATCTTAACTGACAAGCATAGGATGTTAGAGGACCAGTGCTTTGTATCATATTCAGAAGCAGAGTTGGACTACATATGGTCCGTATGTGTAGGAAACACTGTTGTTTTGTTCTCAGCACACTCACGTTTCCTGCTGTCTTAGAGACTTTTGAAAGCAAGAGCGTGCTTCTCGCTCTAAAGCAGAGTGTGATCCATGGATGAGAACTCTGCTGTGTGTTTCCCTTCAGAGATGGAGTTAAATCCCAGGATCTGTGTCTTACTACAAGCAAGACTTTGTTACAGGTAAGGGCAGTCACTTTTCAGTTCAAAGCAACCACATCATTCTCAAAGCTCACACGTTTCTCATCTTAACTGACAAGCATTGGATGTTAGAGGACCAGTGCTTTGTGTCAGTTTCAGAAACAGAGTTGGACTAGGTATGGTCCCTATGTGTAGGAAACACCGTTCTTTTGTTCTCAGCGCACTCACGTTTCCTGCTGTCTTAGAGACTTTAGAAAGCAAGAGCGTGCTTCTCGCTCTAAAGCAGATTGTGATCCATGGATGAGAACTATGCTGTGTGTGTCCTTTCAGAAATGGAGTTAAATCCCAGACTCTGTGTCTTCCTACAAGCAAGACTTCGTTTAAGGTAAGGGCAGTCACTTTTCTGCTCAAACGAACTACATCGTTCATGAAGCTCACACGTTTCCCATCTTAACAGACAAGCATTGGATGTTAGAGGACCAGTGCTTTGTATCAGTTTCAGAAGAAGAGTTGGACTACATATGGGCCGTATGTGTAGGAAACTCCGTTCTTTTGTTCTGAGCACACTCAGATTTCCTGCTGTATTAGAGACTCTAGAAAGCAAGAGTGTGCTTTGTTCTAAAGCAGAGTGGGATCAATGGATGATTACACTCCTGTGTGTTTCACTTCAGAAATGGAGTTAAATCCCAGGCTCTGAGTCTTCCTACAAGCAAGACTTCGATTCAGGTAGGGCAGTCACTTTTCTGCTCAAACGAACTACATCGTTCACGAAGCTCACACGTTTCTCATCTTAACTGACAAGCATTGGATGTTAGAGGGTCAGTGCTTTGTATCAGTTTCAGAAGCAGAGTTGAACTAGATATGGTCGGTATATGTAGGAAACACCGTTCTTTTGTTCTGGGCACACTCAGTTTACCTGGTATATAGAGACTCTAAAAGCAACAGCGTGCTTCTTGCTCTAAAGCAGAGTGTGATCCATGGATGAGAAAAATGCTGTGTGTTTCCTTTCAGAAATGGAGTTAAATCCCAGGCTCTGTGTCTTACTACAAGCAAGACTTCGTTTCAGGTAAGGGCAGTCACTTTTCAGCTCAAACGAACTACATCATTCACGGAGCTCACACGTTTCTCATCTTAACAGACAAGAATTGGATGTTAGAGGACCAGTGCTTTGTATCAGTTTAAGAAGCAGAGTTGGACTAGATAGGGTCCGCATGTGTATGAAACACCGTTCTTTTGTTCTCAGCAAAATCACGTTTCCTGCTGTCTTAGAGATTTTACAAAGCAAGAGCGTGCTTCTCGCTCTAAAGCAGATTGTGATCCATGGATGAGAACTATGCTGTGTGTTTCCCTTCAGAAATGGAGTTAAATCCCAGACTCTGTGTCTTCCTACAAGCAAGACTTCGTTTAAGGTAAGGGCAGTCACTTTTCTGCTCAAACAAACTACATCGTTCATGAAGCTCACACATTTCCCATCTTAACTGACAAGCATTGGATGTTAGAGGACCAGTGCTTTGTATCAGTTTCAGAAGAAGAATTGGATTACATATGGTCCGTATGTGTAGGAAACACCGTTCTTTTGTTCTGGGCACACTCAGATTACCTGCTATATTAGAGACTCTAAAAGCAAGAGCGTGCTTCTCGCTCTAAAGCAGAGTGTGATCCATGGATGAGAAAAATGCTGTGTGTTTCCCTTCAGAAATGGAGTTAAATCCCAGGCTCTGTGTCTTACTCCAAGCAAGACTTCGTTTCAGGTAAGGGCAGTCAGTTTTCAGCTCAAAGGAACTACATCGTTCACGAAGCTCACACGTTTCTCATCTTAACAGACAAGCATTGGATGTTAGAGGACCAGTGCTTTGTATCAGTTTCAGAAGCAGAGTTGAACTAGATATGGTCCGTATATGTAGGAAACACCGTTCTTTTGTTCTGGGCACACTCAGATTACCTGGTATATAGAGACTCTAAAAGCAACAGCGTGCTTCTCGCTCTAAAGCAGAGTGTGATCCATGGATGAGAAAAATGCTGTGTGTTTCCTTTCAGAAATGGAGTTAAATCCCAGGCTCTGTGTCTTACTACAAGCAATACTTCGTTTCAGGTAAGGGCAGTCACTTTTCAGTTCAAAAGAACTACATCATTCAAAAAGCTCACACGTTTCTCATCTTAACTGACAAGCATAGGATGTTAGAGGACCAGTGCTTTGTATCAGATTCAGAGCAGAGTTGGACTAGATATGGTCCGTATGTGTAGGAAACACCGTTCTTTTGTTCTCAGCACAGTCACGTTTCCTGCTGTCTTAGAGACTTTTGAAAGCAAGAGCGTGCTTCTCGCTCTAAAGCAGATTGTGATCCATGGATGAGAACTATGCTGTGTGTGTCCTTTCAGAAATGGAGTTAAATCCCAGGATCTGTGTCTTCCTACAAGCAAGACTTCGTTTAAGGTAAGGGCAGTCACTTTTCTGCTCAAACGAACTACATCGTTCATGAAGCTCACACGTTTCCCATCTTAACTGACAAGCATTGCATGTTAGAGGACCAGTGCTTTGTATCAGTTTCAGAAGAAGAGTTGGACTACATATGGGCCGTATGTGTAGGAAACTCCGTTCTTTTGTTCTGAGCACACTCAGATTTCCTGCTGTATTAGAGACTCTAGAAAGCAAGAGTGTGCTTTGTTCTAAAGCAGAGTGTGATCAATGGATGATTACACTCCTGTGTGTTTCACTTCAGAAATGGAGTTAAATCCCAGGCTCTGAGTCTTCCTACAAGCAAGACTTCGATTCAGGTAGGGGCAGTCACTTTTCTGCTCAAACGAACTACATCGTTCACGAAGCTCACACGTTTCTCATCTTAACTGACAAGCATTGGATGTTAGAGGGTCAGTGCTTTGTATCAGTTTCAGAAGCAGAGTTGAACTAGATATGGTCGGTATATGTAGGAAACACCGTCCTTTTGTTCTGGGCACACTCAGTTTACCTGGTATATAGAGACTCTAAAAGCAACAGCGTGCTTCTCGCTCTAAAGCAGAGTGAGATCCATGGATGAGAAAAATGCTGTGTGTTTCCTTTCAGAAATGGAGTTAAATCCCAGGCTCTGTGTCTTACTACAAGCAAGACTTCGTTTCAGGTAAGGGCAGTCACTTTTCAGCTCAAACGAACTACATCATTCACGGAGCTCACACGTTTCTCATCTTAACAGACAAGAATTGGATGTTAGAGGACCAGTGCTTTGTATCAGTTTAAGAAGCAGAGATGGACTAGATAGGGTCCGTATGTGTAGGAAACACCGTTCTTTTGTTCTCAGCAAAATCACGTTTCCTGCTGTCTTAGAGATTTTACAAAGCAAGAGCGTGCTTCTCGCTCTAAAGCAGATTGTGATCCATGGATGAGAACTATGCTGTGTGTTTCCCTTCAGAAATGGAGTTAAATCCCAGACTCTGTGTCTTCCTACAAGCAAGACTTCGTTTAAGGTAAGGGCAGTCACTTTTCTGCTCAAACGAACTACATCGTTCATGAAGCTCACACATTTCCCATCTTAACTGACAAGCATTGGATGTTAGAGGACCAGTGCTTTGTATCAGTTTCAGAAGAAGAATTGGATTACATATGGTCCGTATGTGTAGGAAACACCGTTCTTTTGTTCTGGGCACACTCAGATTACCTGCTATATTAGAGACTCTAAAAGCAAGAGCGTGCTTCTCGCTCTAAAGCAGAGTGTGATCCATGGATGAGAAAAATGCTGTGTGTTTCCCTTCAGAAATGGAGTTAAATCCCAGGCTCTGTGTCTTACTCCAAGCAAGACTTCGTTTCAGGTAAGGGCAGTCAGTTTTCAGCTCAAAGGAACTACATCGTTCACGAAGCTCACACGTTTCTCATCTTAACAGACAAGCATTGGATGTTAGAGGACCAGTGCTTTGTATCAGTTTCAGAAGCATAGTTGAACTAGATATGGTCCGTATATGTAGGAAACACCGTTCTTTTGTTCTCAGCACACTCACGTTTCCTGCTGTCTTGGAGACATTTGAAAGCAAGAGCGTGCTTCTCGCTCTAAAGCAGAGTGTGATCCATGGATGAGAACTCTGCTGTGTGTTTCCCTTCAGAGATGGAGTTAAATCCCAGGATCTGTGTCTTACTACAAGCAAGACTTTGTTACAGGTAAGGGCAGTCACTTTTCAGTTCAAAGGAACTACATCATTCTCAAAGCTCACACGTTTCTCATCTTAACTGACAAGCATTGGATGTTAGAGGACCAGTGCTTTGTGTCAGTTTCAGAAACAGAGTTGGACTAGGTATGGTCCCTATGTGTAGGAAACACCGTTCTTTTGTTTTCAGCGCACTCACGTTTCCTGCTGTCTTAGAGACTTTAGAAAGCAATAGCGTGCTTCTCGCTCTAAAACTGATTGTGATCCATGGACGAGAACTATGCTGTGTGTGTCCTTTCAGAAATGGAGTTAAATCCCAGACTCTGTGTCTTCCTACAAGCAAGACTTCGATTCAGGTAAGGGCAGTCACTTTTCTGCTCAAACGAACTACATCGTTCATGAAGCTCACACGTTTCCCATCTTAACTGACAAGCATTGGATGTTAGAGGACCAGTGCTTTGTATCAGTTTCAGAAGAAGAGTCGGACTACATATGGGCCGTATGTGTAGGAAACTCCGGTCTTTTGTTCTGAGCACACTCAGATTTCCTGCTGTATTAGAGACTCTAGAAAGCAAGAGTGTGCTTCGTTCTAAAGCAGAGTGTGATCAATGGATGATTACACTGCTGTGTGTTTCACTTCAGAAATGGAGTTAAATCCCAGGCTCTGAGTCTTCCTACAAGCAAGTCTTCGATTCTGGTAAGGGCAGTCACTTTTCTGCTCAAACGAACTACATCGTTCACGAAGCTCACACGTTTCTCATCTTAACTGACAAGCATTGGATGTTAGAGGGTCAGTGCTTTGTATCAGTTTCAGAAGCAGATTTGGACTACATATGGTATGTATGTGTAGGAAACACCGTTCTTTTGTTCTCAGCACACTCACGTTTCCTGCTGTCTTAGAAACTTTTGAAAGCAAGAGCGTGCTTCTCGCTCTAAAGCAGAGTGTGATCCATGGATGAGAAAAATGCTGTGTGTTTCCCTTCAGAAATGGAGTTAAATCCCAGGCTCTGTGTCTTACTACAAGCAAGACTTCGTTTCAGGTAAGGGCAGTCACTTTTCATCACAAACGAACTACATCGTTCACGAAGCTCACACGTTTCTCATCTTAACAGACAAGCATTGGATGTTAGCGGACCAGTGCTTTGTATCAGTTTCAGAAGCAGAGTTGAACTAGATATGGTCTGTATATGTAGGAAAAACCGTTCGTTTGTTCTGGGCACACTCAGATTACCTGGTATATAGAGACTCTAAAAGCAACAGTGTGCTTCTCGCTCTAAAGCAGAGTGTGATCCATGGATGAGAAAAATGCTGTGTGTTTCCTTTCAGAAATGGAGTTAAATCCCAGGCTCTGTGTCTTACTACAAGCAATACTTCGTTTCAGGTAAGGGCAGTCACTTTTCAGTTCAAAAGAACTACATCATTCACAAAGCTCACATGTTTCTCATCTTAACTGACAAGCATAGGATGTTAGAGGACCAGTGCTTTGTATCAGTTTCAGAAGCAGAGTTGGACTAGATATGATCTGTATGTGTAGGAAACACCGTTCTTTTGTTCTCAGCACACTCACTTTTCCTGCTCTCTTAGAGACTTTTGAAAGCAAGAGCGTGCTTGTCGCTCTAAAGCAGAGTGTGATCCATGGATGAGAACTATGCTGTGCGTTTCCCTTCAGAAATGGAGTTAAATCCCAGGATCTGTGTCTTCCTACAAGCAAGACTTCGTTTAAGGTAAGGGCAGTCACTTTTCTGCTCAAACGAACTACAAAGTTCATGAAGCTCACACGTTTCCCATCTTAACTGACAAGCATTGCATGTTAGAGGACCAGTGCTTTGTATCAGTTTCAGAAGAAGAGTTGGACTACATATGGTCTGTATGTGTAGGAAACTCCGTTCTTTTGTTCTGAGCACACTCAGATTTCCTGCTGTATTAGAGACTCTAGAAAGCAAGAGTGTGCTTTGTTTTAAAGCAGAGTGTGATCAATGGATGATTACACTGCTGTGTGTTTCACTTCAGAAATGGAGTTAAATCCCAGGGTCTGAGTCTTCCTACAAGCAAGACTTCGATTCAGGTAAGGGCAGTCACTTTTCTGCTCAAACGAACTACATCGTTCACGAAGCTCACACGTTTCTCATCTTAACTGACAAGCATTGGATGTTAGAGGGTCAGTGCTTTGTATCAGTTTCAGAAGCAGATTTGGACTACATATGGTCTGTATGTGTAGGAAACACCGTTCTTTTGTTCTGGGCACACTCAGATTACCTGCTATATTAGAGACTCTAAAAGCAAGAGCGTGCTTCTCGCTCTAAAGCAGAGTGTGATCCATGGATGAGAAAAATGCTGTGTGTTTCCCTTCAGAAAAGGAGTTAAATCCCAGGCTCTGTGTCTTACTACAAGCTAGACTTCGTTTCAGGTAAGGGCAGTCACTTTTCAGCACAAACGAACTACATCGTTCACGAAGCTCACACTTTTCTCATCTTAACAGACAAGCATTGGATGTTAGAGGACCAGTGCTTTGTATCAGTTTCAGAAGCAGAGTTGAACTAGATATGGTCCGTATATGTAGGAAACACCGTTCTTTTGTTCTGGGCACACTCAGATTACCTGGTATATAGAGACTCTAAAAGCAACAGCGTGCTTCTCACTCTAAAGCAGAGTGTGATCCATGGATGAGAAAAATGCTGTGTGTTTCCTTTCAGAAATGGAGTTAAATCCCAGGTTCTGTGTCTTACTACAAGCAATACTTCGTTTCAGGTAAGGGCAGTCACTTTTCAGTTCAAAAGAACTACATCATTCTCAAAGCTCACACGTTTCTCATCTTAACTGACAAGCATTGGATGTTAGAGGACCAGTGCTTTGTGTCAGTTTCAGAAACAGAGTTGGACTAGGTATGGTCCCTATGTGTAGGAAACACCGTTCTTTTGTTTTCAGCGCACTCACGTTTCCTGCTGTCTTAGAGACTTTAGAAAGCAAGAGCGTGCTTCTCGCTCTAAAACTGATTGTGATCCATGGACGAGAACTATGCTGTGTGTGTCCTTTCAGAAATGGAGTTAAATCCCAGACTCTGTGTCTTCCTACAAGCAAGACTTCGATTCAGGTAAGGGCAGTCACTTTTCTGCTCAAACGAACTACATCGTTCATGAAGCTCACACGTTTCCCATCTTAACTGACAAGCATTGGATGTTAGAGGACCAGTGCTTTGTATCAGTTTCAGAAGAAGAGTCGGACTACATATGGGCCGTATGTGTAGGAAACTCCGGTCTTTTGTTCTGAGCACACTCAGATTTCCTGCTGTATTAGAGACTCTAGAAAGCAAGAGTGTGCTTTGTTCTAAAGCAGAGTGTGATCAATGGATGATTACACTGCTGTGTGTTTCACTTCAGAAATGGAGTTAAATCCCAGGCTCTGAGTCTTCCTACAAGCAATTCTTCGATTCTGGTAAGGGCAGTCACTTTTCTGCTCAAAAGAACTACATCGTTCACGAAGCTCACACGTTTCTCATCTTAACTGACAAGCATTGGATGTTAGAGGGTCAGTGCTTTGTATCAGTTTCAGAAGCAGATTTGGACTACATATGGTATGTATGTGTAGGAAACACCGTTCTTTTGTTCTCAGCACACTCACGTTTCCTGCTGTCTTAGAAACTTTTGAAAGCAAGAG
Source organism: Onychomys leucogaster (assembly GCA_949786385.1). Classification (NCBI taxonomy): domain Eukaryota; kingdom Metazoa; phylum Chordata; class Mammalia; order Rodentia; family Cricetidae; genus Onychomys; species Onychomys leucogaster. Next base: position 66,900 of record CATKUP010000312.1, on the reverse strand, counting down.
CGTGCTTCTCGCTCTAAAGCAGAGTGTGATCCATGGATGAGAAAAATGCTGTGTGTTTCCCTTCAGAAATGGAGTTAAATCCCAGGCTCTGTGTCTTACTACAAGCAAGACTTCGTTTCAGGTAAGGGCAGTCACTTTTCATCACAAACGAACTACATCGTTCACGAAGCTCACACGTTTCTCATCTTAACAGACAAGCATTGGATGTTAGCGGACCAGTGCTTTGTATCAGTTTCAGAAGCAGAGTTGAACTAGATATGGTCTGTATATGTAGGAAAAACCGTTCGTTTCTTCTGGGCACACTCAGATTACCTGGTATATAGAGACTCTAAAAGCCACAGTGTGCTTCTCGCTCTAAAGCAGAGTGTGATCCATGGATGAGAAAAATGCTGTGTGTTTCCTTTCAGAAACGGAGTTAAATCCCAGGCTCTGTGTCTTACTACAAGCAATACTTCGTTTCAGGTAAGGGCAGTCACTTTTCAGTTCAAAAGAACTACATCATTCACAAAGCTCACACGTTTCTCATCTTAACTGACAAGCATTGGATGTTAGAGGGTCAGTGCTTTGTATCAGTTTCAGAAGCAGATTTGGACTACATATGGTCTGTATGTGTAGGAAACACCGTTCTTTTGTTCTGGGCACACTCAGATTACCTGCTATATTAGAGACTCTAAAAGCAAGAGCGTGCTTCTCACTCTAAAGCAGAGTGTGATCCATGGATGAGAAAAATGCTGTGTGTTTCCCTTCAGAAATGGAGTTAAATCCCAGGCTCTGTGTCTTACTACAAGCAAGACTTCGTTTAAGGTAAGGGCAGTCACTTTTCAGCTCAAACGAACTACATCGTTCACGAAGCTCACACGTTTCTCATCTGAACAGACAAGCATTGGATGTTAGAGGACCAGTGCTTTGTATCAGTTTCAGAAGCAGAGTTGAACTAGATATGGTCCGTATATGTAGGAAACACCGTTCTTTTGTTCTGGGCACACTCAGATTACCTGGTATATAGAGACTCTAAAAGCAACAGCGTGCTTCTCGCTCTAAAGCAGAGTGTGATCCATGGATGAGAAAAATGCTGTGTGTTTCCTTTCAGAAATGGAGTTAAATCCCAGGCTCTGTGTCTTACTACAAGCAATACTTCTTTACAGGTAAGGGCAGTCACTTTTCAGTTCAAAAGAACTACATCATTCACAAAGCTCACACGTTTCTCATCTTAACTGACAAGCATATGATGTTAGAGGACCAGTGCTTTGTATCAGATTCAGAAGCAGAGTTGGACTAGATATGGTCCCTATGTGTAGGAAACACCGTTCTTTTGTTCTCAGCACACTCACGTTTCCTGCTGTCTTAGAGATTTTTGAAAGCAAGAGCGTGCTTCGCGCTCTAAAGCAGATTGTGATCCATGGATGAGAATTATGCTGTGTGTGTCCTTTCAGAAATGGAGTTAAATCCCAGACTCTGTGTCTTCCTACAAGCAAGACTTCGTTTAAGGTAAAGACAGTCACTTTTCTGCTCAAACGAACTACATCGTTCATGAAGCTCACACGTTTCCCATCTTAACTGACAAGCATTGCATGTTAGAGGACCAGTGCTTTCTATCAGTTTCAGAAGAAGAGTCAGACTACATATGGGCCGTATGTGTAGGAAACTCCGGTCTTTTGTTCTGAGCACACTCAGATTTCCTGCTGTATTAGAGACTCTAGAAAGCAAGAGTGTGCTTCTCGCTCTAAAGCAGAGTGTGATCCATGGATTAGAAAAATGCTGTGTGTTTCCCTTCAGAAATGGAGTTAAATCCCAGGCTCTGAGTCTTCCTACAAGCAAGACTTCGTTTCAGGTAAGGGCAGTCACTTTTCAGTTCAAAAGAACTACATCATTCACAAAGCTCACACGTTTCTCATCTTAACTGACAAGCATAGGATGTTTGAGGACCAGTGCTTTGTATCAGATTCAGAAGCAGAGTTGGACTAGATATGGTCCGTATGTGTAGGTAACACCGTTCTTTTGTTCTCAGCACACTCACGTTTCCTGCTGTCTTGGAGACATTTGAAAGCAAGAGCGTGCTTCTCGCTCTAAAGCAGAGTGTGATCCATGGATGAGAACTCTGCTGTGTGTTTCCCTTCAGAGATGGAGTTAAATCCCAGGATCTGTGTCTTACTACAAGCAAGACTTTGTGACAGGTAAGGGCAGTCACTTTTCAGTTCAAAGGAACTACATCATTCTCAAAGCTCACACGTTTCTCATCTTAACTGACAAGCATTGGATGTTAGAGGACCAGTGCTTTGTGTCAGTTTCAGAAACAGAGTTGGACTAGTTATGGTCCCTATGTGTAGGAAACACCGTTCTTTTGTTTTCAGCGCACTCACGTTTCCTGCTGTCTTAGAGACTTTAGAAAGCAAGAGCGTGCTTCTCGCTCTAAAACTGATTGTGATCCATGGACGAGAACTATGCTGTGTGTGTCCTTTCAGAAATGGAGTTAAATCCCAGACTCTGTGTCTTCCTACAAGCAAGACTTCGATTCAGGTAAGGGCAGTCACTTTTCTGCTCAAACGAACTACATCGTTCATGAAGCTCACACGTTTCCCATCTTAACTGACAAGCATTGGATGTTAGAGGACCAGTGCTTTGTATCAGTTTCAGAAGAAGAGTCGGACTACATATGGGCCGTATGTGTAGGAAACTCCGGTCTTTTGTTCTGAGCACACTCAGATTTCCTGCTGTATTAGAGACTCTAGAAAGCAAGAGTGTGCTTTGTTCTAAAGCAGAGTGTGATCAATGGATGATTACACTGCTGTGTGTTTCACTTCAGAAATGGAGTTAAATCCCAGGCTCTGAGTCTTCCTACAAGCAAGTCTTCGATTCTGGTAAGGGCAGTCACTTTTCTGCTCAAAAGAACTACATCGTTCACGAAGCTCACACGTTTCTCATCTTAACTGACAAGCATTGGATGTTAGAGGGTCAGTGCTTTGTATCAGTTTCAGAAGCAGATTTGGACTACATATGGTATGTATGTGTAGGAAACACCGTTCTTTTGTTCTCAGCACACTCACGTTTCCTGCTGTCTTAGAAACTTTTGAAAGCAAGAGCGTGCTTCTTGCTCTAAAGCAGAGTGTGATCCATGGATGAGAAAAATGCTGTGTGTTTCCCTTCAGAAATGGAGTTAAATCCCAGGCTCTGTGTCTTACTACAAGCAAGACTTCGTTTCAGGTAAGGGCAGTCACTTTTCATCACAAACGAACTACATCGTTCACGAAGCTCACACGTTTCTCATCTTAACAGACAAGCATTGGATGTTAGCGGACCAGTGCTTTGTATCAGTTTCAGAAGCAGAGTTGAACTAGATATGGTCTGTATATGTAGGAAAAACCGTTCGTTTGTTCTGGGCACACTCAGATTACCTGGTATATAGAGACTCTAAAAGCAACAGTGTGCTTCTCGCTCTAAAGCAGAGTGTGATCCATGGATGAGAAAAATGCTGTGTGTTTCCTTTCAGAAATGGAGTTAAATCCCAGGCTCTGTGTCTTACTACAAGCAATACTTCGTTTCAGGTAAGGGCAGTCACTTTTCAGTTCAAAAGAACTACATCATTCACAAAGCTCACATGTTTCTCATCTTAACTGGCAAGCATAGGATGTTAGAGGACCAGTGCTTTGTATCAGTTTCAGAAGCAGAGTTGGACTAGATATGGTCTGTATGTGTAGGAAACACCGTTCTTTTGTTCTCAGCACACTCACTTTTCCTGCTCTCTTAGAGACTTTTGAAAGCAAGAGCGTGCTTGTCGCTCTAAAGCAGAGTGTGATCCATGGATGAGAACTATGCTGTGCGTTTCCCTTCAGAAATGGAGTTAAATCCCAGACTCTGTGTCTTCCTACAAGCAAGACTTCGTTTAAGGTAAGGGCAGTCACTTTTCTGCTCAAACGAACTACAAAGTTCATGAAGCTCACACGTTTCCCATCTTAACAGACAAGCATTGCATGTTAGAGGACCAGTGCTTTGTATCAGTTTCAGAAGAAGAGTTGGACTACATATGGTCTGTATGTGTAGGAAACTCCGTTCTTTTGTTCTGAGCACACTCAGATTTCCTGCTGTATTAGAGACTCTAGAAAGCAAGAGTGTGCTTTGTTCTAAAGCAGAGTGTGATCAATGGATGATTACACTGCTGTGTGTTTCACTTCAGAAATGGAGTTAAATCCCAGGCTCTGAGTCTTCCTACAAGCAAGACTTCGATTCAGGTAAGGGCAGTCACTTTTCTGCTCAAACGAACTACATCGTTCACGAAGCTCACACGTTTCTCATCTTAACTGACAAGCATTGGATGTTAGAGGGTCAGTGCTTTGTATCAGTTTCAGAAGCAGATTTGGACTACATATGGTCTGTATGTGTAGGAAACACCGTTCTTTTGTTCTGGGCACACTCAGATTACCTGCTATATTAGAGACTCTAAAAGCAAGAGCGTGCTTCTCGCTCTAAAGCAGAGTGTGATCCATGGATGAGAAAAATGCTGTGTGTTTCCCTTCAGAAAAGGAGTTAAATCCCAGGCTCTGTGTCTTACTACAAGCTAGACTTCGTTTCAGGTAAGGGCAGTCACTTTTCAGCACAAACGAACTACATCGTTCACGAAGCTCACACTTTTCTCATCTTAACAGACAAGCATTGGATGTTAGAGGACCAGTGCTTTGTATCAGTTTCAGAAGCAGAGTTGAACTAGATATGGTCCGTATATGTACGAAACACCGTTCTTTTGTTCTGGGCACACTCAGATTACCTGGTATATAGAGACTCTAAAAGCAACAGCGTGCTTCTCACTCTAAAGCAGAGTGTGATCCATGGATGAGAAAAATGCTGTGTGTTTCCTTTCAGAAATCTAGTTAAATCCCAGGTTCTGTGTCTTACTACAAGCAATACTTCGTTTCAGGTAAGGGCAGTCACTTTTCAGTTCAAAAGAACAACATCATTCTCAAAGCTCACACGTTTCTCATCTTAACTGACAAGCATTGGATGTTAGAGGACCAGTGCTTTGTGTCAGTTTCAGAAACAGAGTTGGACTAGTTATGGTCCCTATGTGTAGGAAACACCGTTCTTTTGTTTTCAGCGCACTCACGTTTCCTGCTGTCTTAGAGACTTTAGAAAGCAAGAGCGTGCTTCTCGCTCTAAAACTGATTGTGATCCATGGACGAGAACTATGCTGTGTGTGTCCTTTCAGAAATGGAGTTAAATCCCAGACTCTGTGTCTTCCTACAAGCAAGACTTCGATTCAGGTAAGGGCAGTCACTTTTCTGCTCAAACGAACTACATCGTTCATGAAGCTCACACGTTTCCCATCTTAACTGACAAGCATTGGATGTTAGAGGACCAGTGCTTTGTATCAGTTTCAGAAGAAGAGTCGGACTACATATGGGCCGTATGTGTAGGAAACTCCGGTCTTTTGTTCTGAGCACACTCAGATTTCCTGCTGTATTAGAGACTCTAGAAAGCAAGAGTGTGCTTTGTTCTAAAGCAGAGTGTGATCAATGGATGATTACACTGCTGTGTGTTTCACTTCAGAAATGGAGTTAAATCCCAGGCTCTGAGTCTTCCTACAAGCAAGTCTTCGATTCTGGTAAGGGCAGTCACTTTTCTGCTCAAAAGAACTACATCGTTCACGAAGCTCACACGTTTCTCATCTTAACTGACAAGCATTGGATGTTAGAGGGTCAGTGCTTTGTATCAGTTTCAGAAGCAGATTTGGACTACATATGGTATGTATGTGTAGGAAACACCGTTCTTTTGTTCTCAGCACACTCACGTTTCCTGCTGTCTTAGAAACTTTTGAAAGCAAGAGCGTGCTTCTCGCTCTAAAGCAGAGTGTGATCCATGGATGAGAAAAATGCTGTGTGTTTCCCTTCAGAAATGGAGTTAAATCCCAGGCTCTGTGTCTTACTACAAGCAAGACTTCGTTTCAGGTAAGGGCAGTCACTTTTCATCACAAACGAACTACATCGTTCACGAAGCTCACACGTTTCTCATCTTAACAGAGAAGCATTGGATGTTAGCGGACCAGTGCTTTTTATCAGTTTCAGAAGCAGAGTTGAACTAGATATGGTCTGTATATGTAGGAAACACCGTTCGTTTGTTCTGGGCACACTCAGATTACCTGGTATATAGAGACTCTAAAAGCCACAGTGTGCTTCTCGCTCTAAAGCAGAGTGTGATCCATGCATGAGAAAAATGCTGTGTGTTTCCTTTCAGAAACGGAGTTAAATCCCAGGCTCTATGTCTTACTACAAGCAATACTTCGTTTCAGGTAAGGGCAGTCACTTTTCAGTTCAAAAGAACTACATCATTCACAAAGCTCACACGTTTCTCATCTTAACTGACAAGCATTGGATGTTAGAGGGTCAGTGCTTTGTATCAGTTTCAGAAGCAGATTTGGACTACATATGGTCTGTATGTGTAGGAAACACCGTTCTTTTGTTCTGGGCACACTCAGATTACCTGCTATATTAGAGACTCTAAAAGCAAGAGCGTGCTTCTCACTCTAAAGCAGAGTGTGATCCATGGATGAGAAAAATGCTGTGTGTTTCCCTTCAGAAATGGAGTTAAATCCCAGGCTCTGTGTCTTACTACAAGCAAGACTTCGTTTAAGGTAAGGGCAGTCACTTTTCAGCTCAAACGAACTACATCGTTCACGAAGCTCACACGTTTCTCATCTGAACAGACAAGCATTGGATGTTAGAGGACCAGTGCTTTGTATCAGTTTCAGAAGCAGAGTTGAACTAGATATGGTCCGTATATGTAGGAAACACCGTTCTTTTGTTCTGGGCACACTCAGATTACCTGGTATATAGAGACTCTAAAAGCAACAGCGTGCTTCTCGCTCTAAAGCAGAGTGTGATCCATGGATGAGAAAAATGCTGTGTGTTTCCTTTCAGAAATGGAGTTAAATCCCAGGCTCTGTGTCTTACTACAAGCAATACTTCATTACAGGTAAGGGCAGTCACTTTTCAGTTCAAAAAAACTACATCATTCACAAAGCTCACACGTTTCTCATCTTAACTGACAAGCATAGGATGTTAGAGGACCAGTGCTTTGTATCAGATTCAGAAGCAGAGTTGGACTAGATATGGTCCCTATGTGTAGGAAACACCGTTCTTTTGTTCTCAGCACACTCACGTTTCCTGCTGTCTTAGAGATTTTTGAAAGCAAGAGCGTGCTTCGCGCTCTAAAGCAGATTGTGATCCATGGATGAGAATTATGCTGTGTGTGTCCTTTCAGAAATGGAGTTAAATCCCAGACTCTGTGTCTTCCTACAAGCAAGACTTCGTTTAAGGTAAAGACAGTCACTTTTCTGCTCAAACGAACTACATCGTTCATGAAGCTCACACGTTTCCCATCTTAACTGACAAGCATTGCATGTTAGAGGACCAGTGCTTTGTATCAGTTTCAGAAGAAGAGTCGGACTACATATGGGCCGTATGTGTAGGAAACTCCGGTCTTTTGTTCTGAGCACACTCAGATTTCCTGCTGTATTAGAGACTCTAGAAAGCAAGAGTGTGCTTTGTTCTAAAGCAGAGTGTGATCAATGGATGATTACACTGCTGTGTGTTTCACTTCAGAAATGGAGTTAAATCCCAGGCTCTGAGTCTTCCTACAAGCAAGTCTTCGATTCAGGTAAGGGCAGTCACTTTTCTGCTCAAAAGAACTACATCGTTCACGAAGCTCACACGTTTCTCATCTTAACTGACAAGCATTGGATGTTAGAGGGTCAGTGCTTTGTATCAGTTTCAGAAGCAGATTTGGACTACATATGGTATGTATGTGTAGGAAACACCGTTCTTTTGTTCTCAGCACACTCACGTTTCCTGCTGTCTTAGAAACTTTTGAAAGCAAGAGCGTGCTTCTCGCTCTAAAGCAGAGTGTGATCCATGGATGAGAAAAATGCTGTGTGTTTCCCTTCAGAAATGGAGTTAAATCCCAGGCTCTGTGTCTTACTACAAGCAAGACTTCGTTTCAGGTAAGGGCAGTCACTTTTCATCACAAACGAACTACATCGTTCACGAAGCTCACACGTTTCTCATCTTAACAGACAAGCATTGGATGTTAGCGGACCAGTGCTTTGTATCAGTTTCAGAAGCAGAGTTGAACTAGATATGGTCTGTATATGTAGGAAAAACCGTTCGTTTGTTCTGGGCACACTCAGATTACCTGGTATATAGAGACTCTAAAAGCAACAGTGTGCTTCTCGCTCTAAAGCAGAGTGTGATCCATGGATGAGAAAAATGCTGTGTGTTTCCTTTCAGAAATGGAGTTAAATCCCAGGCTCTGTGTCTTACTACAAGCAATACTTCGTTTCAGGTAAGGGCAGTCACTTTTCAGTTCAAAAGAACTACATCATTCACAAAGCTCACACGTTTCTCATCTTAACTGACAAGCATAGGATGTTAGAGGACCAGTGCTTTGTATCAGTTTCAGAAGCAGAGTTGGACTAGATATGGTCTGTATGTGTAGGAAACACCGTTCTTTTGTTCTCAGCACACTCACTTTTCCTGCTCTCTTAGAGACTTTTGAAAGCAAGAGCGTGCTTGTCGCTCTAAAGCAGAGTGTGATCCATTGATGAGAACTATGCTGTGCGTTTCCCTTCAGAAATGGAGTTAAATCCCAGACTCTGTGTCTTCCTACAAGCAAGACTTCGTTTAAGGTAAGGGCAGTCACTTTTCTGCTCAAAGGAACTACAAAGTTCATGAAGCTCACACGTTTCCCATCTTAACTGACAAGCATTGCATGTTAGAGGACCAGTGCTTTGTATCAGTTTCAGAAGAAGAGTTGGACTACATATGGTCTGTATGTGTAGGAAACTCCGTTCTTTTGTTCTGAGCACACTCAGATTTCCTCCTGTATTAGAGACTCTGGAAAGCAAGAGTGTGCTTTGTTCTAAAGCAGAGTGTGATCAATGGATGATTACACTGCTGTGTGTTTCACTTCAGAAATGGAGTTAAATCCCAGGCTCTGAGTCTTCCTACAAGCAAGACTTCGATTCAGGTAAGGGCAGTCACTTTTCTGCTCAAACGAACTACATCGTTCACGAAGCTCACACGTTTCTCATCTTAACTGACAAGCATTGGATGTTAGAGGGTCAGTGCTTTGTATCAGTTTCAGAAGCAGATTTGGACTACATATGGTCTGTATGTGTAGGAAACACCGTTCTTTTGTTCTGGGCACACTCAGATTACCTGCTATATTAGAGACTCTAAAAGCAAGAGCGTGCTTATCGCTCTAAAGCAGAGTGTGATCCATGGATGAGAAAAATGCTGTGGGTTTCCCTTCAGAAAAGGAGTTAAATCCCAGGCTCTGTGTCTTACTACAAGCTAGACTTCGTTTCAGGTAAGGGCAGTCACTTTTCAGCACAAACGAACTACATCGTTCACGAAGCTCACACTTTTCTCATCTTAACAGACAAGCATTGGATGTTAGAGGACCAGTGCTTTGTATCAGTTTCAGAAGCAGAGTTGAACTAGATATGGTCCGTATATGTAGGAAACACCGTTCTTTTGTTCTGGGCACACTCAGATTACCTGGTATATAGAGACTCTAAAAGCAACAGCGTGCTTCTCACTCTAAAGCAGAGTGTGATCCATGGATGAGAAAAATGCTGTGTGTTTCCTTTCAGAAATGGAGTTAAATCCCAGGTTCTGTGTCTTACTACAAGCAATACTTCGTTTCAGGTAAGGGCAGTCACTTTTCAGTTCAAAAGAACTACATCATTCTCAAAGCTCACACGTTTCTCATCTTAACTGACAAGCATTGGATGTTAGAGGACCAGTGCTTTGTGTCAGTTTCAGAAACAGAGTTGGACTAGGTATGGTCCCTATGTGTAGGAAACACCGTTCTTTTGTTTTCAGCGCACTCACGTTTCCTGCTGTCTTAGAGACTTTAGAAAGCAAGAGCGTGCTTCTCGCTCTAAAACTGATTGTGATCCATGGACGAGAACTATGCTGTGTGTGTCCTTTCAGAAATGGAGTTAAATCCCAGACTCTGTGTCTTCCTACAAGCAAGACTTCGATTCAGGTAAGGGCAGTCACTTTTCTGCTCAAATGAACTACATCGTTCATGAAGCTCACACGTTTCCCATCTTAACTGACAAGCATTGGATGTTAGAGGACCAGTGCTTTGTATCAGTTTCAGAAGAAGAGTCGGACTACATATGGGCCGTATGTGTAGGAAACTCCGGTCTTTTGTTCTGAGCACACTCAGATTTCCTGCTGTATTAGAGACTCTAGAAAGCAAGAGTGTGCTTTGTTCTAAAGCAGAGTGTGATCAATGGATGATTACACTGCTGTGTGTTTCACTTCAGAAATGGAGTTAAATCCCAGGCTCTGAGTCTTCCTACAAGCAATTCTTCGATTCTGGTAAGGGCAGTCACTTTTCTGCTCAAAAGAACTACATCGTTCACGAAGCTGACACATTTCTCATCTTAACAGACAAGCATTGGATGTTAGAGGGTCAGTGCTTTGTATCAGTTTCAGAAGCAGATTTGGACTACATATGGTATGTATGTGTAGGAAACACCGTTCTTTTGTTCTCAGCACACTCACGTTTCCTGCTGTCTTAGAAACTTTTGAAAGCAAGAGCGTGCTTCTCGCTCTAAAGCAGAGTGTGATCCATGGATGAGAAAAATGCTGTGTGTTTCCCTTCAGAAATGGAGTTAAATCCCAGGCTCTGTGTCTTACTACAAGCAAGACTTCGTTTCAGGTAAGGGCAGTCACTTTTCATCACAAATGAACTACATCGTTCACGAAGCTCACACGTTTCTCATCTTAACAGACAAGCATTGGATGTTAGCGGACCAGTGCTTTTTATCAGTTTCAGAAGCAGAGTTGAACTAGATATGGTCTGTATATGTAGGAAAAACCGTTCGTTTGTTCTGGGCACACTCAGATTACCTGGTATATAGAGACTCTAAAAGCCACAGTGTGCTTCTCGCTCTAAAGCAGAGTGTGATCCATGGATGAGAAAAATGCTGTGTGTTTCCTTTCAGAAACGGAGTTAAATCCCAGGCTCTGTGTCTTACTACAAGCAATACTTCGTTTCAGGTAAGGGCAGTCACTTTTCAGTTCAAAAGAACTACATCGTTCACAAAGCTCACACGTTTCTCATCTTAACTGACAAGCATTGGATGTTAGAGGGTCAGTGCTTTGTATCAGTTTCAGAAGCAGATTTGGACTACATATGGTCTGTATGTGTAGGAAACACCGTTCTTTTGTTCTTGGCACACTCAGATTACCTGCTATATTATAGACTCTAAAAGCAAGAGCGTGCTTCTCACTCTAAAGCAGAGTGTGATCCATGGATGAGAAAAATGCTGTGTGTTTCCCTTCAGAAATGGAGTTAAATCCCAGGCTCTGTGTCTTACTACAAGCAAGACTTCGTTTAAGGTAAGGGCAGTCACTTTTCAGCTCAAACGAACTACATCGTTCACGAAGCTCACACGTTTCTCATCTGAACAGACAAGCATTGGATGTTAGAGGACAAGTGCTTTGTATCAGTTTCAGAAGCAGAGTTGAACTAGATATGGTCCGTATATGTAGGAAACACCGTTCTTTTGTTCTGGGCACACTCAGATTACCTGGTATATAGAGACTCTAAAAGCAACAGCGTGCTTCTCGCTCTAAAGCAGAGTGTGATCCATGGATGAGAAAAATGCTGTGTGTTTCCTTTCAGAAATGGAGTTAAATCCCAGGCTCTGTGTCTTACTACAAGCAATACCTTGTTACAGGTAAGGGCAGTCACTTTTCAGTTCAAAAGAACTACATCATTCACAAAGCTCACACGTTTCTCATCTTAACTGACAAGCATAGGATGTTAGAGGACCAGTGCTTTGTATCAGATTCAGAAGCAGAGTTGGACTAGATATGGTCCCTATGTGTAGGAAACACCGTTCTTTTGTTCTCAGCACACTCACGTTTCCTGCTGTCTTAGAGAATTTGAAAGCAAGAGCGTGCTTCGCGCTCTAAAGCAGATTGTGATCCATGGATGAGAATTATGCTGTGTGTGTCCTTTCAGAAATGGAGTTAAATCCCAGACTCTGTGTCTTCCTACAAGCAAGACTTCGTTTAAGGTAAAGACAGTCACTTTTCTGCTCAAACGAACTACATCGTTCATGAAGCTCACACGTTTCCCATCTTAATTGACAAGCATTGCATGTTAGAGGACCAGTGCTTTGTATCAGTTTCAGAAGAAGAGTCGGACTACATATGGGCCGTATGTGTAGGAAACTCCGGTCTTTTGTTCTGAGCACACTCAGATTTCCTGCTGTATTAGAGACTCTAGAAAGCAAGAGTGTGCTTTGTTCTAAAGCAGAGTGTGATCAATGGATGATTACACTGCTGTGTGTTTCACTTCAGAAATGGAGTTAAATCCCAGGCTCTGAGTCTTCCTACAAGCAAGTCTTCGATTCAGGTAAGGGCAGTCACTTTTCTGCTCAAAAGAACTACATCGTTCACGAAGCTCACACGTTTCTCATCTTAACTGACAAGCATTGGATGTTAGAGGGTCAGTGCTTTGTATCAGTTTCAGAAGCAGATTTGGACTACATATGGTATGTATGTGTAGGAAACACCGTTCTTTTGTTCTCAGCACACTCACGTTTCCTGCTGTCTTAGAAACTTTTGAAAGCAAGAGCGTGCTTCTCGCTCTAAAGCAGAGTGTGATCCATGGATGAGAAAAATGCTGTGTGTTTCCCTTCAGAAATGGAGTTAAATCCCAGGCTCTGTGTCTTACTACAAGCAAGACTTCGTTTCAGGTAAGGGCAGTCACTTTTCATCACAAACGAACTACATCGTTCACGAAGCTCACACGTTTCTCATCTTAACAGACAAGCATTGGATGTTAGCGGACCAGTGCTTTGTATCAGTTTCAGAAGCAGAGTTGAACTAGATATGGTCTGTATATGTAGGAAAAACCGTTCGTTTGTTCTGGGCACACTCAGATTACCTGGTATATAGAGACTCTAAAAGCAACAGTGTGCTTCTCGCTCTAAAGCAGAGTGTGATCCATGGACGAGAAAAATGCTGTGTGTTTCCTTTCAGAAATGGAGTTAAATCCCAGGCTCTGTGTCTTACTACAAGCAATACTTCGTTTCAGGTAAGGGCAGTCACTATTCAGTTCAAAAGAACTACATCATTCACAAAGCTCACACGTTTCTCATCTTAACTGACAAGCATAGGATGTTAGAGGACCAGTGCTTTGTATCAGTTTCAGAAGCAGAGTTGGACTAGATATGGTCTGTATGTGTAGGAAACACCGTTCTTTTGTTCTCAGCACACTCACTTTTCCTGCTCTCTTAGAGACTTTTGAAAGCAAGAGCGTGCTTGTCGCTCTAAAGCAGAGTGTGATCCATTGATGAGAACTCTGCTGTGCGTTTCCCTTCAGAAATGGAGTTAAATCCCAGGCTCTGTGTCTTCCTACAAGCAAGACTTCGTTTAAGGTAAGGGCAGTCACTTTTCTGCTCAAACGAACTACAAAGTTCATGAAGCTCACACGTTTCCATCTTAACTGACAAGCATTGCATGTTAGAGGACCAGTGCTTTGTATCAGTTTCAGAAGAAGAGTTGGACTACATATGGTCTGTATGTGTAGGAAACTCCGTTCTTTTGTTCTGAGCACACTCAGATTTCCTCCTGTATTAGAGACTCTGGAAAGCAAGAGTGTGCTTTGTTCTAAAGCAGAGTGTGATCAATGGATGATTACACTGCTGTGTGTTTCACTTCAGAAATGGAGTTAAATCCCAGGCTCTGAGTCTTCCTACAAGCAAGACTTCGATTCAGGTAAGGGCAGTCACTTTTCTGCTCAAACGAACTACATCGTTCACGAAGCTCACATGTTTCTCATCTTAACTGACAAGCATTGGATGTTAGAGGGTCAGTGCTTTGTATCAGTTTCAGAAGCACATTTGGACTACATATGGTCTGTATGTGTAGGAAACACCGTTCTTTTGTTCTGGGCACACTCAGATTACCTGCTATATTAGAGACTCTAAAAGCAAGAGCGTGCTTCTCACTCTAAAGCAGAGTGTGATCCATGGATGAGAAAAATGCTGTGTGTTTCCCTTCAGAAATGGAGTTAAATCCCAGGCTCTGTGTCTTACTACAAGCAAGACTTCGTTTAAGGTAAGGGCAGTCACTTTTCAGCTCAAACGAACTACATCGTTCACGAAGCTCACACGTTTCTCATCTGAACAGACAAGCATTGGATGTTAGAGGACCAGTGCTTTGTATCAGTTTCAGAAGCAGAGTTGAACTAGATATGGTCCGTATATGTAGGAAACACCGTTCTTTTGTTCTGGGCACACTCAGATTACCTGGTATATAGAGACTCTAAAAGCAAGAGCGTGCTTCTCGCTCTAAAGCAGAGTGTGATCCATGGATGAGAAAAATGCTGTGTGTTTCCCTTCAGAAAAGGAGTTAAATCCCAGGCTCTGTGTCTTACTACAAGCTAGACTTCGTTTCAGGTAAGGGCAGTCACTTTTCGGCACAAACGAACTACATCGTTCACGAAGCTCACACTTTTCTCATCTTAACAGACAAGCATTGGATGTTAGAGGACCAGTGCTTTGTATCAGTTTCAGAAGCAGAGTTGAACTAGATATGGTCCGTATATGTAGGAAACACCGTTCTTTTGTTCTGGGCACAGTCAGATTACCTGGTATATAGAGACTCTAAAAGCAACAGCGTGCTTCTCGCTCTAAGGCAGAGTGTGATCCATGGATGAGAAAAATGCTGTGTGTTTCCCTTCAGAAATGGAGTTAAATCCCAGGCTCTGTGTCTTACTACAAGCAAGACTTCGTTTCAGGTAAGGGCAGTCACTTTTCATCACAAACGAACTACATCGTTCACGAAGCTCACACGTTTCTCATCTTAACAGACAAGCATTGGATGTTAGAGGACCAGTGCTTTGTATCAGTTTCAGAAGCAGAGTTGAACTAGATATGGTCTGTATATGTAGGAAAAACCGTTCGTTTGTTCTGGGCACACTCAGATTACCTGGTATATAGAGACTCTAAAAGCAACAGTGTGCTTCTCGCTCTAAAGCAGAGTGTGATCCATGGATGAGAAAAATGCTGTGTGTTTCCTTTCAGAAATGGAGTTAAATCCCAGGCTCTGTGTCTTACTACAAGCAATACTTCGTTTCAGGTAAGGGCAGTCACTTTTCAGTTCAAAAGAACTACATCATTCACAAAGCTCACACGTTTCTCATCTTAACTGACAAGCATAGGATGTTAGAGGACCAGTGCTTTGTATCAGTTTCAGAAGCAGAGTTGGACTAGATATGGTCTGTATGTGTAGGAAACACCGTTCTTTTGTTCTCAGCACACTCACTTTTCCTGCTCTCTTAGAGACTTTTGAAAGCAAGAGCGTGCTTGTCGCTCTAAAGCAGAGTGTGATCCATTGATGAGAACTCTGCTGTGCGTTTCCCTTCAGAAATGGAGTTAAATCCCAGGCTCTGTGTCTTCCTACAAGCAAGACTTCGTTTAAGGTAAGGGCAGTCACTTTTCTGCTCAAACGAACTACAAAGTTCATGAAGCTCACACGTTTCCCATCTTAACTGACAAGCATTGCATGTTAGAGGACCAGTGCTTTGTATCAGTTTCAGAAGAAGAGTTGGACTACATATGGTCTGTATGTGTAGGAAACTCCGTTCTTTTGTTCTGAGCACACTCAGATTTCCTCCTGTATTAGAGACTCTGGAAAGCAAGAGTGTGCTTTGTTCTAAAGCAGAGTGTGATCAATGGATGTTTACACTGCTGTGTGTTTCACTTCAGAAATGGAGTTAAATCCCAGGCTCTGAGTCTTCCTACAAGCAAGACTTCGATTCAGGTAAGGGCAGTCACTTTTCTGCTCAAACGAACTACATCGTTCACGAAGCTCACACGTTTCTCATCTTAACTGACAAGCATTGGATGTTAGAGGGTCAGTGCTTTGTATCAGTTTCAGAAGCACATTTGGACTACATATGGTCTGTATGTGTAGGAAACACCGTTCTTTTGTTCTGGGCACACTCAGATTACCTGCTATATTATAGACTCTAAAAGCAAGAGCGTGCTTCTCACTCTAAAGCAGAGTGTGATCCATGGATGAGAAAAATGCTGTGTGTTTCCCTTCAGAAATGGAGTTAAATCCCAGGCTCTGTGTCTTACTACAAGCAAGACTTCGTTTAAGGTAAGGGCAGTCACTTTTCAGCTCAAACGAACTACATCGTTCACGAAGCTCACACGTTTCTCATCTTAACAGACAAGCATTGGATGTTAGAGGACCAGTGCTTTGTATCAGTTTCAGAAGCAGAGTTGAACTAGATATGGTCCGTATATGTAGGAAACACCGTTCTTTTGTTCTGGGCACACTCAGATTACCTGGTATATAGAGACTCTAAAAGCAAGAGCGTGCTTCTCGCTCTAAAGCAGAGTGTGATCCATGGATGAGAAAAATGCTGTGTGTTTCCCTTCAGAAAAGGAGTTAAATCCCAGGCTCTGTGTCTTACTACAAGCTAGACTTCGTTTCAGGTAAGGGCAGTCACTTTTCAGCACAAACGAACTACATCGTTCACGAAGCTCACACTTTTCTCATCTTAACAGACAAGCATTGGATGTTAGAGGACCAGTGCTTTGTATCAGTTTCAGAAGCAGAGTTGAACTAGATATGGTCCGTATATGTAGGAAACACCGTTCTTTTGTTCTGGGCACAGTCTGATTACCTGGTATATAGAGACTCTAAAAGCAACAGCGTGCTTCTCGCTCTAAAGCAGAGTGTGATCCATGGATGAGAAAAATGCTGTGTGTTTCCCTTCAGAAATGGAGTTAAATCCCAGGCTCTGTGTCTTACTACAAGCAAGACTTCGTTTCAGGTAAGGGCAGTCACTTTTCATCACAAACGAACTACATCGTTCACGAAGCTCACACGTTTCTCATCTTAACAGACAAGCATTGGATGTTAGAGGACCAGTGCTTTGTATCAGTTTCAGAAGCAGAGTTGAACTAGATATGGTCTGTATATGTAGGAAAAACCGTTCGTTTGTTCTGGGCACACTCAGATTACCTGGTATATAGAGACTCTAAAAGCAACAGTGTGCTTCTCGCTCTAAAGCAGAGTGTGATCCATGGATGAGAAAAATGCTGTGTGTTTCCTTTCAGAAATGGAGTTAAATCCCAGGCTCTGTGTCTTACTACAAGCAATACTTCGTTTCAGGTAAGGGCAGTCACTTTTCAGTTCAAAAGAACAACATCATTCACAAAGCTCACACGTTTCTCATCTTAACTGACAAGCATAGGATGTTAGAGGACCAGTGCTTTGTATCAGTTTCAGAAGCAGAGTTGGACTAGATATGGTCTGTATGTGTAGGAAACACCGTTCTTTTGTTCTCAGCACACTCACTTTTCCTGCTCTCTTAGAGACTTTTGAAAGCAAGAGCGTGCTTGTCGCTCTAAAGCAGAGTGTGATCCATGGATGAGAACTATGCTGTGCGTTTCCCTTCAGAAATGGAGTTAAATCCCAGACTCTGTGTCTTCCTACAAGCAAGACTTCGTTTAAGGTAAGGGCAGTCACTTTTCTGCTCAAACGAACTACAAAGTTCATGAAGCTCACACGTTTCCCATCTTAACTGACAAGCATTGCATGTTAGAGGACCAGTGCTTTGTATCAGTTTCAGAAGAAGAGTTGGACTACATATGGTCCGTATGTGTAGGAAACTCCGTTCTTTTGTTCTGAGCACACTCAGATTTCCTGCTGTATTAGAGACTCTAGAAAGCAAGAGTGTGCTTTGTTCTAAAGCAGAGTGTGATCAATGGATGATTACACTGCTGTGTGTTTCACTTCAGAAATGGAGTTAAATCCCAGGCTCTGAGTCTTCCTACAAGCAAGACTTCGATTCAGGTAAGGGCAGTCACTTTTCTGCTCAAACGAACTACATCGTTCACGAAGCTCACACGTTTCTCATCTTAACTGACAAGCATTGGATGTTAGAGGGTCAGTGCTTTGTATCAGTTTCAGAAGCAGATTTGGACTACATATGGTCTGTATGTGTAGGAAATCCGTTCTTTTGTTCTGGGCACACTCAGATTACCTGCTATATTAGAGACTCTAAAAGCAAGAGCGTGCTTCTCGCTCTAAAGCAGAGTGTGATCCATGGATGAGAAAAATGCTGTGTGTTTCCCTTCAGAAACGGAGTTAAATCCCAGGCTCTGTGTCTTACTACAAGCAAGACTTCGTTTCAGGTAAGGGCAGTCACTTTTCATCACAAACGAACTACATCGTTCACGAAGCTCACACGTTTCTCATCTTAACAGACAAGCATTGGATGTTAGAGGACCAGTGCTTTGTATCAGTTTCAGAAGCAGAGTTGAACTAGATATGGTCTGTATATGTAGGAAAAACCGTTCGTTTGTTCTGGGCACACTCAGATTACCTGGTATATAGAGACTCTAAAAGCAACAGTGTGCTTCTCGCTCTAAAGCAGAGTGTGATCCATGGATGAGAAAAATGCTGTGTGTTTCCTTTCAGAAATGGAGTTAAATCCCAGGCTCTGTGTCTTACTACAAGCAATACTTCGTTTCAGGTAAGGGCAGTCACTTTTCAGTTCAAAAGAACTACATCATTCACAAAGCTCACACGTTTCTCATCTTAACTGACAAGCATAGGATGTTAGAGGACCAGTGCTTTGTATCAGTTTCAGAAGCAGAGTTGGACTAGATATGGTCTGTATGTGTAGGAAACACCGTTCTTTTGTTCTCAGCACACTCACTTTTCCTGCTCTCTTAGAGACTTTTGAAAGCAAGAGCGTGCTTGTCGCTCTAAAGCAGAGTGTGATCCATTGATGAGAACTCTGCTGTGCGTTTCCCTTCAGAAATGGAGTTAAATCCCAGGCTCTGTGTCTTCCTACAAGCAAGACTTCGTTTAAGGTAAGGGCAGTCACTTTTCTGCTCAAACGAACTACAAAGTTCATGAAGCTCACACGTTTCCATCTTAACTGACAAGCATTGCATGTTAGAGGACCAGTGCTTTGTATCAGTTTCAGAAGAAGAGTTGGACTACATATGGTCTGTATGTGTAGGAAACTCCGTTCTTTTGTTCTGAGCACACTCAGATTTCCTCCTGTATTAGAGACTCTGGAAAGCAAGAGTGTGCTTTGTTCTAAAGCAGAGTGTGATCAATGGATGATTACACTGCTGTGTGTTTCACTTCAGAAATGGAGTTAAATCCCAGGCTCTGAGTCTTCCTACAAGCAAGACTTCGATTCAGGTAAGGGCAGTCACTTTTCTGCTCAAACGAACTACATCGTTCACGAAGCTCACATGTTTCTCATCTTAACTGACAAGCATTGGATGTTAGAGGGTCAGTGCTTTGTATCAGTTTCAGAAGCACATTTGGACTACATATGGTCTGTATGTGTAGGAAACACCGTTCTTTTGTTCTGGGCACACTCAGATTACCTGCTATATTAGAGACTCTAAAAGCAAGAGCGTGCTTCTCACTCTAAAGCAGAGTGTGATCCATGGATGAGAAAAATGCTGTGTGTTTCCCTTCAGAAATGGAGTTAAATCCCAGGCTCTGTGTCTTACTACAAGCAAGACTTCGTTTAAGGTAAGGGCAGTCACTTTTCAGCTCAAACGAACTACATCGTTCACGAAGCTCACACGTTTCTCATCTGAACAGACAAGCATTGGATGTTAGAGGACCAGTGCTTTGTATCAGTTTCAGAAGCAGAGTTGAACTAGATATGGTCCGTATATGTAGGAAACACCGTTCTTTTGTTCTGGGCACACTCAGATTACCTGGTATATAGAGACTCTAAAAGCAAGAGCGTGCTTCTCGCTCTAAAGCAGAGTGTGATCCATGGATGAGAAAAATGCTGTGTGTTTCCCTTCAGAAAAGGAGTTAAATCCCAGGCTCTGTGTCTTACTACAAGCTAGACTTCGTTTCAGGTAAGGGCAGTCACTTTTCGGCACAAACGAACTACATCGTTCACGAAGCTCACACTTTTCTCATCTTAACAGACAAGCATTGGATGTTAGAGGACCAGTGCTTTGTATCAGTTTCAGAAGCAGAGTTGAACTAGATATGGTCCGTATATGTAGGAAACACCGTTCTTTTGTTCTGGGCACAGTCAGATTACCTGGTATATAGAGACTCTAAAAGCAACAGCGTGCTTCTCGCTCTAAGGCAGAGTGTGATCCATGGATGAGAACTATGCTGTGCGTTTCCCTTCAGAAATGGAGTTAAATCCCAGACTCTGTGTCTTCCTACAAGCAAGACTTCGTTTAAGGTAAGGGCAGTCACTTTTCTGCTCAAACGAACTACAAAGTTCATGAAGCTCACACGTTTCCCATCTTAACTGACAAGCATTGCATGTTAGAGGACCAGTGCTTTGTATCAGTTTCAGAAGAAGAGTTGGACTACATATGGTCCGTATGTGTAGGAAACTCCGTTCTTTTGTTCTGAGCACACTCAGATTTCCTGCTGTATTAGAGACTCTAGAAAGCAAGAGTGTGCTTTGTTCTAAAGCAGAGTGTGATCAATGGATGATTACACTGCTGTGTGTTTCACTTCAGAAATGGAGTTAAATCCCAGGCTCTGAGTCTTCCTACAAGCAAGACTTCGATTCAGGTAAGGGCAGTCACTTTTCTGCTCAAACGAACTACATCGTTCACGAAGCTCACACGTTTCTCATCTTAACTGACAAGCATTGGATGTTAGAGGGTCAGTGCTTTGTATCAGTTTCAGAAGCAGATTTGGACTACATATGGTCTGTATGTGTAGGAAATCCGTTCTTTTGTTCTGGGCACACTCAGATTACCTGCTATATTAGAGACTCTAAAAGCAAGAGCGTGCTTCTCGCTCTAAAGCAGAGTGTGATCCATGGATGAGAAAAATGCTGTGTGTTTCCCTTCAGAAACGGAGTTAAATCCCAGGCTCTGTGTCTTACTACAAGCAAGACTTCGTTTCAGGTAAGGGCAGTCACTTTTCATCACAAACGAACTACATCGTTCACGAAGCTCACACGTTTCTCATCTTAACAGACAAGCATTGGATGTTAGAGGACCAGTGCTTTGTATCAGTTTCAGAAGCAGAGTTGAACTAGATATGGTCTGTATATGTAGGAAAAACCGTTCGTTTGTTCTGGGCACACTCAGATTACCTGGTATATAGAGACTCTAAAAGCAACAGTGTGCTTCTCGCTCTAAAGCAGAGTGTGATCCATGGATGAGAAAAATGCTGTGTGTTTCCTTTCAGAAATGGAGTTAAATCCCAGGCTCTGTGTCTTACTACAAGCAATACTTCGTTTCAGGTAAGGGCAGTCACTTTTCAGTTCAAAAGAACTACATCATTCACAAAGCTCACACGTTTCTCATCTTAACTGACAAGCATAGGATGTTAGAGGACCAGTGCTTTGTATCAGTTTCAGAAGCAGAGTTGGACTAGATATGGTCCGTATGTGTAGGAAACACCGTTCTTTTTTTCTCAGCACACTCACGTTTCCTGCTCTCTTAGAGACTTTTGAAAGCAAGAGCGTGCTTGTCGCTCTAAAGCAGAGTGTGATCCATGGATGAGAATTATGCTGTGCGTTTCCCTTCAGAAATGGAGTTAAATCCCAGACTCTGTGTCTTCCTACAAGCAAGACTTCGTTTAAGGTAAGGGCAGTCACTTTTCTGCTCAAACGAACTACAAAGTTCATGAAGCTCACACGTTTCCCATCTTAACTGACAAGCATTGCATGTTAGAGGACCAGTGCTTTGTATCAGTTTCAGAAGAAGAGTTGGACTACATATGGTCTGTATGTGTAGGAAACTCCGTTCTTTTGTTCTGAGCACACTCAGATTTCCTGCTGTATTAGAGACTCTAGAAAGCAAGAGTGTGCTTTGTTCTAAAGCAGAGTGTGATCAATGGATGATTACACTGCTGTGTGTTTCACTTCAGAAATGGAGTTAAATCCCAGGCTCTGAGTCTTCCTACAAGCAAGACTTCGATTCAGGTAAGGGCAGTCACTTTTCTGCTCAAAAGAACTACATCGTTCACGAAGCTCACACGTTTCTCATCTTAACTGACAAGCATTGGATGTTAGAGGGTCAGTGCTTTGTATCAGTTTCAGAAGCAGATTTGGACTACATATGGTCTGTATGTGTAGGAAACACAGTTCTTTTGTTCTGGGCACACTCAGATTACCTGCTATATTAGAGACTCTAAAAGCAAGAGCGTGCTTCTCGCTCTAAAGCAGAGTGTGATCCATGGATGAGAAAAATGCTGTGTGTTTCCCTTCAGAAATGGAGTTAAATCCCAGGCTCTGTGTCTTACTACAAGCTAGACTTCGTTTCAGGTAAGGGCAGTCACTTTTCAGCACAAACGAACTACATCGTTCACGAAGCTCACACTTTTCTCATCTTAAGAGACAAGCATTGGATGTTAGAGGACCAGTGCTTTGTATCAGTTTTAGAAGCAGAGTTGAACTAGATATGGTCCGTATATGTAGGAAACACCGTTCTTTTGTTCTGGGCACACTCAGATTACCTGGTATATAGAGACTCTAAAAGCAACAGCGTGCTTCTCGCTCTAAAGCAGAGTGTGATCCATGGATGAGAAAAATGCTGTGTGTTTCCTTTCAGAAATGGAGTTAAATCCCAGGCTCTGTGTCTTACTACAAGCAATACTTCGTTTCAGGTAAGGGCAGTCACTATTCAGTTCAAAAGAACTACATCATTCACAAAGCTCACACGTTTCTCATCTTAACTGACAAGCATAGGATGTTAGAGGACCAGTGCTTTGTATCAGTTTCAGAAGCAGAGTTGGACTAGATATGGTCTGTATGTGTAGGAAACACCGTTCTTTTGTTCTCAGCACACTCACTTTTCCTGCTCTCTTAGAGACTTTTGAAAGCAAGAGCGTGCTTGTCGCTCTAAAGCAGAGTGTGATCCATTGATGAGAACTCTGCTGTGCGTTTCCCTTCAGAAATGGAGTTAAATCCCAGGCTCTGTGTCTTCCTACAAGCAAGACTTCGTTTAAGGTAAGGGCAGTCACTTTTCTGCTCAAACGAACTACAAAGTTCATGAAGCTCACACGTTTCCATCTTAACTGACAAGCATTGCATGTTAGAGGACCAGTGCTTTGTATCAGTTTCAGAAGAAGAGTTGGACTACATATGGTCTGTATGTGTAGGAAACTCCGTTCTTTTGTTCTGAGCACACTCAGATTTCCTCCTGTATTAGAGACTCTGGAAAGCAAGAGTGTGCTTTGTTCTAAAGCAGAGTGTGATCAATGGATGATTACACTGCTGTGTGTTTCACTTCAGAAATGGAGTTAAATCCCAGGCTCTGAGTCTTCCTACAAGCAAGACTTCGATTCAGGTAAGGGCAGTCACTTTTCTGCTCAAACGAACTACATCGTTCACGAAGCTCACATGTTTCTCATCTTAACTGACAAGCATTGGATGTTAGAGGGTCAGTGCTTTGTATCAGTTTCAGAAGCACATTTGGACTACATATGGTCTGTATGTGTAGGAAACACCGTTCTTTTGTTCTGGGCACACTCAGATTACCTGCTATATTAGAGACTCTAAAAGCAAGAGCGTGCTTCTCACTCTAAAGCAGAGTGTGATCCATGGATGAGAAAAATGCTGTGTGTTTCCCTTCAGAAATGGAGTTAAATCCCAGGCTCTGTGTCTTACTACAAGCAAGACTTCGTTTAAGGTAAGGGCAGTCACTTTTCAGCTCAAACGAACTACATCGTTCACGAAGCTCACACGTTTCTCATCTGAACAGACAAGCATTGGATGTTAGAGGACCAGTGCTTTGTATCAGTTTCAGAAGCAGAGTTGAACTAGATATGGTCCGTATATGTAGGAAACACCGTTCTTTTGTTCTGGGCACACTCAGATTACCTGGTATATAGAGACTCTAAAAGCAAGAGCGTGCTTCTCGCTCTAAAGCAGAGTGTGATCCATGGATGAGAAAAATGCTGTGTGTTTCCCTTCAGAAAAGGAGTTAAATCCCAGGCTCTGTGTCTTACTACAAGCTAGACTTCGTTTCAGGTAAGGGCAGTCACTTTTCGGCACAAACGAACTACATCGTTCACGAAGCTCACACTTTTCTCATCTTAACAGACAAGCATTGGATGTTAGAGGACCAGTGCTTTGTATCAGTTTCAGAAGCAGAGTTGAACTAGATATGGTCCGTATATGTAGGAAACACCGTTCTTTTGTTCTGGGCACAGTCAGATTACCTGGTATATAGAGACTCTAAAAGCAACAGCGTGCTTCTCGCTCTAAGGCAGAGTGTGATCCATGGATGAGAAAAATGCTGTGTGTTTCCCTTCAGAAATGGAGTTAAATCCCAGGCTCTGTGTCTTACTACAAGCAAGACTTCGTTTCAGGTAAGGGCAGTCACTTTTCATCACAAACGAACTACATCGTTCACGAAGCTCACACGTTTCTCATCTTAACAGACAAGCATTGGATGTTAGAGGACCAGTGCTTTGTATCAGTTTCAGAAGCAGAGTTGAACTAGATATGGTCTGTATATGTAGGAAAAACCGTTCGTTTGTTCTGGGCACACTCAGATTACCTGGTATATAGAGACTCTAAAAGCAACAGTGTGCTTCTCGCTCTAAAGCAGAGTGTGATCCATGGATGAGAAAAATGCTGTGTGTTTCCTTTCAGAAATGGAGTTAAATCCCAGGCTCTGTGTCTTACTACAAGCAATACTTCGTTTCAGGTAAGGGCAGTCACTTTTCAGTTCAAAAGAACTACATCATTCACAAAGCTCACACGTTTCTCATCTTAACTGACAAGCATAGGATGTTAGAGGACCAGTGCTTTGTATCAGTTTCAGAAGCAGAGTTGGACTAGATATGGTCTGTATGTGTAGGAAACACCGTTCTTTTGTTCTCAGCACACTCACTTTTCCTGCTCTCTTAGAGACTTTTGAAAGCAAGAGCGTGCTTGTCGCTCTAAAGCAGAGTGTGATCCATTGATGAGAACTCTGCTGTGCGTTTCCCTTCAGAAATGGAGTTAAATCCCAGGCTCTGTGTCTTCCTACAAGCAAGACTTCGTTTAAGGTAAGGGCAGTCACTTTTCTGCTCAAACGAACTACAAAGTTCATGAAGCTCACACGTTTCCCATCTTAACTGACAAGCATTGCATGTTAGAGGACCAGTGCTTTGTATCAGTTTCAGAAGAAGAGTTGGACTACATATGGTCTGTATGTGTAGGAAACTCCGTTCTTTTGTTCTGAGCACACTCAGATTTCCTCCTGTATTAGAGACTCTGGAAAGCAAGAGTGTGCTTTGTTCTAAAGCAGAGTGTGATCAATGGATGTTTACACTGCTGTGTGTTTCACTTCAGAAATGGAGTTAAATCCCAGGCTCTGAGTCTTCCTACAAGCAAGACTTCGATTCAGGTAAGGGCAGTCACTTTTCTGCTCAAACGAACTACATCGTTCACGAAGCTCACACGTTTCTCATCTTAACTGACAAGCATTGGATGTTAGAGGGTCAGTGCTTTGTATCAGTTTCAGAAGCACATTTGGACTACATATGGTCTGTATGTGTAGGAAACACCGTTCTTTTGTTCTGGGCACACTCAGATTACCTGCTATATTATAGACTCTAAAAGCAAGAGCGTGCTTCTCACTCTAAAGCAGAGTGTGATCCATGGATGAGAAAAATGCTGTGTGTTTCCCTTCAGAAATGGAGTTAAATCCCAGGCTCTGTGTCTTACTACAAGCAAGACTTCGTTTAAGGTAAGGGCAGTCACTTTTCAGCTCAAACGAACTACATCGTTCACGAAGCTCACACGTTTCTCATCTTAACAGACAAGCATTGGATGTTAGAGGACCAGTGCTTTGTATCAGTTTCAGAAGCAGAGTTGAACTAGATATGGTCCGTATATGTAGGAAACACCGTTCTTTTGTTCTGGGCACACTCAGATTACCTGGTATATAGAGACTCTAAAAGCAAGAGCGTGCTTCTCGCTCTAAAGCAGAGTGTGATCCATGGATGAGAAAAATGCTGTGTGTTTCCCTTCAGAAAAGGAGTTAAATCCCAGGCTCTGTGTCTTACTACAAGCTAGACTTCGTTTCAGGTAAGGGCAGTCACTTTTCAGCACAAACGAACTACATCGTTCACGAAGCTCACACTTTTCTCATCTTAACAGACAAGCATTGGATGTTAGAGGACCAGTGCTTTGTATCAGTTTCAGAAGCAGAGTTGAACTAGATATGGTCCGTATATGTAGGAAACACCGTTCTTTTGTTCTGGGCACAGTCTGATTACCTGGTATATAGAGACTCTAAAAGCAACAGCGTGCTTCTCGCTCTAAAGCAGAGTGTGATCCATGGATGAGAAAAATGCTGTGTGTTTCCCTTCAGAAATGGAGTTAAATCCCAGGCTCTGTGTCTTACTACAAGCAAGACTTCGTTTCAGGTAAGGGCAGTCACTTTTCATCACAAACGAACTACATCGTTCACGAAGCTCACACGTTTCTCATCTTAACAGACAAGCATTGGATGTTAGAGGACCAGTGCTTTGTATCAGTTTCAGAAGCAGAGTTGAACTAGATATGGTCTGTATATGTAGGAAAAACCGTTCGTTTGTTCTGGGCACACTCAGATTACCTGGTATATAGAGACTCTAAAAGCAACAGTGTGCTTCTCGCTCTAAAGCAGAGTGTGATCCATGGATGAGAAAAATGCTGTGTGTTTCCTTTCAGAAATGGAGTTAAATCCCAGGCTCTGTGTCTTACTACAAGCAATACTTCGTTTCAGGTAAGGGCAGTCACTTTTCAGTTCAAAAGAACAACATCATTCACAAAGCTCACACGTTTCTCATCTTAACTGACAAGCATAGGATGTTAGAGGACCAGTGCTTTGTATCAGTTTCAGAAGCAGAGTTGGACTAGATATGGTCTGTATGTGTAGGAAACACCGTTCTTTTGTTCTCAGCACACTCACTTTTCCTGCTCTCTTAGAGACTTTTGAAAGCAAGAGCGTGCTTGTCGCTCTAAAGCAGAGTGTGATCCATGGATGAGAACTATGCTGTGCGTTTCCCTTCAGAAATGGAGTTAAATCCCAGACTCTGTGTCTTCCTACAAGCAAGACTTCGTTTAAGGTAAGGGCAGTCACTTTTCTGCTCAAACGAACTACAAAGTTCATGAAGCTCACACGTTTCCCATCTTAACTGACAAGCATTGCATGTTAGAGGACCAGTGCTTTGTATCAGTTTCAGAAGAAGAGTTGGACTACATATGGTCCGTATGTGTAGGAAACTCCGTTCTTTTGTTCTGAGCACACTCAGATTTCCTGCTGTATTAGAGACTCTAGAAAGCAAGAGTGTGCTTTGTTCTAAAGCAGAGTGTGATCAATGGATGATTACACTGCTGTGTGTTTCACTTCAGAAATGGAGTTAAATCCCAGGCTCTGAGTCTTCCTACAAGCAAGACTTCGATTCAGGTAAGGGCAGTCACTTTTCTGCTCAAACGAACTACATCGTTCACGAAGCTCACACGTTTCTCATCTTAACTGACAAGCATTGGATGTTAGAGGGTCAGTGCTTTGTATCAGTTTCAGAAGCAGATTTGGACTACATATGGTCTGTATGTGTAGGAAATCCGTTCTTTTGTTCTGGGCACACTCAGATTACCTGCTATATTAGAGACTCTAAAAGCAAGAGCGTGCTTCTCGCTCTAAAGCAGAGTGTGATCCATGGATGAGAAAAATGCTGTGTGTTTCCCTTCAGAAACGGAGTTAAATCCCAGGCTCTGTGTCTTACTACAAGCAAGACTTCGTTTCAGGTAAGGGCAGTCACTTTTCATCACAAACGAACTACATCGTTCACGAAGCTCACACGTTTCTCATCTTAACAGACAAGCATTGGATGTTAGAGGACCAGTGCTTTGTATCAGTTTCAGAAGCAGAGTTGAACTAGATATGGTCTGTATATGTAGGAAAAACCGTTCGTTTGTTCTGGGCACACTCAGATTACCTGGTATATAGAGACTCTAAAAGCAACAGTGTGCTTCTCGCTCTAAAGCAGAGTGTGATCCATGGATGAGAAAAATGCTGTGTGTTTCCTTTCAGAAATGGAGTTAAATCCCAGGCTCTGTGTCTTACTACAAGCAATACTTCGTTTCAGGTAAGGGCAGTCACTTTTCAGTTCAAAAGAACTACATCATTCACAAAGCTCACACGTTTCTCATCTTAACTGACAAGCATAGGATGTTAGAGGACCAGTGCTTTGTATCAGTTTCAGAAGCAGAGTTGGACTAGATATGGTCCGTATGTGTAGGAAACACCGTTCTTTTTTTCTCAGCACACTCACGTTTCCTGCTCTCTTAGAGACTTTTGAAAGCAAGAGCGTGCTTGTCGCTCTAAAGCAGAGTGTGATCCATGGATGAGAATTATGCTGTGCGTTTCCCTTCAGAAATGGAGTTAAATCCCAGACTCTGTGTCTTCCTACAAGCAAGACTTCGTTTAAGGTAAGGGCAGTCACTTTTCTGCTCAAACGAACTACAAAGTTCATGAAGCTCACACGTTTCCCATCTTAACTGACAAGCATTGCATGTTAGAGGACCAGTGCTTTGTATCAGTTTCAGAAGAAGAGTTGGACTACATATGGTCTGTATGTGTAGGAAACTCCGTTCTTTTGTTCTGAGCACACTCAGATTTCCTGCTGTATTAGAGACTCTAGAAAGCAAGAGTGTGCTTTGTTCTAAAGCAGAGTGTGATCAATGGATGATTACACTGCTGTGTGTTTCACTTCAGAAATGGAGTTAAATCCCAGGCTCTGAGTCTTCCTACAAGCAAGACTTCGATTCAGGTAAGGGCAGTCACTTTTCTGCTCAAAAGAACTACATCGTTCACGAAGCTCACACGTTTCTCATCTTAACTGACAAGCATTGGATGTTAGAGGGTCAGTGCTTTGTATCAGTTTCAGAAGCAGATTTGGACTACATATGGTCTGTATGTGTAGGAAACACAGTTCTTTTGTTCTGGGCACACTCAGATTACCTGCTATATTAGAGACTCTAAAAGCAAGAGCGTGCTTCTCGCTCTAAAGCAGAGTGTGATCCATGGATGAGAAAAATGCTGTGTGTTTCCCTTCAGAAATGGAGTTAAATCCCAGGCTCTGTGTCTTACTACAAGCTAGACTTCGTTTCAGGTAAGGGCAGTCACTTTTCAGCACAAACGAACTACATCGTTCACGAAGCTCACACTTTTCTCATCTTAAGAGACAAGCATTGGATGTTAGAGGACCAGTGCTTTGTATCAGTTTTAGAAGCAGAGTTGAACTAGATATGGTCCGTATATGTAGGAAACACCGTTCTTTTGTTCTGGGCACACTCAGATTACCTGGTATATAGAGACTCTAAAAGCAACAGCGTGCTTCTCGCTCTAAAGCAGAGTGTGATCCATGGATGAGAAAAATGCTGTGTGTTTCCTTTCAGAAATGGAGTTAAATCCCAGGCTCTGTGTCTTACTACAAGCAAGACTTCGTTTCAGGTAAGGGCAGTCACTTTCAGTTCAAAAGAACTACATCATTCACAAAGCTCACACGTTTCTCATCTTAATTGACAAGCATAGGATGTTAGAGGACCAGTGCTTTGTATCAGATTCAGAAGCAGAGTTGGACTAGATATGGTCCATATGTGTAGGAAACACCGTTCTTTTTCTCAGCACACTCATGTTTCCTGCTGTCTTAGAGACTTTTGAAAGCAAGAGCTTGCTTCTCGCTCTAAAGCAGATTGTGATCCATGGATGAGAACTATGCTGTGTGTGTCCTTTCAGAAATGGAGTTAAATCCCAGACTCTGTGTCTTCCTACAAGGAAGACTTCGTTTAAGGTAAAGACAGTCACTTTTCTGCTCAAACGAACTACATCGTTCATGAAGCTCACACGTTTCCCATCTTAACTGACAAGCATGGCATGTTAGAGGACCAGTGCTTTGTATCAGTTTCAGAAGAAGAGTCGGACTACATATGGGCCGTATGTGTAGGAAACTCCGGTCTTTTGTTCTGAGCACACTCAGATTTCCTGCTGTATTAGAGACTCTAGAAAGCAAGAGTGTGCTTTGTTCTAAAGCAGAGTGTGATCAATGGATGATTACACTGCTGTGTGTTTCACTTCTGAAATGGAGTTAAATCCCAGGCTCTGAGTCTTCCTACAAGCAAGTCTTCGATTCAGGTAAGGGCAGTCACTTTTCTGCTCAAAAGAACTACATCGTTCACGAAGCTCACACGTTTCTCATCTTAACTGACAAGCATTGGATGTTAGAGGGTCAGTGCTTTGTATCAGTTTCAGAAGCAGATTTGGACTACATATGGTATGTATGTGTAGGAAACACCGTTCTTTTGTTCTCAGCACACTCACGTTTCCTGCTGTCTTAGAAACTTTTGAAAGCAAGAGCGTGCTTCTCGCTCTAAAGCAGAGTGTGATCCATGGATGAGAAAAATGCTGTGTGTTTCCCTTCAGAAATGGAGTTAAATCCCAGGCTCTGTGTCTTACTACAAGCAAGACTTCGTTTCAGGTAAGGGCAGTCACTTTTCATCACAAACGAACTACATCGTTCACGAAGCTCACACGTTTCTCATCTTAACAGACAAGCATTGGATGTTAGAGGACCAGTGCTTTGTATCAGTTTCAGAAGCAGAGTTGAACTAGATATGGTCTGTATATGTAGGAAAAACCGTTCGTTTGTTCTGGGCACACTCAGATTACCTGGTATATAGAGACTCTAAAAGCAACAGTGTGCTTCTCGCTCTAAAGCAGATTGTGATCCATGGATGAGAAAAATGCTGTGTGTTTCCCTTCAGAAATGGAGTTAAATCCCAGGCTCTGTGTCTTACTACAAGCAAGACTTCGTTTCAGGTAAGGGCAGTCACTTTTCATCACAAACGAACTACATCGTTCACGAAGCTCACACGTTTCTCATCTTAACAGACAAGCATTGGATGTTAGAGGACCAGTGCTTTGTATCAGTTTCAGAAGCAGAGTTGAACTAGATATGGTCTGTATATGTAGGAAAAACCATTCGTTTGTTCTGGGCACACTCAGATTACCTGGTATATAGAGACTCTAAAAGCAACAGTGTGCTTCTCGCTCTAAAGCAGAGTGTGATCCATGGATGAGAAAAATGCTGTGTGTTTCCTTTCAGAAATGGAGTTAAATCCCAGGCTCTGTGTCTTAGTACAAGCAATACTTCGTTTCAGGTAAGGGCAGGCACTTTTCAGTTCAAAAGAACTACATCATTCACAAAGCTCACACGTTTCTCATCTTAACTGACAAGCATAGGATGTTAGAGGACCAGTGCTTTGTATCAGTTTCAGAAGCAGAGTTGGACTAGATATGGTCCGTATGTGTAGGAAACACCGTTCTTTTTTTCTCAGCACACTCACGTTTCCTGCTCTCTTAGAGACTTTTGAAAGCAAGAGCGTGCTTGTCGCTCTAAAGCAGAGTGTGATCCATGGATGAGAATTATGCTGTGCGTTTCCCTTCAGAAATGGAGTTAAATCCCAGACTCTGTGTCTTCCTACAAGCAAGACTTCGTTTAAGGTAAGGGCAGTCACTTTTCTGCTCAAACGAACTACAAAGTTCATGAAGCTCACACGTTTCCCATCTTAACTGACAAGCATTGCATGTTAGAGGACCAGTGCTTTGTATCAGTTTCAGAAGAAGAGTTGGACTACATATGGTCTGTATGTGTAGGAAACTCCGTTCTTTTGTTCTGAGCACACTCAGATTTCCTGCTGTATTAGAGACTCTAGAAAGCAAGAGTGTGCTTTGTTCTAAAGCAGAGTGTGATCAATGGATGATTACACTGCTGTGTGTTTCACTTCAGAAATGGAGTTAAATCCCAGGCTCTGAGTCTTCCTACAAGCAAGACTTCGATTCAGGTAAGGGCAGTCACTTTTCTGCTCAAACGAACTACATCGTTCACGAAGCTCACACGTTTCTCATCTTAACTGACAAGCATTGGATGTTAGAGGGTCAGTGCTTTGTATCAGTTTAAGAAGCAGATTTGGACTACATATGGTCTGTATGTGTAGGAAACACAGTTCTTTTGTTCTGGGCACACTCAGATTACCTGCTATATTAGAGACTCTAAAAGCAAGAGCGTGCTTCTCGCTCTAAAGCAGAGTGTGATCCATGGATGAGAAAAATGCTGTGTGTTTCCCTTCAGAAATGGAGTTAAATCCCAGGCTCTGTGTCTTACTACAAGCTAGACTTAGTTTCAGGTAAGGGCAGTCACTTTTCAGCACAAACGAACTACATCGTTCACGAAGCTCACACTTTTCTCATCTTAACTGACAAGCATAGGATGTTAGAGGACCAGTGCTTGGTATCAGATTCAGAAGCAGAGTTGGACTAGATATGGTCCGTATGTGTAGGAAACACCGTTCTTTTGTTCTCAGCACACTCACGTTTCCTTCTGTCTTAGGGACTTTTGAAAGCAAGAGCGTGCTTCTCGCTCTAAAGCATAGTGTGATCCATGGATGAGAACTCTGCTGTGTGTTTGCCTTCAGAGATGGAGTTAAATCCCAGGAACTGTGTCTTACTACAAGCAAGACTTTGTTACAGGTAAGGGCAGTCACTTTTCAGTTCAAAGGAACTACATCATTCTCAAAGCTCACACGTTTCTCATCTTAACTGACAAGCATTGGATGTTAGAGGACCAGTGCTTTGTGTCAGTTTCAGAAACAGAGTTGGACTAGGTATGGTCCATATGTGTAGGAAACACTGTTCTTTTGTTCTCAGCGCACTCAGATTTCCTGCTGTATTAGAGACTCTAGAAAGCAAGAGTGTGCTTTGTTCTAAAGCAGAGTGTGGTCAATGGATGATTACACTGCTGTGTGTTTCACTTCAGAAATGGAGTTAAATCCCAGGCTCTGAGTCTTCCTACAAGCAAGACTTCGATTCAGGTAAGGGCAATCACTTTTCTGCTCAAACGAACTACATCGTTCACAAATCTCACACGTTTCTCATCTTAACTGACAAGCATTGGATGTTAGAGGGTCAGTGCTTTGTATCAGTTTCAGAAGCAGATTTGGACTACATATGGTCTGTATGTGTAGGAAACACCGTTCTTTTGTTCTGGGCACACTCAGATAACCTGCTATATTAGAGATTCTAAAAGCAAGAGCGTGCTTCTCGCTCTAATGCAGAGTGTGATCCATGGATGAGAAAAATGCTGTGTGTTTCCCTTAGGAAATGGAGTTAAATCCCAGGCTCTGTGTCTTCCTACAATCAAGACTTCGTTTCAGGTAAGGGCAGTCACTTTTCAGCTCAAACGAACTACATCATTCACGGAGCTCACACATTTCTCATCTTAACAGACAAGAATTGGATGTTAGAGGACCAGTCCTTTGCATCAGTTTAAGAAGCAGAGTTGGACTAGATAGGGTCCGTATGTGTAGGAAACACCGTTCTTTGTTCTCAGCAAAATCACGTTTCCTGCTGTCTTAGAGATTTTAGAAAGCAAGAGCGTGCTTCTTGCTCTAAAGCAGATTGTGATCCATGGATGAGAACTATGCTGTGTGTTTCCCTTCAGAAATGGAGTTAAATCCCAGACTCTGTGTCTTCCTACAAGCAAGACTTCGTTTAAGGTAAGGGCAGTCACTTTTCTGCTCAAACGAACTACATCGTTCATGAAGCTCACACATTTCCCATTTTAACTGACAAGCATTGGATGTTAGAGGACCAGTGCTTTTTATCAGTTTCAGAAGAAGAATTGGATTACATATGGTCCGTATGTGTAGGAAACTCCGTTCTTTTGTTCTGAGCACACTCAGATTTCCTGCTGTATTAGAGAATCTAGAAAGCAAGAGCATGCTTCTTGCTCTAAAGCAGAGTGTGATCCATGGATGAGAACTATGCTGTGTGTTTCCATTAGGAAATGGAGTTAAATCCCAGGCTCTGTGTCTTACTACAAGCAAGACTTCGTTTCAGGTAAGGGCAGTCACTTTTCAGCTCAAACGAACTACATCGTTCACGAAGCTCACACGTTTCTCATCTTAACTGACAAGCATTGGATGTTAGAGGGTCAGTGCTTTGTATCAGTTTCAGAAGCAGATTTGGACTACATATGGTGTGTATGTGTAGGAAACACCGTTCTTTTGTTCTGGGCACACTCAGATTACCTGCTATATTAGAGACTCTAAAAGCAAGAGCGTGCTTCTCGCTCTAAAGCAGAGTGTGATCCATGGATGAGAAAAATGCTGTGTGTTTCCCTTCAGAAATGGAGTTTAATCCCAGGCTCTGTGTCTTACTACAAGCAAGACTTCGTTTCAGGTAAGGGCAGTCACTTTTCTGCTCAAACGAACTACATCATTCACAAAGCTCACACGTTTCTCATCTTAACTGACAAGCATTGGATGTTAGAGGGTCAGTGCTTTGTATCAGTTTCAGAAGCAGATTTGTACTACATATGGTCTGTATGTGTAGGAAACTCTGTTCTTTTGTTCTGGGCACACTCAGATTACCTGCTATATTAGAGACTTAAAAGCAAGAGTGTGCTTCTCTCTCTAAAGCAGAGTGTGGTCCATGGATGAGAAAAATACTGTGTGTTTCCCTTCAGAAATGGAGTTAAATCCCAGGCTCTGTGTCTTCCTACAAGCAAGACTTCGTTTCAGGTAAGGGCAGTCACTTTTCAGCTCAAACGAACTACACTGTTCACGAAGCTCACACGTTTCTCATCTTAAAAGACAAGCATTGGATGTTAGAGGACCAGTGCTTTGTATCAGTTTCAGTAGCACAGTTGAACTAGATATGGTCCGTATGTGCAGGAAACACTGTTCTTTTGTTCTCAGCAAAATCACGTTTCCTGCTGTCTTAGAGACTCTAGAAAGCAAGAGCGTGCTTCTTGTTCTAAAGCAGAGTATGATCAATGGATGAGGAAAATGCTATGTGTTTCACTTCAGAAATGGAGTTAAATCCCAGGCTCTGAATCTTCCTACCAGCAAGACTTCGTTTAAGGTAAGGGCAGTCAGTTTTCTGCTCAAACGAACTACATCGTTCATGAAGCTCACACGTTTCCCATCTTAACTGACAAGCATTGGATGTTAGAGGACCAGTGCTTTGTATCAGATTCAGAAGCAGAGTTGGACTAGGTATGGTCCGTATGTGTAGGAAACACCGTTCTTTTGTTCTCAGCACACTCACGTTTCCTGCTGTCTTAGAGACTTTTGAAAGCAAGAGCGTGCTTATCGCTCTAAAGCATAGTGTGATCCATGGATGAGAACTCTGCTGTTTGTTTCCCTTCAGAGATGGAGTTAAATCCCAGGATCTGTGTCTTACTACAAGCAAGACTTTGTTACAGGTAAGGGCAGTCACTTTTCAGTTCAAAGGAACTACATCATTCTCAAAGCTCACATGTTTCTCATCTTAAGTGACAAGCATTGGATGTTTGAGGACCAGTGCTTTGTGTCAGTTTCAGAAACAGAGTTGGACTAGGTAGGGTCCATATGTGTAGGAAACACTGTTCTTTTGTTCTCAGCGCACTCAGATTTCCTGCTGTATTAGAGACTCTAGAAAGCAAGAGTGTGCTTTGTTCTAAAGCAGAGTGTGGTCAATGGATGAGAACACTGCTGTGTGTTTCACTTCAGAAATGGAGTGAAATACCAGTCTCTGAGTCTTCCTACAAGCAAGACTTCGTTTCAGGTAAGTGCAGTTACTTTATAGGTCAAAGGAACTACATCGTTCACGAAGCTCACACGTTTCGCATCTTACCTGACAAGCATTGGATGTTAGAGGACCTGTGGTTTGTTTCAGTTTCAGAAGCAGAGTTGAACTAGATATGGTCCATATGTGTAGGAAACACCGTTCTTTTGTTCTCAGCACACTCAGGTTGACTGCTGTATTTGAGACTCTAGAAAGCAAGAGCGAGGTTCTTGCTCTAAAGCAGAATGTGATAAATGGATGAGAACTCTGCTGTGTGTTTCACCTCAGAAATGGAGTTAAATCCCAGACTCTGAGTCTTCCTACAAGCAAGACTTCATTTCAGGTAAGTGCAGTTACTTTTATGCTCAAACGAACTACATCTTTCACTAAGCTCACACGTTTCTCATCTTAACAGACAAGCATTCGATGTTAGAGGACCAGTGCTTTGTGTCAGTTTCAGAAGCAGAGTTGGACTAGATACGGTCCGTATGTGTAGGAAACACCGTTCTTTGGTTCTCAGCACACTCATGTTTCCTGCTGTCTTAGAGACTCTAGAAAGCAAGAGCGTGCTTCTTGTTCTAAAGCAGAGTTTGAACAATGGATGAGAACATTGCTGTGTGTTTCACTTCAGAAATGGAGTTAAATCCCAGGCTCTGAGCCTTCCTACAAGCAAGACTACTTTTCAGGTAAGGGCAGTCACTTTTCTGCTCAAACGAACTACATAGTTCACGAAGCTCACACGTTTCTCATCTTAACTGACAAGCCTTGGATGTTAGAGGACCAGTGCTTTGTATCAGTTTCAGAAGCAGATTTGGACGACATATGTTCCGTATATGTAGGAAACACCATTCATTGTTCTGGGCACACTCAGATTCCCTGGTGTAATAGTGACTCTAGAAGCAAGAGCCTGCTTCTCGCTCTAAAGCAGAGTTTGATCCATGGATGAGAACACTGCTGTGTGTTTCCCTTCAGAAATGGAGTTAAATCCCAGGCTCTCAGTCTTCCTACAAGCAGAATTCCTTTCAGGTAAGGGCAGTTTCTTTATAGCTCAAACGAACTACATTGTTCATGAAACTCACACGTTTCTCATATTAACTGACAAGCATTGGATGTTAGAGGACCAGTGCTTTGTATCAGTTTCATAAGCAGATTTGGACTACATATGGTCCGGATGTATACGAAAAACCATTCTTTCGTTCTGGGAACACTCAGATTTCCTGCTGTTAGGAACTCTAGAAAGCAAGAGTGTGCTTCTCGCTCTAAAGCAGAGTGTGATCCATGGATGAGAACTCTGCTGTGTGTTTCCCTACAGTAATGGACTTAAATCCCAGCCTCTGTGTCTTACTACATGCAAGAATTCGTTTCAGGTAATGGCAGTCACTTCTCAGCTCAAATGAACTACATCGTTCTTGAAGCTCACACGTTTCTCATCTGAACTGACAAGCATTGGATGTTAGAGGACCAGGGCTTTGCATCAGTTTCAGAAGCAGATTTGGACTACATATGGTCTGTATGTGTAGGCAACATCGTTCTTTTGTTCTCAGCACACTCACGTTTCATGCTCTCTTACAGCCTCTAGAAAGCAAGAGAGTGCTTATTGCTCTAAAGCAGAGTGTGATCAATGGATGAGAAATCTGCTGTGTGTTTCACTTCAGAAATGGAGTTAAATCCCAGGCTCTGGCTCTGAGTCTTCCTACAAGAAAGACTTCATTTCAGGTAAGGGCAGTCACTTTTCAGCTCAAACGAACTACATCGTTCACTGAGATCACACGTTTCTCATCTTAACAGACAAGCATTGGATGTTAGAGGACCAGTGCTTTGTATCAGTTTCAGAAGAAGAGTTGGACTAGATATGGTCCATATGTGTAGGAAACACCGTTCTTTTGTTCTCAGCACACTCCTGTTTCCTGCTGTCTTAGAGACTCTAGAAAGCAAGAGCGTGCTTCTTTCTAAAGCAGAGTGTGATTAATGGATGAGAACTCTGCTGTGTGTTTCACTAGAAATGGAGTTAAATCCCAGGCTCTGAGTCTTCCTACAAGCAAGACTTCGTATCAGGTAAGGGCAGTCAGTTTTCTGCTCAAACGAACTACATCGTTCACGAAGCTCACATGTTTCTCATCTTAACTGACAAGCATTTGATGTAAGATGGTCAGTGCTTTTTTTCAGTTTCAGAAGCAGATTTGGACTACATATGGTCCATATGTGTAGGAAACACCCTCCTTTTGTTCTGGGCACACTCAGATTTCCTGCTGTATTAGAGACTCTAGAAAGCAAGAGCGTCCTTCTCGCTCTAAAGCAGAGTGTGATCCATGGATGAGAACTATGCTGTGTGTTTCCCTTCAGAAATGGACTTAAATCCCAGGCTCTGTGTCTTCCTACAAGCAAGACTTCGTTTCAGGTAAGGGCAGTCACTTTTCAGTTCAAAGGAACTACATCATTCACTAAGCTCACACGTTTCTCATCTTAACTGACAAGCATTGGATGTTAGAGGACCACTGCTTTGTATCACTTTCAGAAGCAGAGTTGGACTAGATATGGTCCGTATGTGTAGGAAACACCGTTCATTTGTTCTCAGCGAACTCACGTTTCCTGCTGTCTTAGAGACTCTAGAAAGCAAGAGCGTGCTTCTTGTTCTAAAGCAGAGTGTGATCAATGGATGAGAACACTGCTGTGTGTTTCACTTCAGAAATGGAGTTAAATCCCAGGCTCTGAGTCTTCCTACAAGCAAGACTTCGTTTCAGGTAAGGGCAGTCACTTTTCTGCTCAAACGAACTACATCTTTCACAAAGCTCACACGTTTCTCATCTTAACTGACAAGCATTGCATGTTAGAGGACTAGTGCATTCTATCAGTTTCAGAAGAAGATTTGGATTACATATAGTCCTTATGTGTAGGAAACACCGTTCTTTTGTTCTTGGCACACTCAGATTTCCTGCTGTCTTAGAGACTCTAGACAGCAAGAGCGTGCTTCTCGCTCTAGAGCAGAGTGTGATCCATGGATGAGAACTATGCTGTGTGTTTAACTTCAGAAATGGAGTTAAATCTCAGGCTCTGAGTCTTCCTACAAGCAATACTTCAATTCAGGTAAGGGCAGTCAATTTTCTGCTCAAAGGAACTACATCGTTCACGAAGCTCACAGGTTTCTCATCTTTACGGACAAGCATTGGATGTTAGAGGACCAGTGCTTTGTATCAGTTTCAGAAGAAGAGTTGGACTAGATATGGTCCGTATGTGTAGGAAACACCGTTCTTTTGTTCTCAGCACACTCACGTTTCCTGCTGTCTTAGAGACTCTAGAAAGCAAGAGCGTGCTTCTTTCTAAAGCAGAGTGTGATCCATGGATGAGAACTATGCTGTGTGTTTAACTTCAGAAATGGAGTTAAATCTCAGGCTCTGAGTATTCCTACAAGCAAGACTTCGTTTCAGGTAAGGGCAGTCACTTTTCTGCTCAAATGAACTACATCGTTCACGAAGCTCACACGTTTCTCATCTTTATGACAAGCATTGGATGTTAGAGGACCAGTGCTTTGTATCAGTTTAAGAAGCAGAGTTCGACTAGATATGGTCCGTATGTGTACGAAACACCGTTCTTTTGTTCTCAGCAAACTCACGTTTCCTGCTGTCTTAGAGACTCTAGAAAGAAGACCATGCTTCTTGTTCAAACGCTGAGTGTGATCAATGGATGAGAACACTGCTGTGTGTTTCACTTCAGAAATGGAGTTAAATCCCAGGCTCTGAGTCTTCCTACAAGCACGACTTCGATTCAGGTAAGGGCAGTCACTTTTCTGCTCAAACGAACTACATCGTTCACGAAGCTCACACGTTTCTCATCTTAACTGACAAGCATTGGATGTAAGATGGTCAGTGCTTTTTTTCAGTTTCAGAAGCTGATTTGGACTACATATGGTCCGTATGTGTAGGAAACACCGTTCTTTTGTTCTCAGCACACTCACGTTTCCTGCTGTATTAGAGACTCTAGAAAGCAAGAGTGTGCTTTTCGCTCTAAAGCAGAGTGTGATCCATGGATGAGAACTATGCTGTGTGTTTCCCTTCAGAAATGGACATAATTCCCAGGCTCTGTGTCTTACTACAAGCAAGACTTCGTTTCAGGTAAGGGCAGTCGCTTTTCAGTTCAAAGGAACTACATCATTCACTAAGCTCACATGTTTCTCATCTTAACTGACAAGCATTGGATGTTAGAGGACCAGTGCATTCTATCAGTTTCAGAAGAAGATTTGGATACATATAGTCCTTATGTGTAGGAAACACCGTTCTTTTGTTCTGGGCACACTCAGATTTCCTGCTGTCTTAGAGACTCTAGAAAGCAAGAGCGTGCTTCTCGCTCTAAAGCAGAGTGTGATCCATGGATGAGAACTATGCTGTGTGTTTAACTTCAGAAATGGAGTTGAATCTCAGGCTCTGAGTATTCCTACAAGCAAGACTTCGTTTCAGGTAAGGGCAGTCACTTTTCAGCTCAAACGAACTACATCATTCACTGAGCTCACACGTTTCTCATCTTAACAGACAAGCATTGGATTTTAGAGGACCAGTGCTTTGTATCAGTGTCAGAAGAAGAGTTGGACTAGATATGGTCCGTATGTGTATGAAACACCGTTCTTTTGTTCTCAGCAAACTCACGTTTCCTGCTGTCTTAGAGACTCTAGAAAGAAGACCATGCTTCTTGTTCAAACGCTGAGTGTGATCAATGGATGAGAACACTGCTGTGTGTTTCACTTCAGAAATGGAGTTAAATCCCAGGCTCTGAGTCTTCCTACAAGCAAGACTTCGATTCAGGTAAGGGCAGTCACTTTTCTGCTCAAACGAACTACATCGTTCACGAAGCTCACACGTTTCTCATCTTAACTGACAAGCATTGGATGTAAGATGGTCAGCGCTTTTTTTCAGTTTCAGAAGCCGATTTGGACTACATATGGTCCGTATGTGTAGGAAACACCCTTCTTTTGTTCTAGGCACACTCAGATTTCCTGCTGTATTAGAGACTCTAGAAAGCAAGAGTGTGCTTTTCGCTCTTAAGCAGAGTGTGATCCATGGATGAGAACTATGCTGTGTGTTTCCCTTCAGAAATGGACTTAAATCCCAGGCTCTGTGTCTTACTACAAGCAAGACTTCGTTTCAGGTAAGGGCAGTCGCTTTTCAGTTCAAAGGAACTACATCATTCACTAAGCTCACACGTTTCTCATCTTAACTGAAAAGCATTGGATGTTAGAGGACCAGTGCATTCTATCAGTTTCAGAAGAAGATTTGGATTACATATAGTCCTTATGTGTAGGAAACACCGTTCTTTTGTTCTGGGCACACTCAGATTTCCTGCTGTCTTAGAGACTCTAGACAGCAAGAGCGTGCTTCTCGCTCTAGAGCAGAGTGTGATCCATGGATGAGAACTATGCTGTGTGTTTAACTTCAGAAATGGAGTTAAATCTCAGGTTCTGAGTCTTCCTACAAGCAATACTTCAATTCAGGTAAGGGCAGTCAATTTTCTGCTCAAAGGAACTACATCGTTCACGAAGCTCACAGGTTTCTCATCTTTACGGACAAGCATTGGATGTTAGAGGACCAGTGCTTTGTATCAGTTTCAGAAGAAGAGTTGGACTAGATATGGTCCGTATGTGTAGGAAACACCGTTCTTTTGTTCTCAGCACACTCACGTTTCCTGCTGTCTTAGAGACTCTAGAAAGCAAGAGCGTGCTTCTTTCTAAAGCAGAGTGTGATCCATGGATGAGAACTATGCTGTGTGTTTAACTTCAGAAATGGAGTTAAATCTCAGGCTCTGAGTATTCCTACAAGCAAGACTTCGTTTCAGGTAAGGGCAGTCACTTTTCTGCTCAAATGAACTACATCGTTCACGAAGCTCACATGTTTCTCATCTTTATGACAAGCATTGGATGTTAGAGGACCAGTGCTTTGTATCAGTTTAAGAAGCAGAGTTCGACTAGATATGGTCCGTATGTGTACGAAACACCGTTCTTTTGTTCTCAGCAAACTCACGTTTCCTGCTGTCTTAGAGACTCTAGAAAGAAGACCATGCTTCTTGTTCAAACGCTGAGTGTGATCAATGGATGAGAACACTGCTGTGTGTTTCACTTCAGAAATGGAGTTAAATCCCAGGCTCTGAGTCTTCCTACAAGCACGACTTCGATTCAGGTAAGGGCAGTCACTTTTCTGCTCAAACGAACTACATCGTTCACGAAGCTCACACGTTTCTCATCTTAACTGACAAGCATTGGATGTAAGATGGTCAGTGCTTTTTTTCAGTTTCAGAAGCTGATTTGGACTACATATGGTCCGTATGTGTAGGAAACACCGTTCTTTTGTTCTCAGCACACTCACGTTTCCTGCTGTATTAGAGACTCTAGAAAGCAAGAGTGTGCTTTTCGCTCTAAAGCAGAGTGTGATCCATGGATGAGAACTATGCTGTGTGTTTCCCTTCAGAAATGGACATAATTCCCAGGCTCTGTGTCTTACTACAAGCAAGACTTCGTTTCAGGTAAGGGCAGTCGCTTTTCAGTTCAAAGGAACTACATCATTCACTAAGCTCACATGTTTCTCATCTTAACTGACAAGCATTGGATGTTAGAGGACCAGTGCATTCTATCAGTTTCAGAAGAAGATTTGGATACATATAGTCCTTATGTGTAGGAAACACCGTTCTTTTGTTCTGGGCACACTCAGATTTCCTGCTGTCTTAGAGACTCTAGAAAGCAAGAGCGTGCTTCTCGCTCTAAAGCAGAGTGTGATCCATGGATGAGAACTATGCTGTGTGTTTAACTTCAGAAATGGAGTTGAATCTCAGGCTCTGAGTATTCCTACAAGCAAGACTTCGTTTCAGGTAAGGGCAGTCACTTTTCAGCTCAAACGAACTACATCATTCACTGAGCTCACACGTTTCTCATCTTAACAGACAAGCATTGCATTTTAGAGGACCAGTGCTTTGTATCAGTGTCAGAAGAAGAGTTGGACTAGATATGGTCCGTATGTGTATGAAACACCGTTCTTTTGTTCTCAGCAAACTCACGTTTCCTGCTGTCTTAGAGACTCTAGAAAGAAGACCATGCTTCTTGTTCAAACGCTGAGTGTGATCAATGGATGAGAACACTGCTGTGTGTTTCACTTCAGAAATGGAGTTAAATCCCAGGCTCTGAGTCTTCCTACAAGCAAGACTTCGATTCAGGTAAGGGCAGTCACTTTTCTGCTCAAACGAACTACATCGTTCACGAAGCTCACACGTTTCTCATCTTAACTGACAAGCATTGGATGTAAGATGGTCAGCGCTTTTTTTCAGTTTCAGAAGCCGATTTGGACTACATATGGTCCGTATGTGTAGGAAACACCCTTCTTTTGTTCTAGGCACACTCAGATTTCCTGCTGTATTAGAGACTCTAGAAAGCAAGAGTGTGCTTTTCGCTCTTAAGCAGAGTGTGATCCATGGATGAGAACTATGCTGTGTGTTTCCCTTCAGAAATGGACTTAAATCCCAGGCTCTGTGTCTTACTACAAGCAAGACTTCGTTTCAGGTAAGGGCAGTCGCTTTTCAGTTCAAAGGAACTACATCATTCACTAAGCTCACACGTTTCTCATCTTAACTGAAAAGCATTGGATGTTAGAGGACCAGTGCATTCTATCAGTTTCAGAAGAAGATTTGGATTACATATAGTCCTTATGTGTAGGAAACACCGTTCTTTTGTTCTGGGCACACTCAGATTTCGTGCTGTCTTAGAGACTCTAGAAAGCAAGAGTGTGCTTCTCGCTCTAAAGCAGAGTGTGATCCATGGATGAGAACTATGCTGTGTGTTTAACTTCAGAAATGGAGTTAAATCTCAGGCTCTGAGTATTCCTACAAGCAAGACTTCGTTTCAGGTAAGGGCAGTCACTTTTCAGCTCAAACGAACTACATCATTCACTGAGCTCACACGTTTCTCATCTTAACAGACAAGCATTGGATTTTAGAGGACCAGTGCTTTGTATCAGTGTCAGAAGAAGAGTTGGACTAGATATGGTCCGTATGTGTACGAAACACCGTTCTTTTGTTCTCAGCAAACTCACGTTTCCTGCTGTCTTAGAGACTCTAGAAAGAAGACCATGCTTCTTGTTCAAACGCTGAGTGTGATCAATGGATGAGAACACTGCTGTGTGTTTCACTTCAGAAATGGAGTTAAATCCCAGGCTCTGAGTCTTCCTACAAGCAAGACTTCGTTTCAGGTAAGGGCAGTCA
Organism: Onychomys leucogaster; assembly: GCA_949786385.1. Classification (NCBI taxonomy): domain Eukaryota; kingdom Metazoa; phylum Chordata; class Mammalia; order Rodentia; family Cricetidae; genus Onychomys; species Onychomys leucogaster. The sequence goes on along the minus strand of CATKUP010000312.1, from coordinate 23,015 downwards.
TTTTTCTGCTCAAAGGAACTACATCGTTCACGAAGCTCACATGTTTCTCATCTTAACTGACAAGCATTGGATGTAAGATGGTCAGTGCTTTTTTTCAGTTTCAGAAGCAGATTTGGACTACATATGGTCCATATGTGTAGGAAACACCCTTCTTTTGTTCTGGGCACACTCAGATTTCCTGCTGTATTAGAGACTCTAGAAAGCAAGAGCGTCCTTCTCGCTCTAAAGCAGAGTGTGATCCATGGATGAGAACTATGCTGTGTGTTTCCCTTCAGAAATGGACTTAAATCCCAGGCTCTGTGTCTTCCTACAAGCAAGACTTCGTTTCAGGTAAGGGCAGTCAATTTTCAGTTCAAAGGAACTACATCATTCACTAAGCTCACACGTATCTCATCTTAACTGACAAGCATTGGATGTTAGAGGACCACTGCTTTGTATCACTTTCAGAAGCAGAGTTGGACTAGATATGGTCCGTATGTGTAGGAAACACAGTTCTTTTGTTCTCAGCAAACTCACGTTTCCTGCTGTCTTAGAGACTGTAGAAAGCAAGAGCGTGCTTCTCGCTCTAAAGCAGAGTGTGATCCATGGATGAGAACTATGCTGTGTGTTTCCCTTCAGAAAAGGAGTTAAATCCCAGGCTCTGTGTCTTCCTACAAGCAAGACTTCGTTTCAGGTAAGGGCAGTCACTTTTCTGCTCAAACGAACTAAATCGTTCACGGAGCTCAGACGTTTCTCATCTTAACAGACAAGCATTGATTGTTAGAGGACCAGTGCTTTGTATGAGTTTCAGGAGAAGAGTTGGACTAGATATGGTCCGTATGTGTAGGAAACACCGTTCTTTTCTTCTCAGCAAACTCACGTTTCCTGCTGTCTTAGAGACTGTAGAAAGAAGACCATGCTTCTTGTTCAAACGCTGAGTGTGATCAATGGATGAGAACACTGCTGTGTGTTTCACTTCAGAAATGGAGTTAAATCCCAGATTCTGAGTCTTCCTACAAGCAAGACTTCGTTTCAGGTAAGGGCAGTCAGTTTTCTGCTCAAACAAACTACATCGTTCACGAAGCTCACACGTTTCTCATCTTAACTGACAAGCATTGGATTTAAGATGGTCAGCGCTTTTTTTCAGTTTCAGAAGCCGATTTGGACTACATATGGTCCGAATGTGTAGGAAACACCCTTCTATTGTTCTAGGCACACTCAGATTTCCTGCTGTATTACAGACTCTAGAAAGCAAGAGTGTGCTTTTCGCTCTAAAGCAGAGTGTGATCCATGGATGAGAACTATGCTGTGTGTTTCCCTTCAGAAATGGACTTAAATCCCAGGCTCTGTGTCTTACTACAAGCAAGACTTCGTTTCAGGTAAGGGCAGTCGCTTTTCAGTTCAAAGGAACTACATCATTCACTAAGCTCACACGTTTCTCATCTTAACTGACAAGCATTGGACGTTAGAGGACCAGTGCATTCTATCAGTTTCAGAAGAAGATTTGGATTACATATAGTCCTTATGTGTAGGAAACACCGTTCTTTTGTTCTGGGCACACTCAGATTTCCTGCTGTCTTAGAGACTCTAGAAAGCAAGAGTGTGCTTCTCGCTCTAAAGCAGAGTGTGATCAATGGATGAGAACACTGCTGTGTGTTTCACTTCAGAAATGGAGTTAAATCCCAGGCTCTGAGTCTTCCTACAAGCAACACTTTGTTTCAGGTAAGGGCAGTCAGTTTTCTGCTCAAACGAACTACATCGTTCACGAAGCTCACACGTTTCTCATGTTAACTGACCAGCATTTGATGTAAGATGGTCAGCGCTTTTTTTCAGTTTCAGAAGCCGATTTGGACTACATATGGTCCGTATGTGTAGGAAATACCCTTCTTTTGTTCTGGGCACACTCAGATTTCCTGCTGTATTAGAGACTCTAGAAAGCAAGAGTGTGCTTCTCGCTCTAAAGCAGAGTGTGATCCATGGATGAGAACTATGTTGTGTGTTTCCCTTCAGAAATGGACTTAAATCCCAGGCTCTGTGTCTTCCTACAAGCAAGACTTCGTTTCAGGTAAGGGCAGTCAATTTTCAGTTCAAAGGAACTACATCATTCACTAAGCTCACACGTATCTCATCTTAACTGACAAGCATTGGATGTTAGAGGACCACTGCTTTGTATCACTTTCAGAAGCAGAGTTGGACTAGATATGGTCCGTATGTGTAGGAAACACAGTTCTTTTGTTCTCAGCAAACTCACGTTTCCTGCTGTCTTAGAGACTGTAGAAAGCAAGAGCGTGCTTCTCGCTCTAAAGCAGAGTGTGATCCATGGATGAGAACTATGCTGTGTGTTTCCCTTCAGAAAAGGAGTTAAATCCCAGGCTCTGTGTCTTCCTACAAGCAAGACTTCGTTTCAGGTAAGGGCAGTCACTTTTCTGCTCAAACGAACTAAATCGTTCACGGAGCTCAGACGTTTCTCATCTTAACAGACAAGCATTGGATGTTAGAGGACCAGTGCTTTGTATGAGTTTCAGGAGAAGAGTTGGACTAGATATGGTCCGTATGTGTAGGAAACACCGTTCTTTTCTTCTCAGCAAACTCACGTTTCCTGCTGTCTTAGAGACTGTAGAAAGAAGACCATGCTTCTTGTTCAAACGCTGAGTGTGATCAATGGATGAGAACACTGCTGTGTGTTTCACTTCAGAAATGGAGTTAAATCCCAGGCTCTGAGTCTTCCTACAAGCAAGACTTCGTTTCAGGTAAGGGCAGTCACTTTTCTGCTCAAACGAACTACATCTTTCACAAAGCTCACACGTTTCTCATCCTAACTGACAAGCATTGGCTGTTAGAGGACCAGTGCATTCTATCAGTTTCAGAAGAAGATTTGGATTACATATAGTCCTTATGTGTAGGAAACACCGTTCTTTTGTTCTGGGCACACTCAGATTTCCTGCTGTCTTAGAGACTCTAGAAAGCAAGAGCGTGCTTCTTGTTCTACAGCAGAGTGTGATCAATGGATGAGAACACTGCTGTGTGTTTCACTTCAGAAATGGAGTTAAATCCCAGGCTCTGAGTATTCCTACAACAAGACATCGTTTCAGGTAAGGGCAGTCACTTTTCAGCTCAAACGAACTACATCGTTCACTGAGCTCACACGTTTCTCATCTTAACAGACAAGCATTGGATTTTAGAGGACCAGTGCTTTGTATCAGTTTCAGAAGAAGAGTTGGACTAGATATGGTCCGTATGTGTAGGAAACACCGTTCTTTTGTTCTCAGCACACTCACGTTTCCTGCTGTCTTAGAGACTCTAGAAAGCAAGAGCGTGCTTCTTTCTAAAGCAGAGTGTGATCCATGGATGAGAACTATGCTGTGTGTTTGCCTTCAGAAATGGAGTTAAATCCCAGGCTCCGAGTCTTCATACATGCAAGACTTCGTTTCAGGTAAGGGCAGTCAGTTTTCTGCTCAAACGAACTACATCGTTCACGAAGCTCACACGTTTCTCATCTTAACTGACAAGCATTGGATGTAAGATGGTCCGCGCTTTTTTTCAGTTTCAGAAGCCGATTTGGACTACATATGGTCTGTATGTGTAGGAAACACCCTTCTTTTGTTCTGGGCACACTCAGATTTCCTGCTGTATTAGAGACTCTAGAAAGCAAGAGTGTGCTTCTCGCTCTAAAGCAGAGTGTGATCCATGGGTCTGAACTATGCTGTGTGTTTCCCTTCAGAAATGGACTTAAATCCCAGGCTCTGTGTCTTACTACAAGCAAGACTTCGTTTCAGGTAAAGGGCAGTCACTTTTCAGTTCAAAGGAACTACATCATTCACTAAGCTCACACGTTTCTCATCTTAACTGACAAGCATTGGATGTTAGAGGATTAGTGCTTTGTATCACTTTCAGAAGCAGAGTTGGACTGGATATGGTCTGTATGTGTAGGAAACACCGTTCTTTTGTTCTCAGCACACTCAAGTTTCCTGCTGTCTTAGAGACTGTAGAAAGCAAGAGCGTAATTCTCACTCTAAAGCAGAGTTTCAACCATGGATGAGAACTATGCTGTGTGTTTGCCTTCAGAAATGGAGTTAAATCCCAGGCTCCGAGTCTTCATACATGCAAGACTTCGTTTCAGGTAAGGGCAGTCAGTTTTCTGCTCAAACGAACTACATCGTTCACGGAGCTCACACGTTTCTCATCTTAACAGACAAGCATTGGATTTTAGAGGACCAGTGCTTTGTATCAGTTTCAGATGCAGAGTTGGAGTATATAATGTCCGTAAGGGAAGGAAACACCGTTCTTTTGTTCGCAGCACACTCACGTTTCCTGCTGTCTTAGAGACTCTAGAAAGCAAGAGCGTGCTTCTTATTCTAAAGGAGAGTATGATCAATGGATGAGAACACTGCTGTGTGTTTCACTTCAGAAATGGAGTTAAATCCCAGGCTCTGAGTATTCCTACAAGCAAGACTTCGTTTCAGGTAAGGGCAGTCACTTTTCTGCTCAAACGAACTACATCTTTCACAAAGCTCACACGTTTCTCATCTTAACTGACAAGCATTGGATGTTACAGGACCAGTGCTTTGTATCTGTTTCAGAAGCAGAGTTGGACTAGATATGGTCCCTGTGTGTAGGAAACACCATTCTTTTGTTCTGGGCAAACTCAGATTTCCTGCTGTATTAGAGACTCTAGAAAGCTAGAGTGTGCTTCTCGCTCTAAAGCAGAGTTTGATCCATGGATGAGAACTATGCTGTGGGTAACCCTTCAGAAATGGAGATAAACCCCAGGCTCTGAGTCTTCCTATAAGCAAGACTTCGTTTCAGGTAAGGGCAGTCACTTTTCTGCTCAAACGAACTACATCGTTCACGAAGCTCACACGTTTCTCATCTTTACTGACAAGCATTGGATGTTAGAGGACCAGTGCTTTGTAGCAGTTTCAGAAGAGGAGTTGGAGTAGATATGGTCCGTATGTGTAGGAAACACCGTTCTTTTGTTCTCAGCACACTCACGTTTCCTGCTGTCTTAGAGACTCTAGAAAGCAAGAGCGTGCTTCTCGCTCTAAAGCAGAGTGTGATCCATGGATGAGAACACTGCTTTGTGTTTCACATCAGAAATGGAGTTAAATCCCAGGCTCTGAGTCTTCCTACAAGCAAGACTTCGTTTCAGGTAAGGGCAGTCACTTTTCTGCTCAAAGGAACTACATCGTTCACTGAGGTCACACGTTTCTCATCTTAACTGACAAGCTTTGGAAGTTAGAGGGTCAGTGCTTTGTATCAGTTTCAGAATGAGATTTGGACTAGATATGGTCCATATGTGCAGGAAACACAGATCTTTTGTTCTGGGCACACTCAGATTTCCTGCTGTCTTAGAGACTCTAGAAAGCAAGAGCGTGCTTCTTGTTCTAAAGCAGAGTTTGATCCATGGATTAGAACTATGCTGTGGGTAACCCTTCAGAAATGGAGATAAATCCCAGGCTCTGAGTCTTCCTATAAGCAAGACTTCGTTTCAGGTAAGGGCAGTCACTTTTCTGCTCAAACGAACTACATCGTTCACAGAGCTCACACGTTTCTCATCTTAACAGACAAGCATTGGATGTTAGAAGACCAGTGCTTCGTATCAGTTTCAGAATCAGAGTTCGACTAGATATGGTCCGTATGTGTATGAAACACCGTTCATTTGTTCTCAGCAATATCACGTTTCCTGCTGTCTTAGAGACTCTAGAAAGAAGAGCATGCTTCTTGTTCAAACGCAGAGTGTGATCAATGGATGAGAACACTGCTGTGTGTTTCACTTCAGAAATGGAGTTAAATCCCAGGCTCTGAGTCTTCCTACAAGCAAGACTTCGTTTCAGGTAAGGGCAGTCACTTTTCAGCTCAAACGAACTACATCGTTCACTGAGCTCACACGTTTCTCATCTTAACAGACAAGCATTGGATTTTAGAGGACCAGTGCTTTGTATCAGTTTCAGATGCAGAGTTGGACTATATAATGTCCGTAAGGGAAGGAAACACCGTTCTTTTGTTCGCAGCACACTCACGTTTCCTGCTGTCTTAGAGACTCTAGAAAGCAAGAGCGTGCTTCTTATTCTAAAGGAGAGTGTGATCAATGGATGAGAACACTGCTGTGTGTTTCACTTCAGAAATGGAGTTAAATCCCAGGCTCTGAGTCTTCCTTCAAGCAAGACTTCGTTTCATGTAAGGGCAGTCACTTTTCTGCTCAAACGAACTACATCTTTCACAAAGCTCACGCGTTTCTCATCTTAACTGACAAGCTTTGGATGATAGAGGACCAGTGCTTTGTATCAGTTTCAGAAGAAGAGTTGGACTAGATATGGTCCGTATGTGTAGGAAACACTGTTCTTTTGTTCTCAGCAAACTCACATTTCCTGCTGTCTTAGAGACTCTAGAAAGAAGACCATGCTTCTTGTTCAAACGCTGAGTGTGATCAATGGATGAGAACACTGCTGTGTGTTTCACTTCAGAAATGCAGTTAAATCCCAGGCTCTGAGTCTTCCTACAAGCAAGACTTCGTTTCAGGTAAGGGCAGTCAGTTTTCTGCTCAAACGAACTACATCGTTCACGAAGCTCACACGTTTCTCATCTTAACTGACAAGCATTGGATGTAAGATGGTCCGCACTTTTTTTCAGTTTCAGAAGCCGATTTGGACTACACATGGTCCGTAGGTGTAGGAAACACCCTTCTTTTGTTCTGGGCACACTCAGATTTCCTGCGGTATTAGAGACTCTAGAAAGCAAGAGTGTGCTTCTCGCTCTAAAGCAGAGTGTGATCCATGGGTCTGAACTATGCTGTGTGTTTCCCTTCAGAAATGGACTTAAATCCCAGGCTCTGTGTCTTACTACAAGCAAGACTTCCTTTCAGGTAAAGGGCAGTCACTTTTCAGTTCAAAGGAACTACATCATTCACTAAGCTCACACGTTTCTCATCTTAACTGACAAGCATTGGATGTTAGAAGACCAGTGCTTTGTATCACTTTCAGAAGCAGAGTTGGACTAGATATGGTCTGTATGTGTAGGAAACACCGTTCTTTTGTTCTCAGCACACTCACGTTTCCTGCTGTCTTAGAGACTGTAGAAAGCAAGAGCGTAATTCTCACTCTAAAGCAGAGTTTCAACCATGGATGAGAACTATGCTGTGTGTTTCCCTTCAGAAAAGGAGTTAAATCCCAGGCTCTGTGTCTTCCTACAAGCAAGACTTCGTTTCAGGTAAGGGCAGTCACTTTTCAGCTCAAACGAACTACATCGTTCACAGAGCTCACACGTTTCTCATCTTAACAGACAAGCATTGGATGTTAGAAGACCAGTGCTTCGTATCAGTTTCAGAATCAGAGTTCGACTAGATATGGTCCGTATGTGTATGAAACACCGTCCATTTGTTCTCAGCAATATCACGTTTCCTGCTGTCTTAGAGACTCTAGAAAGAAGAGCATGCTTCTTGTTCAAACGCAGAGTGTGGTCAATGGATGAGAACACTGCTGTGTGTTTCACTTCAGAAATGGAGTTAAATCCCAGGCTCTGAGTCTTCCTACAAGCAAGACTTCGTTTCAGGTAAGGGCAGTCACTTTTCAGCTCAAACGAACTACATCTTTCACGGAGCTCACACGTTTCTCATGTTAACAGACAAGCATTGGATTTTAGAGGACCAGTGCTTTGTATCAGTTTCAGATGCAGAGTTGGACTATATAATGTCCGTAAGGGAAGGAAACACCGTTCTTTTGTTCTCAGCACACTCACGTTTCCTGCTGTCTTAGAGAATCTAGAAAGCAAGAGCGTGCTACTTGTTCTAAAGCAGAGTTTGATCAATGGATGATTACACTGCTGTGTGTTTTACTTCAGAAATGGAGTTAAATCCCAGGCTCTGAGTCTTCCTACAAGCAAGACTTCAATTCAGGTAAGGTCAGTTACTTTTCTGCTCAAACGAACTACACCGTTCACGAAGCTCACACGTTTCTCATCTTAACTGACAACCATTGGATGTAAGATGGTCAGTGCTTTGTATCAGTTTCAGAAGCAGATTTGGACTACATATGGTCCATATGTGTGGGAAACACCCTTCTTTTGTTCTGGGCACACTCAGATTTCCTGCTGTATTAGAAAATCTAGAAAGCAAGAGTGTGCTTCTCGCTCTAAAGCAGAGTGTGATCCATGGATGAGAACTATGCTATGTGTTTGCATTCAGAAATGGAGTTAAATCCCAGGCTCTGAGTCTTCCTACAAGCAAGACTTCAATTCGGTAAGGGCAGTCACTTTTCTGCTTAAAGTAACTACATCGTACACGAAGCTCACACGTTTCTCATCTTAACTGACATGCATTGGATGTTAGAGGGTCAGTGCTTTGTATCAGTTTTAGAAGCAGATTTGGACTACATATGGTCCATATGTGTAGGAAACACCGTTCTTTTGTTCTGGGCACAATCAGATTTCCTGCTGTATTAGAGAATCTAGAAAGCCAGAGTGTGCTTCTCGCTCTAAATCGGAGTGTGATGCATGGATGAGAACTATGCTATGTGTTTGCCTTCAGAAATGGAGTTATATCCCAGGCTCTGAGTCTTCCTACAAGCAAGACTTCGTTTCAGGTAAGGGCAGTCACTTTTTAGTTCAAACAAACTACATATTTCACGGAGCTCACACGTTTCTCATCTTAACAGACAAGCATTGGATGTTAGAAGACCAGTGCTTTGTATCAGTTTAAGAAGCAGAGTTGGACTAGATAGGGTCCATATGTGTAGGAAACACCATTCTTTTTTTCTCAGCACACTTACGTTTCCTGCTGTCTTAGAGACTTTAGAAAGCAAGAGCGTGCTTCTCGCTCTAAAGCAGAGTGTGATCCATGGATGAGAACACTGCTTTGTGTTTCACATCAGAAATGGAGTTAAATCCCAGGCTCTGAGTCTTCCTACAAGCAAGACTTCGTTTCAGGTAAGGGCAGTCACTTTTCTGCTCAAAGGAACTACATCGTTCACTGAGCTCACACGTTTCTCATCTTAACTGACAAGCTTTGGAAGTTAGAGGGTCAGTGCTTTGTATCAGTTTCAGAATGAGATTTGGACTAGATATGGTCCATATGTGCAGGAAACACAGATCTTTTGTTCTGGGCACACTCAGATTTCCTGCTGTCTTAGAGACTCTAGAAAGCAAGAGCGTGCTTCTTGTTCTAAAGCAGAGTTTGATCCATGGATGAGAACTATGCTGTGGGTAACCCTTCAGAAATGGAGATAAATCCCAGGCTCTGCGTCTTCCTATAAGCAAGACTTCGTTTCAGGTAAGGGCAGTCACTTTTCTGCTCAAACGAACTACATCGTTCACAGAGCTCACACGTTTCTCATCTTAACAGACAAGCATTGGATGTTAGAAGACCAGTGCTTCGTATCAGTTTCAGAATCAGAGTTCGACTAGATATGGTCCGTATGTGTATGAAACACCGTTCATTTGTTCTCAGCAATATCACTTTTCTTGCTGTCTTAGAGACTCTAGAAAGAAGAGCATGCTTCTTGTTCAAACGCAGAATGTGATCAATGGATGAGAACACTGCTGTGTGTTTCACTTCAGAAATGGAGTTAAATCCCAGGCTCTGAGTCTTCCTACAAGCAAGACTTCGTTTCAGGTAAGGGCAGTCACTTTTCAGCTCAAACGAACTACATCGTTCACGGAGCTCACACGTTTCTCATCTTAACAGACAAGCATTGGATTTTAGAGGACCAGTGCTTTGTATCAGTTTCAGATGCAGAGTTGGACTATATAATGTCCGTAAGGGAAGGAAACACCGTTCTTTTGTTCGCAGCACACTCACGTTTCCTGCTGTCTTAGAGACTCTAGAAAGCAAGAGCGTGCTTCTTATTCTAAAGGAGAGTGTGATCAATGGATGAGAACACTGCTGTGTGTTTCACTTCAGAAATGGAGTTAAATCCCAGGCTCTGAGTCTTCCTTCAAGCAAGACTTCGTTTCAGGTAAGGGCAGTCACTATTCTGCTCAAACGAACTACATCTTTCACAAAGCTCACGCGTTTCTCATCTTAACTGACAAGCTTTGGATGATAGAGGACCAGTGCTTTGTATCAGTTTCAGAAGAAGAGTTGGACTAGATATGGTCCGTATGTGTAGGAAACACCGTTCTTTTGCTCTCAGCAAACTCACATTTCCTGCTGTCTTAGAGACTCTAGAAAGAAGACCATGCTTCATGTTCAAACGCTGAGTGTGATCAATGGATGAGAACACTGCTGTGTGTTTCACTTCAGAAATGCAGTTAAATCCCAGGCTCTGAGTCTTCCTACAAGCAAGACTTCGTTTCAGGTAAGGGCAGTCAGTTTTCTGCTCAAACGAACTACATCGTTCACGAAGCTCACACGTTTCTCATCTTAACTGACAAGCATTGGATGTAAGATGGTCCGCACTTTTTTTCAGTTTCAGAAGCCGATTTGGAATACACATGGTCCGTAGGTGTAGGAAACACCCTTCTTTTGTTCTGGGCACACTCAGATTTCCTGCTGTATTAGAGACTCTAGAAAGCAAGAGTGTGCTTCTCGCTCTAAAGCAGAGTGTGATCCATGGATGAGAACTATGTTGTGTGTTTCCCTTCAGAAATGGACTTAAATCCCAGGCTCTGTGTCTTACTACAAGCAAGACTTCATTTCAGGTAAGGGCAGTCACTTTTCAGTTCAAAGGAACTACATCATTCACTAAGCTCACACGTTTCTCATCTTAACTGACAAGCATTGGATGTTAGAGGACCACTGCTTTGTATCACTTTCAGAAGCAGAGTTGGACTATATAATGTCCGTATGTGTAGGAAACACCGTTCTTTTTTTCTCAGCAAACTCACGTTTCCTGCTGTCTTAGAGACTCTAGAAAGAAAGATCGTGCTTCTTGTTCTAAAGCAGAGTGTGATCAATGGATGAGAACACTGCTGTGTGTTTCACTTCAGAAATGGAGTTTAATCCCAGGCTCTGAGTCTTCCTACAAGCAAGACTTCGTTTCAGGTAAGGGCAGTCACTTTTCTGCTCAAACGAACTACATCTTTCACAAAGCTCACGCGTTTCTCATCTTAACTGACAAGCATTGGATGTTAGAGGACCAGTGCATTCTATTAGTTTCAGAAGAAGATTTGGATTACATATAGTCCTTATGTGTAGGAAACACCGTTCTTTTGTTCTGGGCACACTCAGATTTCCTGCTGTCTTAGAGACTCTAGAAAGCAAGAGCGTGCTTCTCGCTCTAGAGCAGAGTGTGATCCATGGATGAGAACTCTGCTGTGTGTTTAACTTCAGAAATGGAGTTAAATCTCAGGCTCTGAGTCTTCCTACAAGCAAGGCTTCGTTTCAGGTAAGGGCAGTCACTTTTCAGCTCAAACGAACTACATCGTTCACTGAGCTCACACGTTTCTCATCTTAACAGACAAGCATTGGATGTAAGATGGTCAGTGCTTTGTATCAGTTTCAGAAGCAGATTTGGACTACATATGGTCCATATGAGTAGGAAACACCCTTCTTTTGTTCTGGGCACACTCAGATTTCCTGCGGTATTAGAGACTCTAGAAAGCAAGAGTGTGCTTCTCGCTCTAAAGCAGAGTGTGATCCATGGGTCTGAACTATGCTGTGTGTTTCCCTTCAGAAATGGACTTAAATCCCAGGCTCTGTGTCTTACTACAAGCAAGACTTCCTTTCAGGTAAAGGGCAGTCACTTTTCAGTTCAAAGGAACTACATCATTCACTAAGCTCACACGTTTCTCATCTTAACTGACAAGCATTGGATGTTAGAGGACCAGTGCTTTGTATCACTTTCAGAAGCAGAGTTGGACTAGATATGGTCTGTATGTGTAGGAAACACCGTTCTTTTGTTCTCAGCACACTCACGTTTCCTGCTGTCTTAGAGACTGTAGAAAGCAAGAGCGTAATTCTCACTCTAAAGCAGAGTTTCAACCATGGATGAGAACTATGCTGTGTGTTTCCCTTCAGAAAAGGAGTTAAATCCCAGGCTCTGTGTCTTCCTACAAGCAAGACTTCGTTTCAGGTAAGGGCAGTCAGTTTTCAGCTCAAACGAACTACATCGTTCACAGAGCTCACACGTTTCTCATCTTAACAGACAAGCATTGGATGTTAGAAGACCAGTGCTTCGTATCAGTTTCAGAATCAGAGTTCGACTAGATATGGTCCGTATGTGTATGAAACACCGTTCATTTGTTCTCAGCAATATCACGTTTCCTGCTGTCTTAGAGACTCTAGAAAGAAGAGCATGCTTCTTGTTCAAACGCAGAGTGTGATCAATGGATGAGAACACTGCTGTGTGTTTCACTTCAGAAATGGAGTTAAATCCCAGGCTCTGAGTCTTCCTACAAGCAAGACTTCGTTTCAGGTAAGGGCAGTCACTTTTCAGCTCAAACGAACTACATCTTTCACGGAGCTCACACGTTTCTCATGTTAACAGACAAGCATTGGATTTTAGAGGACCAGTGCTTTGTATCAGTTTCAGATGCAGAGTTGGACTATATAATGTCCGTAAGGGAAGGAAACACCGTTCTTTTGTTCTCAGCACACTCACGTTTCCTGCTGTCTTAGAGAATCTAGAAAGCAAGAGCGTGCTTCTTGTTCTAAAGCAGAGTTTGATCAATGGATGATTACACTGCTGTGTGTTTTACTTCAGAAATGGAGTTAAATCCCAGGCTCTGAGTCTTCCTACAAGCAAGACTTCAATTCAGGTAAGGTCAGTTACTTTTCTGCTCAAACGAACTACACCGTTCACGAAGCTCACACGTTTCTCATCTTAACTGACAACCATTGGATGTAAGATGGTCAGTGCTTTGTATCAGTTTCAGAAGCAGATTTGGACTACATATGGTCCATATGTGTGGGAAACACCCTTCTTTTGTTCTGGGCACACTCAGATTTCCTGCTGTATTAGAAAATCTAGAAAGCAAGAGTGTGCTTCTCGCTCTAAAGCAGAGTGTGATCCATGGATGAGAACTATGCTGTGTGTTTCCCTTCAGAAATGGACTTAAATCCCAGGCTCTGTGTCTTACTACAAGCAAGACTTCGTTTCAGGTAAGGGCACTCACTTTTCAGTTCAAAGGAATTACATCATTCACTAAGCTCACACGTTTCTCATCTTAACGGACAAGCATTGGATATTAGAGGACCAGTGCTTTGTATCACTTTCAGAAGCAGAGTTGGACTAGATATGGTCCGTATGTGCAGGAAACACCGTTCTTTTGTTCTCAGCACACTCACGTTTCCTGCTGTCTTAGATACTCTAGGTTCACGATCGTGCTTCTTCTTCTAAAGCAGAGTGTGATCAATGGATGAGAACACTGCTGTGTGTTTCACTTCAGAAATGGAGTTAAATCCCAGGCTCTGAGTCTTCCTACAAGCAAGACTTCGTTTCAGGTATGGGCAGTCACTTTTCAGCTCAAACGAACTACATCTTTCACGGAGCTCACACGTTTCTCATGTTAACAGACAAGCATTGGATTTTAGAGGACCAGTGCTTTGTATCAGTTTCAGATGCAGAGTTGGACTATATAATGTCCATAAGGGAAGGAAACACCGTTCTTTTGTTCTCAGCACACTCACGTTTCCTGCTGTCTTAGAGAATCTAGAAAGCAAGAGCGTGCTTCTTGTTCTAAAGCGGAGTTTGATCAATGGATGATTACACTGCTGTGTGTTTTACTTCAGAAATGGAGTTAAATCCCAGGCTCTGAGTCTTCCTACAAGCAAGACTTCAATTCAGGTAAGGTCAGTTTCTTTTCTGCTCAAACGAACTACACCGTTCACGAAGCTCACACGTTTCTCATCTTAACTGACAACCATTGGATGTAAGATGGTCAGTGCTTTGTATCAGTTTCAGAAGCAGATTTGGACTACATATGGTCCATATGTGTGGGAAACACCCTTCTTTTGTTCTGGGCATACTCAGATTTCCTGCTGTATTAGAAAATCTAGAAAGCAAGAGTGTGCTTCTCGCTCTAAAGCAGAGTGTGATCCATGGATGAGAACTATGCTGTGTGTTTCCCTTCAGAAATGGACTTAAATCCAAGGCTCTGTGTCTTACTACAAGCAAGACTTCGTTTCAGGTAAGGGCAGTCACTTTTCAGTTCAAAGGAATTACATCATTCACTAAGCTCACACGTTTCTCATCTTAACGGACAAGCATTGGATGTTAGAGGACCAGTGCTTTGTATCACTTTCAGAAGCAGAGTTGGACTAGATATGGTCCGTATGTGCAGGAAACACCGTTCTTTTGTTCTCAGCACACTCACGTTTCCTGCTGTCTTAGATACTCTAGGTTCACGATCGTGCTTCTTCTTCTAAAGCAGAGTGTGATCAATGGATGAGAACACTGCTGTTTGTTTCACTTCAGAAATGGAGTTAAATCCCATGATCTGAGTCTTCCTACAATCAAGACTTCGTTTCAGGTAAGGGCAGTCACTTTTCAGCTCAAACGAACTACATCCTTCAAGAAGCTCACACGTTTCTCATCTTAACTGACAACCATTGGATGTTAGAGGACCAGTGCATTGTATCAGTTTCAGAAGAAGAGTTGGACTAGATATGGTCTGTATGTGTAGGAAACACCGTTCTTTTGTTCTCAGCATACTCACGTTTCCTGCTGTCTTAGAGACTCTAGAAAGCAAGAGCGTGCTTCTTGTTCTAAAGCAGAGTGTGATCAATGGATGATTACACTGCCGTGTGTTTTACTTCAGAAATGGAGTTAAATCCCAGGCTCTGAGTCTTCCTACATGCAAGACTTCAATTCAGGTAAGGGCAGTCACTTTTCTGCTCAAACGAACTACATCGTTCACAAAGCTCACACGTTTCTCATCTTTACTGAGAAGCATTGGATGTTAGAGGACCAGTGCTTTGTATCAGTTTCAGAAGAAGAGTTGGACTAGATATGGTCCGTATGTGTAGGAAACACCGTTCTTTTCTTCTCAGCACACTCACGTTTCCTGCTGTCTTAGAGACCCTAGAAAGAAGAGCATGCTTCTTGTTCAAACACAGAGTGTGATCAATGGATGAGAACACTGCTGTGTGTTTCACTTCAGAAATGGAGTTAAATCCCAGGCTCTGAGTCTTCCTACAAGCAAGACTTCGTTTCAGGTAAGGGCAGTCACTTTTCAGCTTAAACGAACTACATCGTTCACGGAGCTCACACGTTTCTCATCTTAACTGACAAGCATTGGATTTTAGAGGACCAGTGCTTTGTATCAGTTTCAGATGCAGAGTTGGACTATATAATGTCCGTAAGGGAAGGAAACACCGTTCTTTTGTTCTCAGCACACTCAGATTTCCTGCTGTATTAGAAAATCTAGAAAGCAAGAGTGTGCTTCTCTCTCTAAAGCAGAGTGTAATCCCTGGATGAGAACTATGCTGTGTGTTTCCCTTCAGAAATGGACTTAAATCCCAGGCTCTGTGTCTTACTACAAGCAAGACTTCATTTCAGGTAAGGGCAGTCACTTTTCAGTTCAAAGGAACTACATCATTCACTAAGCTCACACGTTTCTCATCTTAACTGACAAGCATTGTATGTTAGAGGACCAGTGCTTAGTATCACTTTCAGAAGCAGAGTTGGACTAGATATGGTCCGTATATGTAGAAAACACCGTTCTTTTGTTCTCAGCACCTTCACGTTTCCTGCTGTCTTAGAGACTGTAGAAAGCAAGAGCGTGCTTCTCGCTCTAAAGCAGAGTGTGATCCATGGATGAGAACTATGCTGTGTGTTTCCCTTCAGAAAAGGAGTTAAATCCCAGGCTCTGTGTCTTCCTAAAAGCAAGACTTCGTTTCAGGTAAGGGCAGTCACTTTTCAGCTCAAACGAACAACATCATTCACGGAGCTCACACGTTTCTCATCTTAACTGACAAGCATTGGATGTTAGAGGACCAGTGCTTTGTATCAGTTTCAGAAGCAGAGTTGGACTAGATATGGTCCGTATGTGCAGGAAACACCGTTCTTTTGTTCTCAGCAAACTCACGTTTCCTGCTGTCTTAGAGACTCTAGAAAGCACGATCGTGCTTCTTCTTCTAAAGCAGAGTGTGATCAATGGATCAGAACACTGCTGTGTGTTTCACTTCAGAAATGGAGTTAAATCCCATGCTCTGAGTCTTCCTACAAGCAAGACTTCGTTTCAGGTAAGGGCAGTCACTTTTCAGCTCAAACGAACAACATCCTTCACGAAGCTCACACGTTTCTCATCTTAACTGACAACCATTGGATGTTAGAGGACCAGTGCATTGTATCAGTTTCAGAAGAAGATTTGGACTAGATATGGTCCGTATGTGTAGGAAACACCGTTCTTTTGTTCTCAGCACACTCACGTTTCCTGCTGTCTTAGAGACTCTAGAAAGAAAGATCGTGCTTCTTGTTCTAAAGCAGAGTGTGATCAATAGATGAGAACACTGCTGTGTGTTTCACTTCAGAAATGGAGTTAAATCCCAGGCTCTGTGTCTTACTACAAGCAAGACTTCCTTTCAGGTAAAGGGCAGTCACTTTTCAGTTCAAAGGAACTACATCATTCACTAAGCTCACACGTTTCTCATCTTAACTGACAAGCATTGGATGTTAGAAGACCAGTGCTTTGTATCACTTTCAGAAACAGAGTTGGACTAGATATGGTCTGTATGTGTAGGAAACACCGTTCTTTTGTTCTCAGCACACTCACGTTTCCTGCTGTCTTAGAGACTGTAGAAAGCAAGAGCGTAATTCTCACTCTAAAGCAGAGTTTCAACCATGGATGAGAACTATGCTGTGTGTTTCCCTTCAGAAAAGGAGTTAAATCCCAGGCTCTGTGTCTTCCTACAAGCAAGACTTCGTTTCAGGTAAGGGCAGTCACTTTTCAGCTCAAACGAACTACATCGTTCACAGAGCTCACATGTTTCTCATCTTAACAGACAAGCATTGGATGTTAGAAGACCAGTGCTTCGTATCAGTTTCAGAATCAGAGTTCGACTAGATATGGTCCGTATGTGTATGAAACACCGTTCATTTGTTCTCAGCAATATCACGTTTCCTGCTGTCTTAGAGACTCTAGAAAGAAGAGCATGCTTCTTGTTCAAACGCAGAGTGTGATCAATGGATGAGAACACTGCTGTGTGTTTCACTTCAGAAATGGAGTTAAATCCCAGGCTCTGAGTCTTCCTACAAGCAAGACTTCGTTTCAGGTAAGGGCAGTCACTTTTCAGCTCAAACGAACTACATCTTTCACGGAGCTCACACGTTTCTCATGTTAACAGACAAGCATTGGATTTTAGAGGACCAGTGCTTTGTATCAGTTTCAGATGCAGAGTTGGACTATATAATGTCCGTAAGGGAAGGAAACACCGTTCTTTTGTTCTCAGCACACTCACGTTTCCTGCTGTCTTAGAGACTCTAGAAAGCAAGAGCGTGCTTCTTATTCTAAAGGAGAGTGTGATCAATGGATAAGAACACTGCTGTGTGTTTCACTTCAGAAATGGAGTTAAATCCCAGGCTCTGAGTCTTCCTTCAAGCAAGACTTCGTTTCAGGTAAGGGCAGTCACTATTCTGCTCAAACGAACTACATCTTTCACAAAGCTCACGCGTTTCTCATCTTAACTGACAAGCTTTGGATGATAGAGGACCAGTGCTTTGTATCAGTTTCAGAAGAAGAGTTGGACTAGATATGGTCCGTATGTGTAGGAAACACCGTTCTTTTGTTCTCAGCAAACTCACATTTCCTGCTGTCTTAGAGACTCTAGAAAGAAGACCATGCTTCTTGTTCAAACGCTGAGTGTGATCAATGGATGAGAACACTGCTGTGTGTTTCACTTCAGAAATGCAGTTAAATCCCAGGCTCTGAGTCTTCCTACAAGCAAGACTTCGTTTCAGGTAAGGGCAGTCAGTTTTCTGCTCAAACGAACTACATCGTTCACGAAGCTCACACGTTTCTCATCTTAACTGACAAGCATTGGATGTAAGATGGTCCGCACTTTTTTTCAGTTTCAGAAGCCGATTTGGAATACACATGGTCCGTAGGTGTAGGAAACACCCTTCTTTTGTTCTGGGCACACTCAGATTTCCTGCTGTATTAGAGACTCTAGAAAGCAAGAGTGTGCTTCTCGCTCTAAAGCAGAGTGTGATCCATGGATGAGAACTATGTTGTGTGTTTCCCTTCAGAAATGGACTTAAATCCCAGGCTCTGTGTCTTACTACAAGCAAGACTTCATTTCAGGTAAGGGCAGTCACTTTTCAGTTCAAAGGAACTACATCATTCACTAAGCTCACACGTTTCTCATCTTAACTGACAAGCATTGGATGTTAGAGGACCAGTGCTTAGTATCACTTTCAGAAGCAGAGTTGGACTAGATATGGTCCGTATATGTAGAAAACACCGTTCTTTTGTTCTCAGCACACTCACGTTTCCTGCTGTCTTAGAGACTGTAGAAAGCAAGAGCGTGCTTCTCGCTCTAAAGCAGAGTGTGATCCATGGATGAGAACTATGCTGTGTGTTTCCCTTCAGAAAAGGAGTTAAATCCCAGGCTCTGTGTCTTCCTACAAGCAAGACTTCGTTTCAGGTAAGGGCAGTCACTTTTCAGCTCAAACGAACAACATCATTCACGGAGCTCACACGTTTCTCATCTTAACTGACAAGCATTGGATGTTAGAGGACCAGTGCTTTGTATCACTTTCAGAAGCAGAGTTGGACTAGATATGGTCCGTATATGTAGGAAACACCGTTCTTTTGTTCTCAGCACACTCATGTTTCCTGCTGTCTTTGAGACTGTAGAAAGCAAGAGCGTGCTTCTCGCTCTAAAGCAGAGTGTGATCCATGCATGAGAACTATGCCGTGTGTTTCCCTTCAGAAAAGGAGTTAAATCCCAGGCTCTGTGTCTTCCTACAAGCAAGACTTCGTTTCAGGTAAGTGCAGTCACTTTTCAGCTCAAACGAACGACATCTTTCACGGAGCTCACACGTTTCTCATCTTAACAGACAAGCATTGGATGTTAGAGGACCAGTGCTTTGTATCAGTTTCAGAAGCAGAGTTGGACTAGATATGGTCCGTATGTGCAGGAAACACCGTTCTTTTGTTCTCAGCAAACTCACGTTTCCTGCTGTCTTAGAGACTCTAGAAAGCACGATCGTGCTTCTTCTTCTAAAGCAGAGTGTGATCAATAGATGAGAACACTGCTGTGTGTTTCACTTCAGAAATGGAGTTAAATCCCAGGCTCTGAGTCTTCCTACAAGCAAGACTTCGTTTCAGGTAAGGGCAGTCACTTTTCTGCTCAAACGAACTACATCTTTCACAAAGCTCACACGTTTCTCATCTTAACTGACAAGCATTGGATGTTAGAGGTCCAGTGCATTCTATTAGTTTCAGAAGAAGATTTGGATTACATATAGTCCTTATGTGTAGGAAACACCGTTCTTTTGTTCTGGGCACACTCAGATTTCCTGCTGTCTTAGAGACTCTAGAAAGCAAGAGCGTGCTTCTCGCTCTAGAGCAGAGTGTGATCCATGGATGAGAAATCTGCTGTGTGTTTAACTTCAGAAATGGAGTTAAATCTCAGGCATGAGTCTTCCTACAAGCAAGACTTCGTTTCAGGTAAGGGCAGTCACTTTTCAGCTCAAACGAACTACATCGTTCACTGAGCTCACACGTTTCTCATCTTAACAGACAAGCATTGAATTTTAGAGGACCAGTGCTTTGTATCAGTTTCAGAAGAAGAGTTGGACTAGATATGGTCCGTATGTGTAGGAAACACCGTTCTTTTGTTCTCAGCATACTCACGTTTCCTGCTGTCTTAGAGACTCTAGAAAGCAAGAGCGTGCTTCTTGTTCTAAAGCATCGTGTGATCAATGGATGATTACACTGTTGTGTGTTTTACTTCATAAATGGAGTTAAATCCCAGGCTCTGAGTCTTCCTACAAGCAAGACTTCAATTCAGGTAAGGGCAGTCACTTTTCTGCTCAAACGAACTACATCGTTCACGAAGCTCACACGTTTCTCATCTTAACTGACAAGCATTGGATGTAAGATGGTCAGTGCTTTGTATCAGTTTCAGAAGCAGATTTGGACTACATATGGTCCATATGAGTAGGAAACACCCTTCTTTTATTCTGGGCACACTCAGATTTCCTGGGGTATTAGAGACTCTAGAAAGCAAGAGTGTGCTTCTCGCTCTAAAGCAGAGTGTGATCCATGGGTCTGAACTATGCTGTGTGTTTCCCTTCAGAAATGGACTTAAATCCCAGGCTCTGTGTCTTACTACAAGCAAGACTTCGTTTCAGGTAAAGGGCAGTCACTTTTCAGTTCAAAGGAACTACATCATTCACTAAGCTCACACGTTTCTCATCTTAACTGACAAGCATTGGATGTTAGAGGACCAGTGCTTTGTATCACTTTCAGAAGCAGAGTTGGACTAGATATGGTTTGTATGTGTAGGAAACACCGTTCTTTTGTTCTCAGCACACTCACGTTTCCTGCTGTCTTAGAGACTGTAGAAAGCAAGAGCGTAATTCTCACTCTAAAGCAGAGTTTCAACCATGGATGAGAACTATGCTGTGTGTTTCCCTTCAGAAAAGGAGTTAAATCCCAGGCTCTGTGTCTTCCTACAAGCAAGACTTTGTTTCAGGTAAGGGCAGTCACTTTTCAGCTCAAACGAACGACATCGTTCACAGAGCTCACACGTTTCTCATCTTAACAGACAAGCATTGGATGTTAGAAGACCAGTGCTTCGTATCAGTTTCAGAATCAGAGTTCGACTAGATATGGTCCATATGTGTATGAACCACCGTTCATTTGTTCTCAGCAATATCACGTTTCCTGCTGTCTTAGAGACTCTAGAAAGAAGAGCATGCTTCTTGTTCAAACGCAGAGTGTGATCAATGGATGAGAACACTGCTGTGTGTTTCACTTCAGAAATGGAGTTAAATCCCAGGCTCTGAGTCTTCCTACAAGCAAGACTTCGTTTCAGGTAAGGGCAGTCACTTTTCAGCTCAAACGAACTACATCTTTCACGGAGCTCACACGTTTCTCATGTTAACAGACAAGCATTGGATTTTAGAGGACCAGTGCTTTGTATCAGTTTCAGATGCAGAGTTGGACTATATAATGTCCGTAAGGGAAGGAAACACCGTTCTTTTGTTCTCAGCACACTCACGTTTCCTGCTGTCTTAGAGAATCTAGAATGCAAGAGCGTGCTTCTTGTTCTAAAGCAGAGTTTGATCAATGGATGATTACACTGCTGTGTGTTTTACTTCAGAAATGGAGTTAAATCCCAGGCTCTGAGTCTTCCTACAAGCAAGACTTCAATTCAGGTAAGAGCAGTTACTTTTCTGCTCAAACGAACTACACTGTTCACGAAACTCACACGTTTCTCATCTTAACTGACAACCATTGGATGTAAGATGGTCAGTGCTTTGTATCAGTTTCAGAAGCAGATTTGGACTACATATGGTCCATATGTGTGGGAAACACCCTTCTTTTGTTCTGGGCACACTCAGATTTCCTGCTGTATTAGAAAATCTAGAAAGCAAGAGTGTGCTTCTCGCTCTAAAGCAGAGTGTGATCCATGGATGAGAACTATGCTGTGTGTTTCCCTTCAGAAATGGACTTAATCCCAGGCTCTGTGTCTTACTACAAGCAAGACTTCGTTTCAGGTAAGGGCAGTCACTTTTCAGTTCAAAGGAATTACATCATTCACTAAGCTCACACGTTTCTCATCTTAACGGAAAAGCATTGGATGTTAGAGGACCAGTGCTTTGTATCACTTTCAGAAGCAGAGTTGGACTAGATATGGTCCGTATGTGCAGGAAACACCGTTCTTTTGTTCTCAGCACACTCATGTTTCCTGCTGTCTTAGATACTCTAGATTCACGATCGTGCTTCTTCTTCTAAAGCAGAGTGTGATCAATGGATGAGAACACTGCTGTGTGTTTCACTTCAGAAATGGAGTTAAATCCCATGATCTGAGTCTTCCTACAATCAAGACTTCGTTTCAGGTAAGGGCAGTCACTTTTCAGCTCAAACGAACTACATCCTTCACGAAGCTCACACGTTTCTCATCTTAACTGACAACCATTGGATGTTAGAGGACCAGTGCATTGTATCAGTTTCAGAAGAAGAGTTGGACTAGATATGGTCTGTATGTGTAGGAAACACCGTTCTTTTGTTCTCAGCATACTCAAGTTTCCTGCTGTCTTAGAGAATCTAGAAAGCAAGAGCATGCTTCTTGTTCTAAAGCAGAGTGTGATCAATGGATGATTACACTGCCATGTGTTTTACTTCAGAAATGGAGTTAAATCCCAGCCTCTGAGTCTTCCTACAAGCAAGACTTCAATTCAGGTAAGGTCAGTTACTTTTCTGCTCAAACGAACTACACCGTTCACGAAGCTCACACGTTTCTCATCTTAACTGACAACCATTGGATGTAAGATGGTCAGTGCTTTGTATCAGTTTCAGAAGCAGATTTGGACTACATATGGTCCATATGTGTGGGAAACACCCTTCTTTTGTTCTGGGCACACTCAGATTTCCTGCTGTATTAGAAAATCTAGAAAGCAAGAGTGTGCTTCTCGCTCTAAAGCAGAGTGTGATCCATGGATGAGAACTATGCTGTGTGTTTCCCTTCAGAAATGGACTTAAATCCCAGGCTCTGTGTCTTACTACAAGCAAGACTTCGTTTCAGGTAAGGGCAGTCACTTTTCAGTTCAAAGGAATTACATCATTCACTAAGCTCACACGTTTCTCATCTTAACGGACAAGCATTGGATATTAGAGGACCAGTGCTTTGTATCACTTTCAGAAGCAGAGTTGGACTAGATATGGTCCGTATGTGCAGGAAACACCGTTCTTTTGTTCTCAGCACACTCACGTTTCCTGCTGTCTTAGATACTCTAGGTTCACGATCGTGCTTCTTCTTCTAAAGCAGAGTGTGATCAATGGATGAGAACACTGCTGTGTGTTTCACTTCAGAAATGGAGTTAAATCCCAGGCTCTGAGTCTTCCTACAAGCAAGACTTCGTTTCAGGTATGGGCAGTCACTTTTCAGCTCAAACGAACTACATCTTTCACGGAGCTCACACGTTTCTCAT